>JASBWT010000038.1:0-151655 GCA_030039255.1 Naganishia friedmannii
CAATACCCGCCACTCCAATTAAGCGGAGTCCTCTACCGCTTTGTACTGGGCGTACGTCATGCCCGACTTCCACTCGTGCAGCTTCCTCTTGTTGTGCAGGTAGTGCAGGGAGAGGGATTCATCCCAGGGAAGTTTGTTCCACAGGGCCGAGTTGACGAAAGGCGTAAGGCGAGTAAGGACGGATCGGATGAAAGGCGTGTTGACGTGGTGAGGTTTGGCTCCGTACCAATAGTTGTTGATTTCTCGCAAGGCATGATAATAAGCTCGAAGGCGAACTTCCGACAATCGAGTAGGAGGGGAAAGACGAGGGCTGTTGCCGATCGAGTAAATGATTATATATGTCATACGGGGTTTTCGCTTTGCGGATCCGGCTCGGGCCTCGTGACCGAGAACAGAATGTACCGTTCTTGCTTCGCGAATTGCAGGCGGATGCAAATCGTCAAACATGGGGTGTCTACAGGAATTGATCGAAGCGGCAAATTGGGAAAAGCCACTAAGTGTACTGGCGATGGAAGACTTGGCTGTCCTCTCGGCGGAGATGCGGTTAAGCTTGAGAACATCCCAGCTCGTGATGGCTCGGTTATAGCATTCTCGGCAAATAGCGATAGGCTCGAGGAGCTTACTGAAGTGTGTAAAGGGTACAAGCTGCATCGGAGAAACAGGGTCGAACTGATAGCCGATGGGCAGCTGCGGAAGCGCTGTTACGAAGCACGTGTGGTGGATACCCTCGACATTGTGGGCCATTGTAGTGTTTGGGGATGCGGATGGTAAACTTGTTTGTGGGGTAAATCAGATGGGAGAGGAAATGGGATTCGTCGGGGTCTGGACGAGGATTTTATAGACGATTGCCACCCCCTTCTCGATAGCTGTTGGCTGAGCAATCTGCTGCGAACTGTGCTCTGCTACCAAAGAGAGAGAACTGCTATCAGCACTAGCTGTGCTACAACAGTCAAGGCGGCATGATGACAAAGTGACAAGGTTTCTTCTGTCACTTCACTGTATCTGAATGTGGTTCCTTCGGTTTGTCTATCTCGGAAACCGAAGGATTTTTCGTGCTGTCGTTGTTGAGCCGTCTAGCTGTTACATGGTTTTCTGTACATATATTTGCCTTTCTTCCAGGAAGATTCTACTGGAGCCCTGCTCGTTGTTTGTATGCGTTCAGCATCTCTTGGGAGTTTTCTAGATTTTCCTCAGGCTCATATGTATCGTCGAAATCTTCGTATCCGCGCCAGTGACAAAGCAAACGTAATCTTCCATTCTTGTCAGTCTTGTGGCCACGGATTTCTTCTAGCTCGTACTCAGGCTCTAGTTCCGCATTGAGTACAGGCTCGGGTCTCGGTTCAGCTCTTCCTGCGAATTCTCGCGGACTATCATGGTACATTTTTAGATATTGTACATTAATGATCGGATGTATCTTGATGTGGGTCGGAAGGTCTAGCTCATAAGCCGTAGGGCTTATCTTACGCAAAATGCGGAAGGGACCTATGTACTTGGAGCGAAGTTTCTTGCTCCCTTGTGTACGCGAAAAGGGTGGGTTCGTATGTTTGGTGGATAATAGGACGAGATCTTCTTCGTTGAATTCTTTAGAATTTCTGGTTTTATTATATTGCTCAGCTTGGCTGCTCTGTGCTTTTTGAATTCGCTCATATGCTTGGTTCATCAAAGCTTGTTGGTGATCAATGAAGTTCTCGGCAGCGGCGACATCTAAGTCAGAGTCGACCGTATGAGGAGTTACTGGATGATATCCAAGGTCTAACTCGAAAGGAGTAAGACCTGTACTGGCGTTAATTGAGTTGTTATAGGCGAACTCAAGAGTAGGAAGCAACTCAGACCAGTCTTTCTGGGTGTGAGAGATATAATGCCTTAGCATTTCTTTGACAGTTCTAACCATCACTTCTGACTGTCCGTCAGTTTGCGGATGGTAAGCGGTTGACATCGCTAGCTTAGTTCCGAAGCGAGACATGAGCGCTTTCCAGAACAGGGAAGTAAATTTGGTGTCCCGATCAGACACTATGACACGAGGCATTCCGTGAAGCTTTACGATCGAATCGAAAAACCTGGTAGCGGTATCTGGTGCCTTGTCTGTGTTCTTGGAGGGGATAAAATGTACACGTTTCGTCATCTTGTCAACTACGATGAAAATCATGTTCCATTCTCCTTCACCGGAAGGCATGAATGGACCAGCAAAGTCCATAGAGACAGTGTGCCATCGCTGAGGAGGTACCTCAAGTGGTTGTAGAAGCCCAATTGGTCCGGAATCGGCTCTGGCTTTGTTACGTTGACAAGTGGTACAGCTTCGACAATATGCTTTGACATCCTTGCTCATATTGTTCCAAAAGTATTTTCGACACAGGTTGTTGAAGGTTTTGGAGTAACCTAGATGAGCTGACGACACAGCATCGTGGTGATCATGGAGCAGATCAAGTCGAAGGGTTTCATAGTCGGGCACGTATATGCGTGGAAGGCGATCTTGTGTCGCTTGAAATAGGACAAGTCCATCGTCAGTCAGACGAAAGGGCTTTAGGTGAGGCGGAGGGTTTTCTGTGGAGAGTTGTTCTACAAGTTTCTTGCAGTGTTCGTCGTGACTATATCCAGTTTTGATCTTCTCTAGAAAAGAGGGATCGATGACCACATGAGTCATGCTATTCACCACATGAAGGGGTGCACGTGAAAGGGCATCGGCGTTATGGTGGACACGTCCAGGTCTGTACTTGATAGTCATGAACTCCTTATAGGGTTGGAGATCCATGGACCATCGAAGAAGTCTTTTGTTGGTACCGGAGAAACTCAGAATCCATTGTAGAGCAGAATGATCCGTGACAATCTCAAACTTTGAGCCATCCAGATAAGGATGTAGTTTCTTGAGACCCCAGATGATTGCGAGGCATTCCATCTCGGTAGACGAGTAATTCTTCTCGGCAGGTGATAAGGTACGGGAGAGAAACACTATAGGGTGGTCTCTCTTTTCAGAGTCTTTTTGGGAGAGAACAACTCCAAGACCATCAGTGGATGCGTCGGTATCCATGATGAATGGTTCCTGGTAGTCGGGATGGGCTAAAACAGGAGCTGTGATCAGCTTTTCCTGAAGCTCTTCCATGGACTTTTGTTGTCGTTCTCCCCATTTCCATTCGGTTTCGTTCTTGAGGAGTTCGTAAAGCGGGGAAGCAATTCGAGCAAAGTTCTTTACGAACTTGCGATAATAGACGGCGAGTCCCAGGAATCGTTGCAGAGACTTGACATTGTGTGGGCGTGGATATTCCTTTACCGCTCGTACAGTCTCTTCTAGAGTTCCGATTCCCAGATTACTAACGCGGTGACCGAGAGCTTTTATGGAGTGATGAGCTACGTAGCTTTTCTTGGCGGATAACGTGATACCCGATTTGGTTACAAGCTTGAGAATAGTGTCGACATCGTTGGCGTGTTGATCGAAGGTCTTACTATAGATAATAATATCATCGATGTATACAAGAGAGATCTGCCACTTGTATCGACCCAAAATACGATCGGTGAGTCGTTGGAATACACTTGGTCCAGTCTTGAGACCGAAGGGCATTCGTTTGAATTGGTGAAGTCCGGCATGGGTACGGAAGGCGGTCTTTTCTCTGTCTTTCTCGTCGACTTCGACTTGATGAAAACCTTTGTTTGCATCGAAGGTAGTGTAATAAGCCATACCGGAGAATTGTGTCAATATATCGTCGACTCTAGGAATCGGATATTGATCGCCTTTTAGTACGGTGTTGATTTTCCGGTAGTCTATGCAGAAACGATCTTTTCCTTTTTGATGTACAAGGATAGCTGGGGAGGCCCAAGGCGAGTCAGACATTTCAATGACATCGTCTGTTAGGAGTTCCGCAATCGTTTCTTCGATGATCTTTCTTCCGTGTGGAGAAGCGTGGTAAGGAGGGGAGGATATAGGAGCGGCGTCTCCGGTATCTAACGTCATCTTGACTAAGTCCGTTTGGCCAAGCTTGTGAGAACCATAGGCAAAGGCGCGCCGGTTTTGATAAAGGATCTCAAGCATTTGTTTTCGTTCTTCAGCATTGAGCTCAGGGTTGATATTGAATTCTTCCATAATGGAGAGGAATTGTCTTTCGTCATCGTCGTTCCGACTGATGAAGTTTATGAAGGCGGAAGCGGTGGTCTGAGGTTTAGCTCTTTCGATGGTTGGATAGAGAGCAGCGATAGGTTGTCCACATAACAACTCTACCGGTTTATTGGAGGTGTTCATGACTTGCACGCGATGGTCCAAGGAGTTGGTCCATCCTACTGAGCGAGCTACCATTAGTGGAACTTCGTACTCAAAGTCAGGTTCTAGTAGGTAGGACTCGGTGGTGATGTTTCCTTCTATTTCGATTGGAAGTTCCACCATGTGGCCGGGAGTGATGGTGCATGTGGCTTTGACTCGGGCGATCGGAGATTGCATCATTTCTTGAGGGATTCTACAGGTTAGACGAATCTTACCTGGATTGCCCTTGAACATCAATATTCCTTGGTGCAAGTCAATATTGGCTTTCTTCGTTACGAGAACATCATTTCCCATAATAACGGGAGTGTTGTTGGAAGCGATGAAAAACTTCATTGGCATCGAAATGAAATCAGGTTTATTGATATTCTTGAAGTTGAGAGTAGTGTAGAGGATCTCGGTGACAATAGCGTTGCCTAAGCCTTTCAACTCAAAGCTACTGCATTTCTCCCTTCTACAATTCGGCAGGTATTCGTTCGCGAAATTTCCGTCGATGATGGAGATGGAAGAACCGGAGTCAATACATATGGGGAAAGAGAATCCTCCAACTCGCTCGAAAGCGCAAGTTGCGTAAGCAGGAGTTTTGTCTTTCCACGAGTCCTCATCTTTATATTCTGAGGGTAATTCGTTTGTGGTGGAAACTATTGGAGCACCTGAGACTGTTGGAAAGTCTTGTGGGATATACGGAAAGGTAGATAACGGTTTCGGCTGCGTCGGCTTCGGAAGTGGTGCAGGGACAGGCTCCGGATTTGGAGAAGGCGCAGGAGTTCTGGGTTCTTTGAGCTGAGCTCGAGCCCTAGTCGTAATAGCGTTTGTCGTTTTAGAGAATGACTTCCATTTGTTACCATTCATCGGAGTGCGATTGCTGTCACTAACCGAGTGGCTTGCAGAAGGTCTGGAAGAACCAGAATTCCGGAAATCGTCACGAGGCTTCGAAGGATGAGGGCAATCTTTTCTCCAGTGGTTGCCTCCACAGTTGAAGCAATTCGTTCGAGGAGCGGAGGAAATATTTGCGCTGCTGGACGTGTCGGAGGGGTTTCCATAAGTAGGACGGATCATCCTAGTTTGGGAAACGGTAGTAGATCCGTCTTTGCGGTCGGTACGTTCGTAGTTGGAGACGGACACGTTTCTAGGATTAGAATATGTTTTCCTGCCTCTAAGGCCAGGTTCTAAGTCAATAAGAATTCTTCGGAATTCTTCCATAGTGGTAAAGCGAGAAATACTAGCTTTGACAAGGGGTTGCATAGTTAAAGGTATTCCTTCTATCATGTCCTCTATCAACTCGTGCTGGGGAGTCGATTCGGGGAAAACGTATGATTGCAACCTTTTCTTGTCAGCGAAGTAATCGCCAAAGGACTCGTTCACTCGAAGCGATCGGTAGAGACATTGTCTCCTAAGATTTGCACGATGGTTAGGCATATAGAAGGCATTGCGAATAGCAAGTTGCCAATCATGCCATGTTCTTAAAGCAAGTCGAAATTTTCCGAGTTGAGTGAACCAGGTGAGAGCGTTACCTTGAAGAACCAAAGGTAATTGTTGAAGGAGGTCCGAGTCATGCACGCCCGAATACTCAAAGATAGCAGATACCTTTTCGATCCATTGATCGACGTCTTCGTTGTCTTTGCCGGAGAACTTGGGTAAGTCTGAAGCTTTGAGCTTGGGGTGATGCGGAGCGGAGGAATAATTGGTCGGTGCGTAAGAAGTTTCTCGACGAGGAGTGTCCATCTCGAAAATGGCATGTCGTTCTCGTTGTTCGGAAGCGCGAGTGTTCAGTCCTGCGACCTGACGTTGTAATCCAGCGATAATTTCGTTCAAGTGTTCAATCTCAGCGGCGGTAGCAAGTCGAGGTTCCGGAAGACGAAGGTCTTCGGGCTCGGTTGATGCTTCCAAGATATCATGAACGGGTGTCGAAGGTACAGGTGTCGATGGTACAGGTGTCAAAGAGTCGTTGCTGCGAATGGAGGGAGTTGTCGAGGAAGATCGGGAAGAGGGAGTAACAAGAGGAGTATCTCTTACTGGGTTACTGGAGGCAGCTTGGGTACTGCGGACAGCTCGAGGAGGCATACTGTATGTTTTACAGGTATGTGGATGGAAGTGGTGAAGATGGAGTAGTACTAGTACGGGTACTGCTGTATAGTAGTATCAACTATCCTATGTCCTAATAGGCTATAGTGATGGATCACCTCAGGTACACTGAGCTGTGATAGAGCGCTTTAGATTCCTGAGCAATGCAAAGGAAGAATCGACTAACTTGTCGATAACCGGTTGTTGGAGGTAAAGATCTTTAGTCGCGTCCGAATAAAGAGGTTGGCGGAGAGTGGTGAATTTCTTGAAGGTGTTTACGTTAAAACAGAGTTACAATAGTCGTGAACTGACTAGTATCCCCACATAGGATTCCAATTGTAAAGAGCCTGTGTAGCGTTGTATGTAGAATAGTATAATATGGAATAATATACTAACTAAATACAGTACAAGGTCTAAAGTGGGAACAGTCAGAAAGGATTATTCTTCGCAACTACTGATGTCTATCAGGTAAACGGCTAACTCACAAGATAATATGTAGAATGCTAGTATGAGCTAATCTAAAGGTATTATCTAAAGTGGTAGTTAGTACAATCAAGAAGGCGCTTCTTGGAGAGTTAGGGAGAAAAAGCGTGTTTCATAATTCATGGTGGCAAAACTTACTACAATTTGGCCTGTCTTATATAGACGTCAGAAATGGGTGGCGAGGCCAACCCTGCGCAAGGGCTCCTAAGGAGACCTTGGCGTACAACCTAACCTTTGTCACTTTGTTCCGAAAATGGCACAAAGTGACAAAGTGACAAAAAGCGACAAAGTGACAAAGTGACATAGAAAACTATGTCACTTTACTATTTTCAGTACAAAGTGACAAAAGCATAAAAAGACTTGCCAGGCTCGAACCTAATTCCATAACTAAACTAAACTTCCAAATTCTACTACAACAAAGGTGGCGAACTATAGAAAGAACTGCACAAGTACGAAGCAATAAGCAAGAGGACAAAAAGGGTAAAGTGTAAGTACTTACAATCTGCCACTTGTATCGACCCAAAATACGATCGGTGAGTCGTTGGAATACACTTGGTCCAGTCTTGAGACCGAAGGGCATTCGTTTGAATTGGTGAAGTCCGGCATGGGTACGGAAGGCGGTCTTTTCTCTGTCTTTCTCGTCGACTTCGACTTGATGAAAACCTTTGTTTGCATCGAAGGTAGTGTAATAAGCCATACCGGAGAATTGTGTCAATATATCGTCGACTCTAGGAATCGGATATTGATCGCCTTTTAGTACGGTGTTGATTTTCCGGTAGTCTATGCAGAAACGATCTTTTCCTTTTTGATGTACAAGGATAGCTGGGGAGGCCCAAGGCGAGTCAGACATTTCAATGACATCGTCTGTTAGGAGTTCCGCAATCGTTTCTTCGATGATCTTTCTTCCGTGTGGAGAAGCGTGGTAAGGAGGGGAGGATATAGGAGCGGCGTCTCCGGTATCTAACGTCATCTTGACTAAGTCCGTTTGGCCAAGCTTGTGAGAACCATAGGCAAAGGCGCGCCGGTTTTGATAAAGGATCTCAAGCATTTGTTTTCGTTCTTCAGCATTGAGCTCAGGGTTGATATTGAATTCTTCCATAATGGAGAGGAATTGTCTTTCGTCATCGTCGTTCCGACTGATGAAGTTTATGAAGGCGGAAGCGGTGGTCTGAGGTTTAGCTCTTTCGATGGTTGGATAGAGAGCAGCGATAGGTTGTCCACATAACAACTCTACCGGTTTATTGGAGGTGTTCATGACTTGCACGCGATGGTCCAAGGAGTTGGTCCATCCTACTGAGCGAGCTACCATTAGTGGAACTTCGTACTCAAAGTCAGGTTCTAGTAGGTAGGACTCGGTGGTGATGTTTCCTTCTATTTCGATTGGAAGTTCCACCATGTGGCCGGGAGTGATGGTGCATGTGGCTTTGACTCGGGCGATCGGAGATTGCATCATTTCTTGAGGGATTCTACAGGTTAGACGAATCTTACCTGGATTGCCCTTGAACATCAATATTCCTTGGTGCAAGTCAATATTGGCTTTCTTCGTTACGAGAACATCATTTCCCATAATAACGGGAGTGTTGTTGGAAGCGATGAAAAACTTCATTGGCATCGAAATGAAATCAGGTTTATTGATATTCTTGAAGTTGAGAGTAGTGTAGAGGATCTCGGTGACAATAGCGTTGCCTAAGCCTTTCAACTCAAAGCTACTGCATTTCTCCCTTCTACAATTCGGCAGGTATTCGTTCGCGAAATTTCCGTCGATGATGGAGATGGAAGAACCGGAGTCAATACATATGGGGAAAGAGAATCCTCCAACTCGCTCGAAAGCGCAAGTTGCGTAAGCAGGAGTTTTGTCTTTCCACGAGTCCTCATCTTTATATTCTGAGGGTAATTCGTTTGTGGTGGAAACTATTGGAGCACCTGAGACTGTTGGAAAGTCTTGTGGGATATACGGAAAGGTAGATAACGGTTTCGGCTGCGTCGGCTTCGGAAGTGGTGCAGGGACAGGCTCCGGATTTGGAGAAGGCGCAGGAGTTCTGGGTTCTTTGAGCTGAGCTCGAGCCCTAGTCGTAATAGCGTTTGTCGTTTTAGAGAATGACTTCCATTTGTTACCATTCATCGGAGTGCGATTGCTGTCACTAACCGAGTGGCTTGCAGAAGGTCTGGAAGAACCAGAATTCCGGAAATCGTCACGAGGCTTCGAAGGATGAGGGCAATCTTTTCTCCAGTGGTTGCCTCCACAGTTGAAGCAATTCGTTCGAGGAGCGGAGGAAATATTTGCGCTGCTGGACGTGTCGGAGGGGTTTCCATAAGTAGGACGGATCATCCTAGTTTGGGAAACGGTAGTAGATCCGTCTTTGCGGTCGGTACGTTCGTAGTTGGAGACGGACACGTTTCTAGGATTAGAATATGTTTTCCTGCCTCTAAGGCCAGGTTCTAAGTCAATAAGAATTCTTCGGAATTCTTCCATAGTGGTAAAGCGAGAAATACTAGCTTTGACAAGGGGTTGCATAGTTAAAGGTATTCCTTCTATCATGTCCTCTATCAACTCGTGCTGGGGAGTCGATTCGGGGAAAACGTATGATTGCAACCTTTTCTTGTCAGCGAAGTAATCGCCAAAGGACTCGTTCACTCGAAGCGATCGGTAGAGACATTGTCTCCTAAGATTTGCACGATGGTTAGGCATATAGAAGGCATTGCGAATAGCAAGTTGCCAATCATGCCATGTTCTTAAAGCAAGTCGAAATTTTCCGAGTTGAGTGAACCAGGTGAGAGCGTTACCTTGAAGAACCAAAGGTAATTGTTGAAGGAGGTCCGAGTCATGCACGCCCGAATACTCAAAGATAGCAGATACCTTTTCGATCCATTGATCGACGTCTTCGTTGTCTTTGCCGGAGAACTTGGGTAAGTCTGAAGCTTTGAGCTTGGGGTGATGCGGAGCGGAGGAATAATTGGTCGGTGCGTAAGAAGTTTCTCGACGAGGAGTGTCCATCTCGAAAATGGCATGTCGTTCTCGTTGTTCGGAAGCGCGAGTGTTCAGTCCTGCGACCTGACGTTGTAATCCAGCGATAATTTCGTTCAAGTGTTCAATCTCAGCGGCGGTAGCAAGTCGAGGTTCCGGAAGACGAAGGTCTTCGGGCTCGGTTGATGCTTCCAAGATATCATGAACGGGTGTCGAAGGTACAGGTGTCGATGGTACAGGTGTCAAAGAGTCGTTGCTGCGAATGGAGGGAGTTGTCGAGGAAGATCGGGAAGAGGGAGTAACAAGAGGAGTATCTCTTACTGGGTTACTGGAGGCAGCTTGGGTACTGCGGACAGCTCGAGGAGGCATACTGTATGTTTTACAGGTATGTGGATGGAAGTGGTGAAGATGGAGTAGTACTAGTACGGGTACTGCTGTATAGTAGTATCAACTATCCTATGTCCTAATAGGCTATAGTGATGGATCACCTCAGGTACACTGAGCTGTGATAGAGCGCTTTAGATTCCTGAGCAATGCAAAGGAAGAATCGACTAACTTGTCGATAACCGGTTGTTGGAGGTAAAGATCTTTAGTCGCGTCCGAATAAAGAGGTTGGCGGAGAGTGGTGAATTTCTTGAAGGTGTTTACGTTAAAACAGAGTTACAATAGTCGTGAACTGACTAGTATCCCCACATAGGATTCCAATTGTAAAGAGCCTGTGTAGCGTTGTATGTAGAATAGTATAATATGGAATAATATACTAACTAAATACAGTACAAGGTCTAAAGTGGGAACAGTCAGAAAGGATTATTCTTCGCAACTACTGATGTCTATCAGGTAAACGGCTAACTCACAAGATAATATGTAGAATGCTAGTATGAGCTAATCTAAAGGTATTATCTAAAGTGGTAGTTAGTACAATCAAGAAGGCGCTTCTTGGAGAGTTAGGGAGAAAAAGCGTGTTTCATAATTCATGGTGGCAAAACTTACTACAATTTGGCCTGTCTTATATAGACGTCAGAAATGGGTGGCGAGGCCAACCCTGCGCAAGGGCTCCTAAGGAGACCTTGGCGTACAACCTAACCTTTGTCACTTTGTTCCGAAAATGGCACAAAGTGACAAAGTGACAAAAAGCGACAAAGTGACAAAGTGACATAGAAAACTATGTCACTTTACTATTTTCAGTACAAAGTGACAAAAGCATAAAAAGACTTGCCAGGCTCGAACCTAATTCCATAACTAAACTAAACTTCCAAATTCTACTACAACAAAGGTGGCGAACTATAGAAAGAACTGCACAAGTACGAAGCAATAAGCAAGAGGACAAAAAGGGTAAAGTGTAAGTACTTACACTTCCTCTCAGGCCATTGAAATGAGTCGAATCACCAGATCTACGGAGACGGCCTCGAAGGAGAGCAACGTGAACGTGCCTCGAGTCGAACAACCAGCAACTTACTCGGCTTCAATCACACCCAACAAGACCAAACACCCGGCAAAGGCTTTCAAGCAAACCTCGGCAAAGAAGAGGACGAGCGAAAAAGCCGCGAGTCCCAAGGCTACCCCGGCGACCACACCCCGCAGAGCATCCACAGCGTTGAAAAAGGCTAGACCTAAGGCCGTAAAAACCGTCTGTTCCACTGTGGCCACTCGCGATCACTCTCCATCAATACTGGATGGTCCTCCAGCGATCTCAGCACCCGTTCCAGTCTTGAGCGGATTGCATCAGAACAGCAATAATCCATCAACTTCAGATCCAGACGCAGCCGTTGGTTCATCTGAGTCCCGGGACGAGCGACAACAACTCGAAGAACTCCGCCGCATCGTCAATCAACAAAATTCCACCATCGAAACATTAGAAGAGGAGAAGAGACGCAAGCCAGGTGAGGACCACCACTCTGTCTCAATCTTCAGGCCGATATCTGCTTCAAGGAATTGACTTGTACTTCCTCTAGTCTCAGTGCGGGTTGAGCGTATTCGAGTGCGCCGTTTAAAACGGGCAGAAAAGACGGATCCGTGGACTGACGCTCCGATGAGAGATATTCTCGGACTTAGTGTGATACAACTGGACAAGGTCGCTGAGGCGTCCTTGATCCGTGCCAGGAATGACCTCTACAAATGGGTTTTAGTGAGTTTGAACATGATCGCAAGTTATAGTATCTGACCTGTGGAAACCCTTCTCAACAGGCGACAACTCAAAAAGCTTTGTGGGATGGTCATACAGCAGTGGAGGACGAGGCCAACCAGATCAAAGTCGGTTACGGCGCGACGTGGTCCAAGATTGGTAAAGTCCGGCGAGATAATCTTGTCGCATGCGTAAGCGTCTATGCACTATCTTAGCCGGCCGTCGTCAATTTCGATTTAATTTCCAACGTTGTTTCCTTAACCAGTATCGTCGCCGAGTTCTGGAGCAGCCGGAATTAAAAAAGATATTTTTCTATCCAGAGGAGGACCTGGTGATTGGAGAAACAACTGTCTCCGCTGAGCATACAAGAGCGCCGCAAAGCATCTTCGAAGATGACTGGCCAATGTTGAAGATGCTTCGTGATGCGCTCAAGAACGAAAAGTAAGCAAATGAGTGGTACGCGGCAATAGAGTTATCGGCATCTGTGCTCTGATCAAATCGCGTGAATCGGCTAATTTCCATCACTTTGTGCATGTTCAGAGACGGAGACACCGATCCAAAGGATTGGGAGGAGCTGCTAGACGAAAGTCAAAGCCAACTAGCTGCCGAGGGTCGTCCCCTGGTCGGTAACAGTGTCCTGCGCGTATGGCGAGACAGTCGCTTGCCTTATGCCTTGGCGAAAACGCACTCAGCACGTTGGGACATTTCGCCAACGCCAAATATGTCGGTCGCAAAACACAAAGAGTCTGAGCCAACTTGTACGAGCAATCACGGTTCCGACGACAACCACGGCTCCGATGACAATGATGAGATACGCGAGTTGGGCGGTGATGAGGACGTGGCAGGAGAGTACGAGGACAAGGACGATGAGGCGGATTTGGAAGTATTCAGTGACTCGGAGAACGATTGAGCAGTGACGTGGAGTGTCGGTCGATATCGTGACCAATTCGTTGTACTGCATCATCTGCATGGACGAACTGTCGAGAAATCGGTATAGCCATATTATCTGATCATTCTAAATTTGACCTCTGAACATACGTCGAGGTTTGGTCTCTACTTTCATGTACAACTCCACCTGAGTGTAGAGCTTCAAGCTCGACCAGACGTTCTTTGATGCTAGCAAACCATGAATCGCAGAAGCGTCATTAGCTCTCCATCCGGTCGGACTCAAAATCCGCGCCCGAGTTGTAGAGGCAACACCGCGACGTCGTGGAGGTATATCCTCTGCCGGGATTTACCATAGTGTTATAATACGACACCATCACGCCAAAGAAGGTTTCCCTCATCGGTGCTTTCGCGGCCCGCCCGCCAGCGCTCTTGTATTCAGGCGATACGACTTTCTTCTTTGCCATCGGGACGGATATGAGATCTCGGTCGCCAGTGCTGGATTTCAATTGCAACGTTGTTCAATACCGAAGAAATTAATGGCAAGTCTTTTCGATGATGCGGATGATCTCAGTACTATGTTGTGGGCCCGAAGAGTAAGGAACAGCATGAAGTGTGCACTATGCACAGTGAAGCAAGAGTTATATAGTGCTTGAGACGTGTCCTTATCAAAGTCAAAATTTGGAAGGCGACTCACCAATGGCCGAAGCAACATTTGGAATCGATGCGTATGATTTGTACTTCCATTGTTTATAGAAGAAGCCCAAAGTGAAACAGGTCCCTCTGTAGTACTCTCCTCACCACCAGCTAGATAAATTCACGTGCTTCCTCTGCCCTTCCTTGTGTTGAGTATTGTCGCAAACCCTGGACCTTCAAAACGATTTCTAGACCGTCCGACGTCGGTACACTGTATAGTAGCTTTTGAGCCCTCAAAGGCTCAGTCAATATTGAACAGCTTTTTGAACATGATGACAATGCCGCGCTCAAAGGGCCTTCTACCAATCTCCTCGGGGCAAGTATCTCTTTTGCGGCTGTATCTATCGGCTTTCGGCGTTCCGCCGCAGTACCGGAGAGCGTAACATTCGAGTCACAGAGAAACGCGAGCACGTATCTCGGTTTCAGGTGGCGATGAACGATGAGGCTCGACTCGAGCTCGAGCCTGGCCAGTCGACGACCCGCCTGGCAGCTGCGTAGCTACTCTGACTGACGCGTTTTACGTTGAGTCGTTGTGATCTCATTCTCGGTCCTACTGCTACACAGGGTGTCATGACAGCTGTCAAGATTGGGATCAAACTCGCGCTACATGCGCGTCTATGGCCCATGCCGTGTAGAAAGGCCATGTACTGTAGCCCCATTCCTACATAACCCATTTTTCCATGTAGCACGGCAAACTTTTTGTATGTGATCTGCGTAGCTTTTCTGTTAGGCGACTCGTAGGCAAACTTGTTGAGGACCGTCGTCCCTTTATCGACAAGGCGTACAGGCGGAGACGTTGGTATTATCTGGTGAGAAAGCCAGTATACACAGATGGTGTGATGGAACCAGGTCTGTATACTCGGTACGAGTGTTTCATTGATTCGACTAACTTCGTTTCACTATTGTCTGCTAGATCCGTATTGTCATTCATGCCAAACCTGGTGCCACATCAGGGCGACATGACTCAGTGGTCATGGAGGACTCGTTTCTACGTCCGCTCTACGCTAAGTGGCTGGTGTATAGGTCGCTTGCGATAAATGGAGAGCTTGATGCGACGGTCAAAAAAAGCTCCAATCGTTGTCAATAGCGTTTCACATTACATTTCTATATCGCACTATCTCGCGTCCATCTTCACGTTTCTATATCTGTTCGATATCATATGGCTACAGGGACTGGTTGCTATCGTCAACCAGGCACTTTTCCGTTGCAAAGGCACGGATCGCATTCTCAAGTACTTAACCTGGCTATAATCATAAGAATGCCCTTTTTGACTTGTGCATTTTGCGCTTTCTGAGAATTTCATGATACGAGTCGACTCGCTACAGTTGTGTTTCCTTGCGGCACCACCCTTACGTCGAGATGTGGCCTCGACGTCTCTTGATCACAGCGAATGGTTGCAGATCCCACTAGTTGCTTTCGCCACACTGAGTATCGTCTTACGTGTCGCACCTAAGACAAATACTCGCTTGCTACAACCACTCACTCGCGAAAGTATGGCGGACTACAGTCGGAGTGAATCCCGAAGGGCGGAAAGTGTGGACAAGTCAAACTGCCCGGGTGTGGGAGGAGGATTCCACATACAGATTGTTGCGTAGGGTGATTGAGCGCCCCCATATTGCCTCAGAGTGTTGAATAGATCGCCGTCGCTCATCTGTGGAAAAATATTACTCGTGTGATCACACGGGTTTCGTGCGTTCCCATATCGCGGTAGAGCGTTCGAGAGATCATCATCTGCGCTTTTCTGTGATGGAATATCACTCGTATAATTCCGTGTGCTTCCATCACTGAACACCGTTGGGCTTGCGTCGATGCTTGGCATCCACTCACCAGAAGGACTAACAGGATCGACGCCGATTGAAGGCGACTGCAGCCGACTCGGTCGGGTACCAAGGACATTGTAATCACTGTAATCTAATGATGCTGAATTCGAATGCAAATCTGAATCGCCGTGGTAGTGCTTTGCGACAGCGCTTCGAAGCTTGCTGCGGACCCTCTCAGCTGTCAATCTTACCGCCGAGAAGCGTTTAGTATTACATTTGTTTTGTGATGCTTTGAGTTGCTGCTTGTATTCGGCGAGATTTTGGACGCAGTCTAGATATGGGCGACTCCTAGACCCAGCCTTTTTGCAAGCCTTCGAGAAGGCAGCTTCATGTCGTAGATGCGTATTTAGTACCTCTCGAGCAGGTTCTCTGTGGCGCGAATCGCATCCTTTGAACCAGTGTCGGATAACATATGGTGGGGCTCCTGGTGCCTTTTCGAGTAGCTGATCATGAAAGAAGGTCAAAACTAGTTCGTCTTCGTACAGCTCTCCCAACAGCTGTTACCCACCGTGTCTGCCAATTTGAGACCCGCCAAGTTCAATAAGACCGCAGCGTTCCAGTTCTCGTGCCATATCGTATGATCGTCGCAGACCATCCCTCCCTCAGACTTCCCGCTGCAGTATTTGCGTATTACCATTATGTAGAACTCCTCCAGCACTGGGGAAGCGAAAGCTGCCTTCATCGCATCGTGCACCTTTGTGCTGAACTTTGGAAGTGATGTTGACTCGTAGGGCTCCATCAGCGGACTCTGGCCTTGCATCTTGATGTGATGAACTTTAATGGCAAATTTCCAGACACAAGGGTGACGATATCTAATAGACGCAATTGCTGTCTCTACGAAGTCTACGGAAGTCGCGAACTAAAGTATGGCAGAACGGCACTGGGCGATGATTTAAGCTGTTATATATGACAGGTCGCCTCCGCTCTCATCGAGATGGGCGAAGAAGCGTCCGAAATCCGATACACAGCTTTTGCACTTCCTTTGTGTATGTAAGAACCCTACGTCAAAGTAATCGCTAGGCGACATTCAGAGCTTGAATTTGTTGTGACTTGTCGTTGGTCTCCCCGCAATCTGTGGAGGTTCTTATCAAGAAATTAGGTATTTGCGGGACAAGGTTTCGGTTCTGCGCATTGTTTGGCAGCATCTTGTAGCCCCGAAAGCTTTCTTTATTCTTTGTAGATGATGATATTGTCATTCGCATGAAAGGCCGTTCCTGTGCTGTCTTGTATCCTTGCGCGAGCTGCGCAAACACAGCTTGTCCGGCACAGCCTCTGCTGGAGGAAAATTTGCGGCAGGCAAAAACCCTGGGGCTTTGCCGTACCAATTTTTGACTTTCCACTGGTGTATCGGGGGACGCAGCGTTCTTGGAGAGCACGAATTTCGGGTTTCAGCAGGTGGCGATGCTCGAGTACTAGTCCCGTTGAGCTGTTGCTCACTGTACTACTTCAGTCGCATGCGGCACCGGCCGCCGGGGTGGTGTCGTCATCTTTTCCTCTACGGGGGCACCGCCTAGGATGGCGAGTCGTCGTCGCCGTCTTGTCTCCTCCTGTTGCTCCTCTCGATGGCGTGGTACTAGTAAGAAACCAGCAGATAAGTAGTCGCACAGCCAATCAGTTGTCGACAGCACAAACAAGATGGCAAACGATAACGAACGTACGTGCTTCTTCCGCCGCCCCGCGGTACTAGGTCATTAATTTCTGGATACATCTGTTTGTTATCATCAGAGCAATTCACGATCCAGCCCCACCCGGCAAAGACGAACAATCCCGCCGACCTAACCCAGGACCCATCCGGCAGAGGAGGATTGTTGGGAACGAACCCGAATGCTTTGGTAGGAGGTGTCGCGACTGGACCTGGGTTGCAGGTTTTGAGCGATGAGCAGGCTAGGGGTTTGGAGAAGCCCAAGGGCAGGGAGGAGGTGAGTTTTCTTGTGGCAGTTAGATCTTGTGGTGGTCGAGGAGTGCGAGGAAGTAGACGGAGTGAAGAATGGGATGAACGCTGTGACTGGAATACGATGATGGACAGGCATCAGGTTGTCCGTAGGGGCTACGGAGGGACTTGAGTGGATTACGCGTCATGGTGAGGGATCTGTGGTCGGTGAAGGCGTCCATCGAGCCTCCCATGCCAGTCGACTTCACCGGAGAGCAGTCTTATTGCTGAGGGATAGCGAAGGCCAGTAGCGACGGAAGGAGAGATGAATTGACTGCATTTCGCTGTTTCGCTTGATTGTCCGACAAGGACTCAATCAATGCTGCACGTAGAGAGTAACTGACTCTTCCTCACACTTCCTGGTCCTCTAGTTACAAGCCGAAGCGAAGAAGCTCAATGAATAGGCTCGCAGGAGAAGACGGCGCAGCGCGGCGGGACACGTTATGAGCGTAAACGGAGGTGGAATCAGGTTGAGGATCAGAACTGGAAAGGGACACGTTGTATCTACCCCTAGTAAACGTATGAACAGACGAATGAATGCGTATATGAGATTGAAATATTGGTAGAGAATCGTCCATTTATGTGGTTGTGAGCTCTCGAGGCATCCAGGACTCATCTAGGCATCCCATTCTTGGAATTTTGGATCCGCCGCTTAGCCGTTGAGCATTGTTTGAGCATCGACGGTGATTTCAGCGGTCAACATGTATCCACTTCTTCCTGATTGATGTTCTGCATCTTACACACATACAAATAATGTCCAGGTACACTTCCAGACCATACATCACGATGTGTGGCAGCTGACTTACTTCTGTGCACGCAGGCTTCCGGATCCACCAGGTTTTGCACCAGTACTCGCGCTTGGAGCTGGAAACGGAGCGAGTGCGGCAGGGATCAAGGTAGGTTCCAACTCTTCCTATCCTACAAACGATGTTTCAGACGCCGCGTATGCTGATGGGTATCTCTGCTATATAGGGAAAGAATAAGAAAGCTATCGCTGCTGTCGGGAATGGAACGCAGTTGCAGCAACGGGAGGAGCAGGAAGAGATGGTGTTGCGGAGAGGAAACGATTTGAAGATGAAAAAGGCTTGGGAGGTTGCTCTAGCGTATGTCATCTCCCTTGACCCTGGTAATCGTTTGGTTCTCTCGAGCAGGTGATTAATTATTGCGTCCACCTTGCTCTTTACCCTACCGTTCAACACCGCGATATATATCGGAACACCACTCGATTCTACCGATCAACCGTATTCACCGCCTATACAACTCTCGGCCTGCTCTTCACATATCGATATCACTCCCATTTAACAGTCCCGCCAAGTCTCTTCCGATGCAAGCATTCATGCTATACATGTCCGGCTCCGGAATCCAGATCTTCTCAATGGGAATCGTATGGATGCTTCTCACCGCTCCATGGCAGGCATGCTGGAACGTCTTGACTAGTGAGTCCGACGATTTTCAAGACACGCAAAACTCGAAATATAGAAACGGAGACTGATATGTGTCCCTTGCGAGGACAGCATTCGAGCCTTTCAAACAAACCACCTCGACCCCCTCGTCCGCTTCCAGCTTTGACATTACAAAACCAGCAGCAGCAAAACAATCACAATCTCTCCTCTGGGCGCCGATGGCAGCATACATCGCATGCCAGGCCCTCGTGTTGGGACTTGGTATATACAAGTGTAAACAGATGGGGCTGGTACCGACTGGGACGGGGGATTGGTTACAGTTTGAGACGAGACGAGAGGTGAGTCTTTCGCGGTGTTGCGAGCGAACGGGTGGAAGACAAGCAGACGGGCAAATGAAGGGAAGTGATGCGTTTTTGCTGACTTCGCTTTGGGCTTCATCCTCGTCTCTGCTCTGCGAATTATCTACTAGCCGCCGGAATGGTCAGCTGTCCGACTCGCTTCATATGGCCAATAATATCGACATTGCGGCTGGCTCGGCTGCGGCTCTTGACGTCTGCAGATGCCTTAGAACAAGGCAGCAGGAACAGCGTTGTCGAAGAGACCATGTGGGACGACAGGCGATGCATGATGTAGTTTATCCCGACAATGATATGAGCATGAATCAAGTGACGATGAAAACGAAGAATAATATATATGAACCACCAATGACGCAACTATTTTTGTCAATCGAAATGAACAATCAAGAAACCGCACAAAGCTACCGCTCCGTGCCATCCTAAAGACCGAGCATATGCTTGGCGGTGGGATGCTCAAAGAAAATCTTTTCGTAGTGCTTGAACGACCTTTGCGTGGGTTCCAGGTACGGTATTCCAAACTGGGCAAGGCACGAGTCGAGAAGTCAGCTCATCGGGCAGGGATAGGGAAGGATGGTGCAGCAGTGGAAGAGGCTTACATGGTCGAATATGTCGCGTTCGCAGGTAACGTGGACGAACGTACCGTCTTCCCACCATGCTAATTTACAGTCAAGTCAGAAAACACACCCGGAGTATCCTGGCAGCAGAAGGAGGAACTTACAGCTGTTCTGTTATTTCCGCAGAACGGGATGGCCGAATACAGGTTAGTTACGCATGGAAAAAGAGACGCTGAACTTACCGGCAGATCCTTCTTCTTGTCCCCCATTCCATACTCGTTAATCACCATTTTACTGGATATTCTAAAGCCATCAGCGCTAATCAAGAAGCACTAGTACTTCTGCTCGGCTGCGAAACTTACCGCTCTTTCGCCACCTCTCGGAAAATTCGCATGAGCATATCGTCCCCCGTGTTTGCCAAAAGGAAATACGGAAGGGATTCCGTATGGCAGACACGGACCTCCATCATTCGCACGGTTGCAGGTTTGTCGTCCTCGGATGGGACGAGATGAGAGTGAGATGGAGGCACACGGGTGAGGAATAACAATTTCTTGTCCCCTGCTTCGCCGAACACAAAGCAAAGCGTGAGTTTCACATGTCCGTCTTTAGTTGCAAAGCTGGGCAGGGGAAACATACCGTCCATGAAAATGCCTTTAGAGCCCATCAATCCTGCCTTGATGAATGCATCCTTGACCTTGCGCATCACATCTTCAGCTTCTCTCGAGTCTTCCATTACCACACAGCTCCTATCGTATCATATTTGTGACATTGGCGCCACTTCTTGCCTCCCTGTGAGCTGAAGAAGACGAAGGGACGTACTCGTGCCAAACCACGATATCTAGATCCAATGAAATCCGCTCGCCGCGTCTGTACATACCCATCAATTCGAATTGAACTGCCACCATGACGATTATCATGTCAGCGCTCCTGCGAGATGACAGTATGAAGGATTTCGAAGCGGACGTACTTTCCGGGTCAGCTTTGTGAAGGGTCTCTCGAACGATGGAGCTGAAGATATTTATCTCCTCTCTGGGGATGAGTTTTTCCATGTCCTGTCATATCCAGCAAGAACAAGTTGTGGAGGAGGAGGAGGCAAGGTCAGTCGCTTTTCCGAATCCCGAGAGCGCGAGGTAACGGGTAGTAGAAGAGGAAGGGATCTAGGGCATACCTCGAAATGCTCAAGCGCGATCTGCCATTCACAACCCACCAAAAACAAGACATTAGTCGTCGTCAGCGCCACAACATACTCGACGGGACGAGGGGGCGAGAGTATAATCCTCCTCACCGTTGAAGATCTGCTTAGGGTTTTCGCTGGTGCCTTACGAAGATCATCAAGCGTCTTGTAATCCAAAGTAGCACTACGATTAGGCATACAGGAAGGGCATCACCACCGCCGTTCGAAAAGGAAAATGGTTCGTGTTGCGCCTTGGTGTTAGCGTCCGACAGAAGAACCGCTAGGCCCAAATAGCACGTTTGAAAGAAGAGACTTACAGCTCGTTGGCTCTCTTTCTGCCAATTCCATGCACTCGTGCGAACTGGACTGCCGCTGCTTTTCGAGGATCATTTTCAAGATCCAAGATTTCGGGGATTTGACCGTCGATGACGAGATCTCGGATGGCGCGCCAGACTACCGAGTTCTGTGCGTGTGCGGGTTTGAGAGGTGAGGGGAGCAGAAGAAGGTGGTCAGGGCACATTCCGATTAAGATCATGAAAATACAGAGGAGGCGCCATGCGGCGTGGTCAGGACAGGAAAGGGAACACGGCGGGAGAAGAGAGAAGAGAAAGAAGAAAAACAGCCAACGTACCTCCTCGGTCACAACTTTCTCAATCTCCCTGACTGTCAATTCCGTTTGACCTGGGTAGCAGATTTGGATGATATCACGGTATCCGTCGCTATAACGTGCAGCCGATGAGGAGAGAATAGTATGTCCGAATTGAGAGGGTTCGATTACGTACCGGTATAACGCGCTCTCTGATTCAGGCAGTGTGTCGGGACGATAATCAGCTTGGGCCCTTGAAGAGCATGAAAAGAAATGCGACTGACTCTCGTTGTTATTGGTAACATGCCGCTCCGCTTGCAAGGTCTTCAAACCCTCCAACAACGGCTTGATGAGGACTGTTTGTGCAGCGTAATGCGCCACTGCAGTTGAATGAAGAGGATTTGATCAATATATACTGGCGAGAGGGAAGAAGGGAAGGCCAACGTACAGCCTTGTTGCTTTCGGAAATCCTCGAGCACCTTTTTGCGCTGACTTGCGAGCACGGTCGTGTGGCTAAAAGACCGAGCGGTCAACCCTCCTGTCCTGGGAAACAAGACGGGAAGGAAGGAACGAATGGAGAGGAGTTTAAACATTGTCTCGTTTTATAGTATTCGCGTCCAAATGTCTGAGTGAAACAGGTGTTGTCCTCGAGGCGGGGTGAAAAGGCCAGAGAAACGAGATTATATATACTTCTTTCCCAGTTTATGCATCACCTCCTCTCCCAGCATGTCAGATGACCGCTCATACGATACCAACTACTCCTATCCCCTCCCCTCGTATGCCGATGCCGTCGGTCTTTATGGGGCAAGTGAAAATTTTAGAGCATGTTCTACGCTGTTTCCGGGGCTTTCGAAAGGTAATCCCTCTTGTCCTTGTTTGTTTTGGTCGAAAAGGTCGTAGAAGTCGTAGAGATTGGCAGAACGGTCGAAACGGTCGGAGCTGTCGAAACGTTGACGTGAAACGCAGGGGGGGGGTTCGTTGGACGATCGATGTTTTGGTTCCGCCATTTCTAAGAATGAACATGATGTTGAATGTTGGAAGAGTGTGAAGAGGACTCTACCTTCTTCGTGCTTTTGCTTTCCCAAGACAAGACAGCAAACCAAAGAATCAGCCGTACAAGAGAAATGGAGAAATTCAGTAAATGGCGTGTAAGAACACCTCCTTCATTTCTTTTGCAATCCCCAAAGTCCCGCTGATAGCTTCAACCCGACACAGGACGCCGGAACAGGTATCCAGCCGTTCCTCCCGCCCGTTCCAGCAGGCGGTAGAGGTGGACCGATATGGGTCATGTACAATGCGTTGGCCACGGTATCGGCAGTGAGCAGGAGTGCGGCGTTGCTTGCCTTGGTGGTGGTATATGCGGTAGTAGTGCAGCTACCGAAAGTGCTTTTCGTACGTCCCATCCTTTCGCCTCTGGTCTGTATTCCGCTGGCTAAGCTGACATCTTGTTTTCGGATGGTAGGCAAAATCTCCTGCTCTAGCATGGAAGCTCACCCGGGTGCCAACGACGGTAGTGGCACGCTTCGCGTTGTTTTTGATGGGATATTGGTGGATCGATACAGAGCTCGTTCAGATAAAACGGATGTACGTTCCCGCTCTGTTTCACTTCGTTTTGCTTCTCGTAGCTCGCTCTTCGCTGCTTTGTCCGAAACTCACTTTTGTGTGTGTTAAGTCGGGGCGCGCAGCAAAGAGTTGACGTGGAGCCGAAACAGGGGGATCTAGTAGTATGTAACTGGACAGGCATAGTGGATGTCCTATACCTCGCATTCCGGTAGGTCCTCTACTTTCATACATTTCATTTCTCCAAACAACCCCGAGCCGGTTCAAATATTCGTACCAACCTCTTCTCTTCTCGCTCCGGCTAGGTTCAATTCAACGTTCCTGCTTCCGATACATGAACCGCTCCCCTCCACCTCCTCCGGCTTAGGGTCCGGATCAGCGACGCCAACCTCAGCCACCAACCTCCCCTCAATTTCGCAATCCCCTCAAGCAACGTTCCTAGGCTACACTCCAGTATCGCTACTCACACTCCTCCGCCACACCGGTTGCACACCAACTGCTTTCCATTTACTTGTCACCACACCCGCGGGAGCTGTTAATCCTCAAAAAGTGTTTCCGAGCCTTGAAAGCGTGCGGAACCTGGTTCCTGGGCCTGTGGTTGTGTTTCCGGAAGGGACGACGAGTAATGGTCGTGCGTTGTTACGGTTCGCCGAAGGCGTGTTGGGAGACGTGAAGAGTGTGCCGGTGAGGGGCTTCAACGTCTGGGTGCTGTTCTTCAAGTGAGTTTACGTGCCTTCTTTCCGCCTTGCCTGGATTCCAGCGGAGCGGCAGGGTAGCTGAATATCTTGCGTACTGGGAAAAATAGACATCCGCCACCGTCTTCCTATTCACCCACCGCTACGCACTCGACTCCACCCTCTGGAACCGGGTCAAATCCGCTTCCGCACCTCTTTGGAGGAATGCTGAAGACGTTAGTACCGCAAAGAATGACGGTGCGGATCTTACACCCCCATTCAGCACCGTCAAGCGGCGATTTTTTGCCTTCTGAAACCCTTTCGCTGTCATCCACCTCTTCTACCACTACGAAAACGAAACAACCAGCAGCGGGGATAGATGAAAATGTCTTGGGCGAATGCTGCAAGACGCTGTTGTTACAGCTCGGGAGGGTGAAGAGTGTCGGATTGGGTTGGGAGGATAAAGATGGGTTCTTAGGGTTCGTTAAGGATCGCCGTGCGGGTTCGGCGGGGCAGGGGAGGAAGAAGGACAAGTGATACATTCGGTGACGGCCGAAAAGAAGCGTAGGAATTGGCCATGCTTTATTTTGTACGCAAGAGATGAGCGGTTGGGCATCAACTCCGCACGCTCGGTTACCTCTGCCAAGCCGCGTAGAACTCGGCTTTAACCCGCCAGTTGACAGATATTGCATTATATACTCAGAGACCCGCCTTACAGTAGTTTGACCAAACGATACCATTCCATCTTCTTATCACTCCTTAGCTGTGACCGCTGTGACCGCTTTGGCCCCTTTGGCCGCTTCTGCCGGGTGATCCTTGTTCCATTGTACCCAGAACGAGTCTGTAGGGTAGTAACTGATCGGTCCGTCGAATACGTGATATTGATGACCTCTACGCCGATAATCTTTTAGCATGGGAAACCGAGACGTTACAGGGAGAGAAAAGTTATTGCTCACCTTACACCGTCGCCTCGGAACATTTGCGGGAACCGCCAACCCTCTGGTATCGAATCCTCGTACGTATGGTAGTAGAGCTGTTCATTCGAGGTATAGTCCACGGGAGCATACAAACTCGGTATGATAAACTTGGCAGCCTGAGCGCAAGGTCCGGTTATAATTGCCTGCGCTGCAGGGAGGATGATGTTCAACTTACCTGCAATTCCGTGTCAGTGATATGACCGTGAGAGACTCTAGCATACCCCACTCTCCACAGATTTCGGAAAGCAATGTATTCGCACCTGGCCACGCGCAAGTAAGACTCGCGGTTTTTGCGGTCTCACAATCACCAACTTACCATCGATCTTGATCTTCAATCTCTACATCCCAGACCTACGAAATCATATCAGCAGGGTTGTCTACACGTGAGATTGTTTTACCTACCCTTCCGTCTGACATACTGTGATACAGTCGTCGTTAGTTATAACAACATAAACACGTAACCGGAAGTACGTACAGAATCTCGTATGGTGCCGGCCGGTTTGCACCCACATGGGTCACGACATAGCCCAAGAACACAAATGGTTCAGGATATGCGTCGCCCATGACCTTGGCCAGCATCTCTGTTTGCAGCTGCCGATCGAGCGCATCCTCTTCTTGACCGTTATGGCTGACGATCACGTTTACCGTTTGATTGGCAATGAGCAGCTTGGCATGGATTGCCGGAGCTAGTTCACCATGTGGTGATGGTAGCAACAGATGCCGCGACTCGAGAATAGGATATCGAGACAGCATCGCGGCACCCCAAGTATGCTTGTTGGGTCCAGGTCCGAGATCTACGTTGTATCCAAGTTCTTCGACAAGCATCCTGGTCAAGTCACGGTTCCCGTAGACGAATCGATGAAGGTCTGATTCCAACAGGCCGACAATGTCTAGGTCAAGGTCGCGGATGAGTTCGAGTTGCCGTCTTTGACTTTCCTGTCCTGCAAGATCAACGCCAAAGTGGACCTAGGGGCGAACAAAACTGAGTTACATGCTGAGTAGTTGAACAGGCGCAACGACTCACCGTCCATATACCAGCCGTGAACAATTCTTCAGGTTTTCCTGGCGCCGAAACCCTTGTAAATTTCTTGCCTGTCATTCCATGTCGAGTTCGGTACGCGAATACCCACGAGGTAAGGACAAGGACTGCCAGCAACCGCACAGCATAACGTTGCGCGAAAGCCGTACCCGGTACACGTTTGAGCCCTTGGGCCCGCGACGGGTTTGACAAGTACCGCTCCCTAGCAACAACTAGTGCCATTGCGACTAAGATCACCAGTCCTCCTCTTTCCCTGAGAAGCCATCCTCCGGGTACAAAAGCATATGCCACTGTGACGACTGAGAGTACGTCAAGGACAATGTACCATAACATGGCATGCCCAAAGATGGTCGCTGAACGAGATGATGCAGAGATGCTCTGGAAGTGTAGGGGAAGTGTGCGAAGGATGTACGCTACCACCACGCAGCCAGCATAGAAACCCGTGCGTTCGGACACCATCCACGAGGGCAAGTATGTGGCCAAATTCGACGTTCGTCCGCAGAGCAATACGCAGGCACCGAATCCAAGCGCCGCATATTCTATGCCTGTTTGATGTTTCGCGAATGAGGCCGAGTCTTTGCCAACGTACTCTTTCGCCACGAATGAACGTACAGCCCCCGCTGCGGCGCATGTGATCACGATTGGAGCGTGAGTCAAATACTCGGGCTGGTTGTTGACAGGGTATCCGGACCAATTCCATGCGACGAGCGTGCTTGCATCCGAGATAAACGACTGAACGAGGAAAAGCAGACTTCCAAATGCAAGTGCTGAACCCCATGACGATTGTCTGCGTCCGGTGGGCATTGTAGCGGGAATTGACCGATCCGGTTGAGGCTCGAGCGTCGTTGACCGATAGGCTTTTTCAACCCACGCAGCAAGCGCAAGTATCGCGCCTGTCCTGTTCCAGCCGTTCGACTTGTCGTCAACCACGCACCAGAGCGGATTCGTACTGTAATTGAGAAACTTGAGGGTAACGGTGACAAGTATTCCAAGGATGAACTCTACTCGGAGGGATCAGTGCTGGATTCCGATGGAAGAAGAGCAAGGGACATACGCAGTGCTTCATTCCTGGCCGCATCAGATCCACGTAGTCTAGCAAGAGTAGCAGAAACAAGCATCCAAAGCCCGACATTGGCGAAAGCGATAACAAACAACTTGCTCGTCGGTCCAGGCAGTGCCCATGCACCCATACCGGCCAGTAA
Organism: Naganishia friedmannii; assembly: GCA_030039255.1. NCBI lineage: Eukaryota > Fungi > Basidiomycota > Tremellomycetes > Filobasidiales > Filobasidiaceae > Naganishia > Naganishia friedmannii. The sequence goes on from JASBWT010000038.1 coordinate 26,734, forward strand.
CACCGCAGCACGAAGTACATTCTGCCCTCGACGGGACGTCGCAAAGCGGGAGATGAGAGGTATGCATAGTAGATATGGCGAGAGGGTGGCCAGTAGCGCTAGTTCGCTTCCAGAGAGTGCTGACCCACATATTCTATGGTCAGCATTTTCCGGGAAGAGGATTTGTGAGAAATTAACACGGACCGAGTTCCCATACAGAGAAGTAGAACAATGTGAGGCCCAAATCTGTGAATATGGTCCAGTAACATGTGTCTACGTAAAAAACGTGATAAGTGTTGTGTCACCTCTTGGTTTCTGGAAGGAGACGCACACAAATACACATCCGAAAGAAAAGCCACGACACGCCATACGCTACTCGGACCCTTTGACCCGGCAGGAGACGTGTCTGCCCATCCACTTTGAGCGTATGAGTACTCCATTCGGGCATCGTTCGCCAAACCGGGAAGGGGAGAAGCATGCACCGCTGGTCCTAGCGCAAATGAGTTGTCAGATGGCACAGAGCTGCCGTTCCTAAAGGGCGGAAGATGGATGACACATGCAATAAGCATAATATGTGAAGAGCGGGTACAACGGTGTGCGAACTTGTACCTACGGATCTGAAGGAGCACCCAGAGTATTTAGATTGACAATTTGAATCTAATATCCTCACATCAGAAATTCACGTGGAATCTGGAAAGGGGGAAACAGGGCCTACCTGCAGCTTCATCACTTCCCCTGCTCCCAACGCATCAAACCAAACGTCAAGCAACACCAACGTCCACTCGAGCAACGAGTATTTACTGTATGCGCCTGGCACGTGGTAAACTTTATGTTGGATGAAAAAAATGACCATGTTAGGGATGATGAACAAGAATGAGTATCCAACGAGCCGTCTGATGCGAGACGACCGCAGAAGTAAAGGAACGGTCAGCGCGGACGTTTCGTGGGAGAAAAGGAGAAAACATACCGTCGGAAAAACGTTACGTTACGTAAACCATTACGTTTCCGAGGCATGAGGGAGAGAGTACCCAGCATCCAGGGAATGGTGAGGAGCAAATAAGCGATCATGCTAACGTCGTGAAAGTCTGCGTTGGAGAGAGGTGCCTAGATGATTAGATATTCTTTTTCTGTGACATATCATAAGGAGGACCTACCATGATGATCCGTGGAAGTCACGTAGACCCATCCGCCACTATTCCGGAAAAGGAGATCAGCATGTTTGGTCCAGTCTTAAAAGCAGGAAACGGTCGTACCAAGTAAACGTGCGCAAGACACCTGCAATCGCTATCCATTCCGGCGCTCCCCATTTCTGACTGGCATGCGTGACCGGCTGTGGCAGTACTGAGTCGCCGTCCGACTTTTTCTGGTCGGAAGCAGCATGTGAAGAGGGCCTACGTCGCGTGACGAGCCATTGTACAAGGATGAGTAGGAACCGTGGACCGGCGCACAAAGCGATTATAATCTGGAATATTGGTCGTTCTGGTGCCCAGTCACCGATGCTGAAAGGCAAGAGAGCGAGTTAGCGAGTGTATAGCCTAACAAGTGTGAAATCGACAAAAACGAGGAGGAGCTTGAGCTGTCATCATTTGCTCTGGCGCGGATCCAGCTCTTCAGCTTGTAGCTTGCGGAAAGAAGGTCGAATCAGATGAAGCGATCCGGCAGGCTTCCAACAGCGACCAACGGATCCCAGAGCCTCGTATCTTCGACACACCACTCGTCGTTACCATTGTCGGATCTCGCTTCTTCATCGAATCCGCCTCTCTTCATTCGTATCACTTCACTAGCCAAAGAAAGATGCACTCACGTAGCACTAACACTCGGCACCCACTCCTCTGGCCACCCTGCGACTCCATTCTTTACCACCTGCTTATAGTGCATGGCCATCGCCAACACCAACGCACTCCCGAACGCAGCGGCGGCGAGTGTCGAGTGTGCATAGTGGATGTACCGTGCTGGAAGACGGATGAGCGGGATTGGGACCGGCGGCGACAATGCTACGTGGGCGGACATGGTTGTATGCCCGCCTACTCTGAAGTGCTACGATGAATGATGGATCGTGGCCAATATTTATATAGAGGAAAGCAGAGTTGAGTGATTGATGGAAGGGAAAGCAGAGGAGGAATGTTATTTGATGAAGAGAAGAATGCAGTGAAACACGGAACAATTGCTACCGTACTCGGTCTCCTACTTGTTCTAGCGCGATCAGTAAGCAGAATGAACAGATCCTCCATCCGTGGTCCGGCCGCCGGGAAAAGCGCGAATCCCCTAGTAGGTAGGTGAATCAAGAGACTACGACGCATGGTATGGATAACTCGACTCCCAATACATCCATTATGTATCCTCTAGTCTTCTCCTCCGCACCAGACCCTCCTAAATACCAGACAGTTGTCGCGCCGTTACATGCCTGCAAAGCCGCCACTGTAAGCCATGGGCTTGATAGGCGGGTGAGGAACCGCGTCGAATTGGTGGTACGATAGTTGACCGTCGTCCTGCATTCGGACCTGTGGTAGTAGTTGAGTTTCAGTACCAAGAAGGGCGTGCGGTCAAGGGGAGGACGGCTTACATAGGCTGCTTTGTTACCCGTTGAGTCGCAGTAATTGGGACACGAGAACGTGGTAATACACAACCCATCTACAAACACGGCCGTGCGCGTATTCCGTCAGTCACGAGTACGCATGACATCAAAAGCGAGACGGGAAACTTACCATGTTCAATCGCATATCCTTCCGCCCGTACTTCATGTGAACGGATGACAGCAGTCACACTATTCGCTTCGCACCACCGTCGAGTCACATCCGGCCCGAATCCTACTCCGACTCCCTATTCACGAGCGCAAGTCAAGTGTTAGCGATGATAATCAGCTACACGACGGGTTCTGCTTACTCGTTTCGAAGGTCCACGGCCTGGTGCGTCTTGCGGATCCGTCCACAGCAGCTCACACATCAACCCCTCCTGCCCCGGCTGCTTGCCATACCGCTCGATATTCTTAACATCATCCAGCGTCACGCCGTCTTTGCTGAACAAACCACCATGGACGACAAAGTACCGTTTCTTACCCTCTGAGCTGAGAATGGCGGGTTTACTGCCTTCTGACTTGAGGTTGGAGGGTGATTGTGATGCTGTTAGGAGTGTTGCCATGGGTACTAATCATGGGCAGGGATGGAACATTTAGTGAATGGCATGGCAGGATGGACGGAAGGCAGGGTGACTCACGAGCGGTGAACACGTCCGCGAAGAGCTTGTACGTCAACTCTCCGTGCTTGGCTTTACATTCTCCCTATAAGACGCCACTTATTAGAAGAGCGACATTTAGACGGTTACGCGAACAACTCACCTCGAAGCCGTACACCTTGTTCATATCTACGGCAAACGTAAAGCAATCAGCAACTGCAGAATTCCTAAAGCGCAAACGTGAACACACCGCTCGTCTCGTGGTTTCCACGATTCAGGAAAATACGCGATGGGTATAGCCATTTGTACGCAAAGAGTGTAAGCGCGACTTCCACAGACCATGAGCCACGGTCGACGAAATCGCCTAAACGAGCGAGAATGATCGTTTAATTTTAGTTGGGGCAGTATCGCAGCAGAATAAGAGGTGCGTACCGTTGAACAGGATCGCATGTGTCTCCGATGGCGGGGTGAGCATGTTTAATAAGTTGCAAAGATCAAAGAATTGCTGAAGCGCACACGTTGAAACGGCGTTAATTGTGCGGGTCATTGCGAACCGACGCTTTGGACTCACACCATGGGTATCACCAACAATATCGCACTTGACACCCTTCCCAATCTCAACCTCTACCAAACTATTCTCTCGATCCAACATCTCTTTACAACCCAACACGATCTCCCAACAGATCCGCTTTGGCAATTTTCCACCGTCCTTGAACAGCTGGATCATGCCTTCCACGAACTCCTTGGTCGGTGTGTAACGTTTGGTGGCGCTGTCGTATTCCGGCATTGGGCCAGTGTACGAGTTGTCCATCGGTACAGAGTCCGAGGTGATCATGCGCAGGATTTTGGCGGATGTGGACTCGCTGTCTCCTACCGCGATAGCCTTGCGGTGCCATTGGTGCAATAAGTACAGTACACAGTCTTCGTGCTAAGCGTCACGGAACATACCTTTTCAAACTCGATTCGCCTGATCAGTTTTACCGCAGCCTCTAGCTGCTCCCTGGCAAGCTTGTTCGCTGGATCAAGCTTCAACACGTGACGGAAATCCGGAACGGCGAGCATAGGTTGCAAAATGGCGAGACGAGAGAGCGCACGTCTGTAGTATGCCTTGACGTTTTTCGGGTCAAGTTCAATGGCTTTCGCTGCAATTGGAGAAATGCACTTGTATCTAGGTTAGCGGGGACTGTGGCGAGTAAATGAAAAGACGTACTGGTATCTGCGACGGCGCCACCGTATTCCTCCATCTTCATCCTCGCCATAGCCCTGTTTCCAAAGAACACTGACTCTCGTGGGTTCAGCCTAATGGCCTGAGTGAACAATTCCATGGCCTCGCTGTAGTGTTGTTCTATGGCATTACAATTTGAAGGCACACGTCAGTATCCACCGCATCAAAGGGACTTGCACTTGACGGCTTACGGGAAAAAGCGGTATTTGCCTCTAACTTGAGCTTTTGTGCCTGTGCAGCGTCCTCCTCGGAAACGATCTTGTCCTCGTCAAGACCATCCTCAATCGAGAGCTCTGCGAGCGCTTCGTCGCTCACTACGCATGCTCAAATTCCACGTCAGCTGCCATCATCGTTGCTCGTGTCGCCACAAAAGTCTGGATTAACTCACACTTGAGCGCTCCCATTGCGGGTGAAGGGAACGGCGTGATATCATCGTCCTGCGATGAGGACATACTAGTCGGAGGGGACTCGACGCCGGTAATGATGGACGAAAGGGACGAGTGGAGGTCTGACGACTCCGACGAGACGGGTGATGATACTTCTCCAGTCATTTTCAGATCTCGAGTGACCAGGAGACGTCTATAAATTCTGTGGAGAGGTATGCGGGGATGCTTCGAGGCAGCAATGTATGTCCCGACGATACCACGGTTGATGACGGCGAAGAGGTATAGTTGCAGTCAGACGAGCAGTCAGACGAGCTGCGAGGGAAATGTAAATGGGTGATCGAGTACTGGCTGTATCGGAGGCACCCAATGGCTACTGTTACATTTTATGTACTTCCTCGGCTACTTCTTGCTCCCCTTTAGCTCGTCAGGCAACACTTCAGCTACACCCAGCAAATTAACTGGCAGCCAGGAGCCTCTGTATAACATTACAGCTTGTTCTCTTTGGCAGCTTGTTCATCTGTCTCCTTTGCTCTGGAGGCAGGCGACATCCGTAACTTCCTTCTGAGAGTACAGTTGCTGATGACGTACGTACAAAGAATGAAGAGAAATGTGTCAAAAGCTGAGTCATTGAGCCAAAGAGCTAGTCGAAGGAGGATACAGGAAGTCTATTTATGTTAGGTGGGAGTATCATGTATGCCATGACAGCTGTTTTTATATAACAAGTACTGCTACGTTGTCAATCCCACCTTCACAGTTAACTAATTTCACCAAGGCTCAAACGGATTGCCTTCCAGATTTTGCGCTCGACCCCCACCACTACACCGCCGTCCCCGAACTCATGACAGGCTTCATCCCGCTCCCATCCCGTCAAACACTCCACGTCGTCCGACAAGGCCTCCGCACCGCCATCCCGTTTGTCGCATTTCTGGACGACTTTTTCCATGGCCTGTACGACCTTTTCGACCAAATCGAAGCGGTTAGACCCGTCTACTATGGCCCGGCGGTTTTGTTCCTTCGAGTGATCGTGATCGCTGCTTACACGTACGGCGCCAATATGGATTACCGCCCGGTATTGAAAGGGAGAGAAGGGGTATTGATCTTGAAAGATGGCAACGAATGGGCGGTGTTCAAAGACCGAGATGAAGCGGCTCGAGAGAAACGAATGGGCTCACTCGGTCAATTATTTTCCTCATCGCCTCTCTATCAATCCGAGAAATCAGGCGAACCGCACGATGACACTAGTATCCAGGTCGCCGTCATCTGCCCCATGTACTTGTGCACGCAAACCGATGTCGATGCGCTCAAGGCTCTAAGGGACCGCCTGATAGAACAAACTCGAGCGCCGGACTTGATCGTGTTCGTCGATGACGGGTCTACACTTGCACCTCCTGCTTCGGAAGAGAAAGGTGGTGAAACTGTTCGCCACCTTCGACTACCTGAGAATATCGGGCCAGCCGCTGCGCGAAACGCAGGTATCGATTTTGCTGTCTCCGCTCTTGGGAACAAGCCTGAACATACCGTGATCTTGCTGCTCGATATTGACTGTATTCCGCCGCCCGAGTGGGTTCAAAGAGGGATAGATGCCGTGCGACTACGTCGTTCTGCAATTGGACTCGATGGCGACGAAGAGATACTTGATCCTCTAATTGTTGGAGGATTGACCAAAGGCATAGGGTCATCCATCGTCTCGCGCTACCACGACTTTTACGGCACTCTGAATCCCAGGATATTGCGCATCGCTCCCACTACCTCATCATCGTCGCAGAAGGGTAAAAGAACAAGATACCGACCGTTGTACGCCCCGACATGCAACATGGCGATCTTTCTAGGTTCCCCGAAAAACGAAAAACGCCTACCTCGTTTTAACGAGGCTTTCCGCGAGCCGGCGCAAGAGGACGTCTTGTTTTGTCTCGAAGCGGTTTACAGGCGTGGATGTGAGATCACAATGAACAAGGTATGTCTCTAGACGCGGATCGTCTGAAAGATACGACCCCTAAATCCAGGAATCTCGGAAACCGCCATGGCAGAACATGGTCATGCAACACATGCACCGGGAAGGAGTGCTTGCTACATGGACGACCTTGCGTAAAGTACGCGCCTGGTCGCATCGTCCTAGGACCGCCTTGTTCCACCTATACTGAACCTTTGCACATGCGCTTTTCCGCAAAGTATGGGCGCTGGTTCCCCGCCGTTCACCTTCTCTTCCCGTCCTACTTGCCTATACTTTGGGGATCCACCCAGACGTTTTCCTCTCTCGAGATGAACCGCCGCGAGCCAGAGCTAATGGATTCGGAGGATACGCGATGGGCAAGGGAGGTCCAGGTAGCTGCAGTGTAGGTAGCAGCGCGCAGCCGGGTGGCAGGAAGAAATGCAAGATTTGCTAGGGGTTCAGGTAAAAAAGTTCGTGCTCGAACGCACCGATGTCCATGTCGAGCGCGGGAAAAGTCGGGTATTCGTAATAGCTCCCTGATACGTATCACGTCGGACTAGCCGTTCACTGGCGATTCGCTGCATTATGCTACGGATGCGCTCATGTCAGCGATGAACATTATTGTTCAGTGCAGTGCTAGCTAGAGCTGGCTGGTGCAAGAGCGATAACGACGGACAAATTGATCTGAGGAGTGCGTTCGCAAGGCGTATGCCGCGGGATACAGAACGGGGACCATGCTGGAAAAAGGTGTTCAAAGCAGCTCTCGTGTCTGGTTCCCAGTCACGAAGAGTATTTCTGATCGTGCGGTATCGCCCACGACTATTCCGGTCAATACGAATACCGCTGTTCTCGCTGATACGGGCATACAAAACGGGCGCAGTGAACACGAATCGTCAGCGTCGTATACCCCATTACAAGCACTCATTGCCGATGACAGCGAGATCAGCCGCAAGATCTTGTTGGCCCTGTTACGCAAAATGTCGAAACCCAGGATATTTGCAATCACGGGTCTCGGATCGTCGGATCCCAGGATGAAAGTTGAAGCCTTGCGAGAGGATACTGTGGATGGTTGGCTAGTGAAGGGGGAAGACAGTTTGGCCAGAATGCGAGAGATTGTTACCGATACCGACGCTCTTCATCAGCTATCGGAAGGTGCGACATCATCATCGATACCTGGCGTAATTGGTGCCCACGCAGCTTAGGGATTTAACGGCAAAATGGGCACGGCAAGTAGTCGAGACAGGAAAAGCAGAGAAAGGAGGTGTTGGGCAGAGGGTTCACCATCGGGAGGTAATACTATATCACGGGGTTGAAGCAGCCGGAAAATAGATGTAGAATGTAAAGAAGAAAGAGAGTCGCAAATTACGGAACTGCAGATCGCCCGCCAAAGGAGGTGATTATGTCTGACTTTATCTCGGCGCTTCTTGTACGCTTGATGATGGCCAGAACATGAAACGCTACAGTAGGCAAGTGGCTTGCGAGGGGTATATAGGGAATCTTGATCGTGAGCTACCTTCATTTCCACTCATCATAGTCACGCCACTTCATTCGCCTTTTGCAACAACGTACGCCCTTGGACAGTACTCGCCTCGAAAACTTGTCTGCATCAACATGCCTAAAGCCCGCGAAGCTGCTTCGACAATGCTTCCTTCAGCTGCCATGCGTCGAGCCGCCTTGAATGAGGTTGACGTTAAACCCAACATCGGAGCCCTTCTCCCTCCTCCTCCTCCTCCTCCTCCGCTTGCATCAACTGTTGCCGATGTAAAGCCGACGAACATGGAGATTGATGAATTGGCAGAAGACAATGGACGAGGCAGTGATGTTGAACGAGCGAGATGGACGACTGTTGACGAAGATGAACAGCCAGACGTGGGAGAGATGAAACCTGGTACTGCCAGTAAGTATCCGAGCTTGAGGTTGGATCCGAGCTTGTTGATGCCTTCCGCCGGAGCTGACTTGTGTCCTCTCAGGTGCTCCAAACGTCTCCCGTCCTCATCCGGCACTCTTACCCCTCGTTAACCAATTCGAACAAGCTTTCGCTGCTCAACAATCCATCTCCGCCAATCCTACCATGGGAACGTTAGAGAGGCGAATCCAGAACGCGGTGATTGCGGCACAGCAAGAAACAACTTCCCAGGCGATGAAAGTGGCAATTGATAAACTGGGAATTAGGTTGCCCAATATCGGGTTACCTTTGCCTTGAAGATGGCTTTGTTGACTACGATTCCATGGTTTGGACTTCTCTAGTGAGTAGGTTTGTGAACTTGCCAGTGATAGTCGCGTGAAGTTTGCTGAAACAGGGTGGTGGGCAGAACATCATGCTTTGCATCTCTCAAAGCTTCACAACAACTCAATGTCCACATCACACCGACTGTACCGCTACACTGTATCTCTCCTCTTTGGTTCACGCTTCCTGCAGTGCATAAGCCGACTTACGCCTCAATGACTACGCTACCACCTCCTCTCCACTAATCCCGAATATACGAATGCCTTTTGATAATGAATGATTATGATTTACGTAACGCATACGAACGATTGAGTGTTGACCTGCGACATAGCATCAAGGTTGGAGCGAGTAGCGGGAGACCGCATGATTGACAAGTGGTACACTTCCGTGTATGATGGCCGAGAGTTTGAGGCAGAAGAATCCCGTTTCGGAAGGCGACCGATCAAGATTATCTGCATCGCCTCCTTTCGAGTTTTTGGCCGATTACATCGTAAGAAATACGCCTGTCCAAGTGGAAACAAGCGACGATCCAGGAACAGGTCGCTCTCATTCAAGTGCATACCCCTATATTGTGATACTCCATGATTCTCGTCTATCCAAGTTGTGTTCTGCAACTATGCCTCCTCTCCCGCCGTCAACCTCTCACCCTTCAAATCAGCCCCGGCTTCCACCTCGAATTCTGCTCCCAATTCACAGTCCTTGATCTGCGCCTTTTCCCCGATGCGAACATTGTTGCACAGTATCGTGTTCTCGATCTTTGCGCTGCGGATGGAATCCGTTCTTTGAGAATTAGTTTTTATCTCTATGGGGAAGGCCAGACCGAGAAACTTACCCGTCCGCAATCACCACATAATCCCAGACGACACAATTTGTCAATTTGACGTTCTTGCCCAGAACACAATGACGTCCAATGATACACTTTTTGATGCTCGTGCGCTCGCCGACCCGTGTCGAAGGCGCTAACAGGGTATCAGCAGAGACCTGCGCTTTCGGATCAACGTTGCTGATGATTGCCGGCTTGCCGTCCGCGTTGGGTGCGGCTGGGGCGGATGAAGCAGTATTCGGTGCTCCAGGTTGCGACCGAACAGGTAAGTTTGCAAGATTCGGCGGCATCGCGCGAAGGAACTACATGACACAAGCGTCAGAAACGGAACAGATCTGGACAAAAGGCCAACGAGAGGACCTACCTGGCGGTTGAGTTCCCAGTACCCTGCGACGGTATTGCCACGCATCAACGGGACCTCGGCATCCTTCTCCTTTTCCACTGGTTGCTGACTTCTTCCTTTTTGCGTTTGTACAACAGGTACCGGCGCCTTTTCCGGCACAGGCCGTTCATACACAATCATTCCACAACGAAGTTCATCTCCAGGTGCCGGCCGTTGATAGCTTGGACGCTTGCCTTGGCCTGTGCTGTCTTTTACTCGGCCAGGTAGGCTGTATTTGAAATCGAGCAACGATTGACCTGGGGTTTTGATGGGACTTGACGGGCTGGTAGGATTGGTCGACTCGATCGTCTCCAAGTAGTCAGATTCCGGATCGGGGACTACAGATAGGCTTGCTACCGTCGATTTCGCTAGAGCAGCTGCCAGGGGGTCCTGGTTGTGATTCAAAACTATAGTGAGAAATGATCAGCTACCTGTAAAACATTTTCGCTCGTTCGAATGCATGACTTACTATGCCGCCACTTTTCACGAACTCCGTCTTGCCAACCTCCCTTGACGAGCCATGGTACCAGGTTCTCCTTTACGCTTTCGAGATCTCGAGGATCTTTTGTCATCATCAAGTCTAATACCGCACGTCGAAAAACATAGACATGAGCGTCCATGAGGTTGGTCGTTAGTGATAGCGTTGGTGCACTGGACGGAGAGGAGCAAATCAGCTGTGGTGTATAAAAGATGCTCCAGTGTAGCTTACCGATGAAGCAAGCTCATTCTCAGTTCAACGTCGTCCTCTAGTTCTTCGAGTGGCTGAATCATCAAAAGTTCCTGTGACTTTTTGTCGTACCCGACGAGTATTGACTCGGGAGCTGAAGACGGAATACCAAACCAATATCAGCCAGCTATACTTTGGCATACATTTCGACGTGCTTACCATCGGGATCTTTCAGCTCCACCTCTGTCTTTTCATACCACAAACTCGTGACCAAACTACCACTCTGATTTCGGTGTCGATTGAGCAATTTGGTTAACGGTAGAGAGGCTGGAGGAGTGATATCGCAGGGCAAGACAACAAAGTCTGACCGTATCCAGTCGCGCCATCGTCGAAGTATCCTTGCTGTACCAGCAGTGTCCGCGGCACCGCCAACAGCGATATAGGCCTCGTCCTCATCCTCTTCGTCGCTGCTGTCGTCAACATTAGCGGAGCTGATTCCATTTGCTGACTTGAAGCCGACAGCGGGACCATCGTTGTCTGCCTTTTCGTCGGACGGTTTTGGCGGGTTTAGGGTCTCCATTGCTTCCCGCTCGTCAAGCCCGTGAACCTCGATCCTCAGGCGAGAGGTATCACCTGCGTTCCTCCGACGTCCGTCCCTAGAGGGAGAGGGAGCTGTGTGACCGGAAGCGTTGGCGGTGGCGCTTGAAGCGTTTGTGGGCTTTTTCGCGGACGGGCCGTCCGATGCTGATGCAGGTGGCCAGGCGGCACGGAGGTGGTTGGTGATAGCCACCATTTGGCTCTGGGGACAAAGCAGCAGTACATCTATTGAATAGACGGTTCAGGTATACGATGCCTATTGTGCGAGTATACCTAAGGACTTACCGACTATGCCGCTCTCTTCAACCCATGCCAATACCCTGTCTATCATGACCTCATCCCCGATTGGAAGCAGTGCTTTAGGCGTAGCATTTTCACCCTGAGTAAGGGGATAAAGTCTGCGCAGCCATAATAGACGAGCTTGTTTAGCGATAGTACTACCGATGACGGCCGTCCATCCGTACTCACGATTCTCCGTAACCGCAAAAGACGACGGCTTGAAAGTCTGGGGCGTAATGGTTTCGGCTCACCGCTGCCAACTTTGAGTTGGGAAATAGGCCGACGGCGGCGGATCTGCCCGGCGCTGAGGCAGGGAACATTGCGCTGCTGGTGATAGTCGGATCCCAAGAATGGTCTACGTGCGCGGCTTCTTACTACTGTAGTTGCGCAAAAGTATCCAGCTTGAGTTGCATTTGCAGCAACCTCTAGTCGCACCAACAAGTCTTTGCGAGTCAGGTTCGATCGCTCTTTTTATCCCTGTCCTAAGACTAAAAGCACCTATTTCCCCCTATATATCACCGTTTTCTCATCTTAATTTAGCGTGTTTTTGCATCTCGAACGAAGATGCCGAGCGCGGGGAGCCAGGATCGGGAAGGAGAGGGGGTATCAACAATCAATCAATCAATCAATCAATCAATCAATCAATCAATCAATCAATAATATGCGAGTCAAACATTGATGAATCACCCTACAGTACATTGTTGGTGCCTGCTGGTTTCATGAGCATCTACCCAACAGAGGCATTTCACTACAATTCAGATGATAGGACTCTGTTCTAATCGTTCGACAACAAGCTACTCGTACTCCGCGTAACCACATCTATCGACGCCTGGATCGATCACGCTCCCTTTCTTTCCTCATTCGGTATTACCCGCGACGAGACTCCACCCCAGGACCCGGTTCTGCACCCCTTTTCAACTCGAAGAGGACACTTTCCGTCAAGTGAACGTGGACATCAGTAGTAGTTGAACCAAACTCGTCGCAAGAGGCTTCTGGCATACAGATTAGCTTTGACGACTCTTTGGCGTGAATCACACCATCGTAAGCTCCTATCCACCTTCCTTCTCACAGGGTGGTAATCTCACGCTGAATAAGACATCACTCGCATCTGCTTATTCGCTCCTTCCCTTAGATCATTCACCAGGCGTCAAAGATACATACGACCTAAACATACATTCGTTCACTTTGGTATAGCTACCATCCGTTCCAGAGATAGAATTCTCGGAAACACGATATCGTGGAAACATCGATAGATCGACAGCATTAGCAGGACACCAAAATGGGAAACCAATGGAGCAAAGCCATGGGTGAGTGAAGCGTCTGTCTTCGTTCAGTGACGTATAACTTATGTTGACACTGTAACAGGCAAGCTCTTTGGCAACAAGGAGATGAGAATCCTGATGTTGGGGTTGGATGCAGCAGGGAAGACCAGTAAGTTGCCTCTCACGACGCCGGACTTGTTCGAAAAGCCATCATACTCATTTTCCTGCGTTGTAGCCATTCTGTACAAGCTCAAGCTCAATCAATCGGTAACAACGATCCCAACAGTCGGCTTCAATGTGGAAACAGTGACGTATAAGAATGTGAAATTCAACGTTTGGGTATGTCTCGCCCTGTTATAGCTTCGGACTGATGCTGTCATAGATGACTGATTCTGGTGTGATCTTGATGAGTAGGATGTCGGTGGGCAGGATAAGATCAGACCGCTATGGAGGTGTGTAGTTCTGTTCTCATTGTCGACTTTTACCCCGACGCTGATCCGATCTTCTCACAGACACTACTACACGGGAACACAGGTACGCACCAAACCATTCATTCCTCCTAAACCTTGGCACTGATCGTAGGATGACGAATAAATAGGGCCTCATCTTCGTCATCGATTCGCAAGATCGGGAACGTATACAGGAAGCAAGACAGGAACTGGAAAGAATATTGGCAGATAGGGAGATGAAGGATTGTCTGTTGATGGTTTTTGCGAACAAGCAGGATTTACCTGGAGGTGAGTTCCATCGCCGTATATAATCTGTTGCCGCTCGTCATACTAATGTATGTCTCGTGGGTCGATGTTGGAAAGCTATGTTACCGGCAGAAGTCACGGAGAAGCTGGGTCTGCCAAAGATGAAGGACCGGCCGTGGTATGTGCATCCCAGGTAAGTACAATTCATTGTCGTATTCGGGAACGAGTCGTACAGCGTTGAATGATATCATGTGCACATTTTATAGTTGCGCTACTACGGGTGAAGGGCTGTTTGAAGGCCTCCAGTGGCTCAGCCAAAACATCAAGGGGACGAGAAATTGATGGGCTGGTGAATGGAGCTTTGTTTGTCTGGATAGCCTGGCCGCACTCGCCATATGCACGCAGCCGTATTCCGTCAAGCGCGACAAGAACGATGTCACATGTTATTTGGCATGTCTGCGAGTTTCGCTTTTAGAGCACTCGGCTCATTGTTCAGCATGGCGACACAAGACAAGATTTTTCTTTCTTCGAAATCCTACGTCATACGCGCCACTTGTACTTTGTCATTATTGCTGGATAGGTGAGAAATGGAGAATGCAAGCGAGGGCTTGTACGCGTGTTTGAAATGTTGTATGACTGTATCCGGTTGGATTTGTAGATGGAGACTCGACAATCATGGACGAGGTTTTTGTACATGTGCATCTCAGAATGTCGAGCAAAGTTTCAAAAACGGAGATAGAGCAGGTGTTACTCGCGGCTTGCGCCATGCTAGTTGGGTGGGCTTGGTCCGCCCCATCCATCCCCCTGAATTTCCGGCGATTCCTGCTGCTTCAAACGCCCGGTAAAAGGCTACATCTTTACAAGAACTACCAGTTCTCATAGCCTCAAGCATTTCGAAACTCAAACTAGACAAAAAAAAAGAAAGCCTATGGAGGGCAGCGTGCTTGGGAGGCGTCATATAATACAAATGTCGAATGCTATAGTGAACCGATACACCGGTGATGCTTTGAATTCTTTAAAATCTGGCTCATGCCATACTGTCTGATGCACTGAAATCACACCAACCGTCCTGCTGGGGTGCCTTGTGACGGGCGGGAATCGAATGGTGTATCCGGCAGCTGTGAACGAATTGACTGGGTCGTGGCAGCCACGGTATCATGGCCGCTCTGCACGCTGTTGCCTTCTTGCGGTGTGAGACCCTGAGCCTTCTTCTTCTCCAACCGGTCCGCCTTGAACTTCGCTAATTGCTCCTGTATTTCGGCTTGAGTTTTGGGTGGTTTCTATAGACCAACAACGACAACATCAGTATGCAGGTTGGTACGGTTTTCCATATCTCCAGATGAACTTCCTCACATGTGTTGTTTCGTAGTCTGGCCAGATCTTCTTCCCGTACTGCGAGTTCGAGCGTAATCAGCTCAATCCTCCTGTATCCAGTTCACAATAAACTGCTTACAGGCACCACATAGCGGTCATACCATGTAGGATCTCCAAAGTATAGAATGGATGCCGTCGGCACTGCGAGATACATGGCGAATCGGAGAATCTCGACTGGCAAAAAGAGACGGAATAGTTAGCGAATCGATTTCGCGCTTCGGCTTACTTCTTTACCCACGATTAGGTCCTCCCATCTTGTGGAATTCCGAAGTAGTAATCAGTCGTGATGCAGGGGTAGACGTTGTCCACTGATAGACAAAGGATGATATTGAAGCATGTCAGATCATCTCTTCTCAATGCGGATTATCTTGAACAACGATCGGGAAACTGATCGGCAGAAAGTTGGTCAAGGGTTGCTTTGCAGTCAGTATGAGCTATCAACCATGCTTTGATAGTATGGTCTGTTGCACAATAGCTGGCCACCCACTCAGCAGTCCGTGCACTGAAGAGGCTACCTCCTTACTCCTGTCCCTTTCGCAAAATTCCTTGGGAAGCACCGAGTCTGCTCTGCTTGAAGAACAACGTCGGAGGAAGAGGAGTTTTGCGAAATATGAAATTCACGCCGGGTCTCACGCTGCAGCACGTATGTCCCTGGCCCCGACTTATGGCATCAAGCTACGATGAATTAACAACTGACGCCGACGAAGAGAACATAGTTCATGCTGCAAACCGAGATCGCAAAGTCGTACAGACACGCTGTTAGAGCTACAAGAGGTGAGTGTGTTTCAGCCGGTTGAGCAGAACTTAACTCTGATGAGTGAAGCCCACAGTGCTGCCGGATCATGTTACACGGAGGGAAACATTGGATTTCTTACGGATTGATCTCGAAAAGCTACGAGGCGAACACGATATCGTATGTCTCGCCAGCAAGATATGCGACTGTAAAACACGTTTGAATAGCCGTCTGAATATGATGCATTACAGCAAATGTTGCGTTCCACCCTGGCCAACTTCAACCGAAACAATAAGCATTTTATTCCTTCACTAGGCCTATCGACGGCTGGATATACAGAAGAGAGACCGCCAAGGCTGATTGGACAGAGAATATCACGGCATCAGACGCTTGTGCGGCGGTTCTTTGAGTAAAGCAGACTGGTCGTAGTATATATACATACAACAGCCGGGATTCACATGTGTACCGCACCAGTTACGCACCCTGCCCTTTTCGCATGATGTTCCGTCGCCACTTTCGTCGTCCCATTCCGACTCCTTGATCTGCACCAACGGTCAAGTACGGAACATCCGCCCATGGAACGCCAAAAAGGCCGGATTGTACCACTGAAGCCGGGCTGCATGAGGTTCTCCAATCGAGCATACCACAGACAGGCAGTTCGAGTTCTCCCGCCATCATGATGTTTACTCGACCGAGATGCGCAGGTTCGATTGGTGACAGGAGATGTATTGTCTTACCGTCAGGCGATATCGATCGGATAAGTCCGAATCCTACACAGTTGACTTCGGAAGGATCTGGTAATTGGCGGCCGGGCTGGTAAAATGCCTCTTCAGTTGTTCCTTCGACCCGCTCGACTAGAGCGACCAGTCTGGCGTTTAGGACAAGAGGTAGATCATCTTGGATGATTCCATCTGCTCCTTCGCCGGTAAGATAGAGTTCTTGAAAGACCGTCTCCAGATCCACTTGCCACGGCGTATGACATGCCAATGGCGAAGAAAAGTCCCAGTAGATGTTGTTGTCGCTTATGCGCGCATGAAGGTAGGAGATGGTTGTAATGATCCGCATATCGGAGGCGGTAAATCGCGACAGCAATGGTGAGACTGGTATCGACTGCAGGTGGAAGACGTTTCCGTATCCGCCGTGTAGTTGCACATCTGGCTCGATTCCGTAATCTTCGCCTTGGAAAAGCTGCGCAGGCTCGTCGTGCATACCGCGCCCTGTCTGGTTGTCTGCAGCGGTGTCGCTCTGGTCGACAAAAGTAAATGTATGTGTCGGTTCGGCCAAGTGTTCGATTTGGAGTAACAAATCCGCGCCGAGTCCTTTGACCCATCCTTGAGTGTTGATGATGAGCGGAACGACTTCTGAGATTTTAGTTGTTGAGCTGGGTGTCGTGTCGATCGGATACTGGACTTCGTATCGGTATTGATCGAGTAGCTGGGATATGCACGACATGTAGTACTCCGGTAATAGACGTGGAGTCAAGGAACCGATGAAATGCGACCTTAACGGCTGCCTTGGATGAGAGAACGCCGGGCCTATCGTGCATATCTGTGTGAGTAACCTGGTCGCAATCGAAGGTGAGAGTACCTACCAAGTAAAGGTTGTTCCAAGATGTATAGTCCGACGGTTCCACCAGTACCAAATTCACTTTGACCTAGATCCGTATCCAGATACGCAACCCGCTCATACCTACAGCAAGAGTCAGTTATGTGTGCGAAATAGCACGCGTAGAGCACTCACTTGCGCAATAACCGATTCACAATCTCCCTTGTAAACGTACTCTTCCCGCTCCTTTTCGCACCCTTGACAAGCGCAATGCAAGGCGACGTGCGGTCTTCCGCTGGTTCGTCGTCGTCGTCATACTCGCCGCCGTCCACATGTTCGGCAGAGATCGACAGATCCCCGAATGCGTTGAGCGCATCAGTCCAGCTTTGCGGTGTGATATGTCGATACACGGGCGACTGAGCTTGCCGCAGAACGGGATGAACGCCGTAAAGTCCAAATGCGCCTTTCCCTTCTGGCCAGACTTTGTGTAAACCCACCGCGGGACCTGGCATGTTTTCGAGACCGGAATCGAGTTCTTGTAGGAGGAAAACTATAGAGCTGGGACGACAGCTTTCAACCATTGATGTTGGAAGGTGGTCCTTGATTGTCGAGAAATGCGAAGATGACGAGTCCGAGATGGAAGCTGATAATGTTAGTAGCGGGTGTGTTAGAGGTGCATAGATCGGATATGACGTCAGGCTGGCCGACGGGGATATCAGGGTCGAAAATACGGAAAGATGACCTTGTAGTGGAATTATCCTGGCAGTTCCGCTCAAAACAAGAGTCTAAAACGGGGTTTGTTAATTTCACTGAAACCTGTGGATTTGACACTTTCGTTTGAGACGTACCTCTCCAGGCTGGAGAATAATCGCAACAGCCTTCTTTGAAGGAATTCTTGGCGACATCCGGCTAACATCGTCTGCGGAGAGTCTGTAGATGTTGTAATCCTCGGAAGGTTTGAAACTCGAAACGAAGAGTTGTTCTTCACTTTGCCTAAACAGTCAATTATTTCAGTCATTTGCTCCCTACATGTTTTCTCCCATCCCAATAACACGTACGCTTCCACCCGTCTCTTCTTCCGCGGTCTTCCACCCATGGCATTCGTTCCAGGCTCTGAGAAATCGAAAGCAAACTCCGATTCATCCGACGTCGGTTCTCGCGGTTCGCTGACGCTTCGAGGTGTCTCCTTTATCGAATCGCAGGGCACTTCTGCTTGTCCTGCGTCCTCGACTGCATCTGATTCCTCTTCCGCAGAAGCTTCCGCCTCCACATCCCCTTGTTCGACTCCCTCACCTGCGTCTACCTCGTCCATATCCTCGTCATCCTGGGTATCTTCCATGACGTCTATTTCCACGACCACTCTATCGATAGGCTGGTACGGGCTGCCATTGCTGAACGGAGATGCCTTTGAGCTGCTAGGACGCTGGGGAGTCCTGCTGCTTCGTTCTCGTTTGATGTTCTTCTTCGAGTATGTTGTTTTGGAGCTGGATGCTTTAGGTTGCGGGAGGTCGAGAGCGGGAATGTCATCCGCCGTCGGTTGTATGACAGGAGCTGAGGAAACAACGCTCGAGGCCGCTTTCTGCAGGAGCAAAGCCGCTCTACGCGCTGCGATGGCTGACATATGGAGAGGTAAAGTGTATTCAATCGGTATCCAAGTCCCTTGCTGCTGTGAAATGAAGAGAAGCCATTCAACTTGAATATTTCTGAAATTCAAGGGCAGATTGACATTCCGTTTGAAGCGATCGAAGTCATCAGCGTGCACGTGACTGCAGTGCTCTTTGTTCATTAAAGGCTGGTTAGTAGCGGGATTGTTGTTGAGGTTGCTGGCCTGCTGCAGTATAGCATTCACCTCTGTCCCTGGGTACTCGAGGAAGATAAAGGGATGTCAATTCACCTCAGCTCGCATCGAGTAGTGACGAGGTGGGATTCTTCAACTGGTAGACTACTGCGGTTCGTGGCTTTGGGCGGATCCTCGACACACGTTTCATCGTGATACATGCACAATCCCGCGGCGGTCAAGTTTGGGTTTCAAAGGTATTGCACGACATATAATGTTGTTGCCAGAGAGGACCATTTTGCTCAGGTGAACAGGCAATATGAGAAATGCATCCCACGAGCTTCGTGGGAATACGGCCTGCAAAGCGGGTTGTTGTTATTGGGCCTGCCAAAGGCTGGTAAGGTGATGAAATAGCTGCGTCACTAGTATTCTCGGATGATATCCCAAGTAGTTGGAGACTACCTAACCCTTTAGCTTCTAGTCGAACGAGGCACGAGGCCCCATCGTTGTTCATGTTCTACATGTAAAAGCCGTCCTGCCCTTCCTTGTCATACTAATCAGAGCTTTATGATGTCTACGCTTCAATTTCGAGCCTCCACCATAATAGCGCCGCCCGCGTTCTTCTTTCCAATTCGGAACCGATAATTGTGTTCCACCTTGCCTTCACTATTTTCTTCAACACATAAGGGTGAGGAGCAAAGGCCAGGATACCGTTCGTTACACACCTTGACATCACCATCAACTTACGATATCTCCTTCTTGGTGGGTGCAGTGTAGCCAGACTGACAGCCTGGCGCACGGTCCCTAGTGCATCCTCTGGCACTTTCACCAATTCAGCCTCGAACCCGAAAATACCAGTAAACATCAAACGATGTCGATCTTGTCCCAGTAACACTACATACATTGCCACTCTCTCCGGTCCTGTTGACATCGCCTCTCCTAGTCAATCACATCGAATCCCTTCAATCGAATCGAAAATGCAAACAAAATCTGAATATGACATGCGCCAGACCGCTGATTCTGCCTACGGAACGGCACGGACGTCGACGTTCACCAACACGACAGAGGGCTACGATGCGGCAGCTGCCAGGATGAAGGAGTTGAACAAGCCGCTCTGGACCAAGCTGTGGAAACTTGTCACTGGCAGTCTGAATTTCTACAGAGTTCATATGCTTTACATCATCCTGGTATGTCCCGATTTGGAGGTTCAAGGTTACTCACTGCTTATTCCTGCCTTCCCCACAGACACCGTTGATCATGTCTGGGATTTTTTATGCCGGGAATACGCAGTACCATATCGACTATATCGATTCGCTCTTTTTATGCGTATCCGCTATGACTGTCACCGGTCTCGCGACGAACAACCTGAGCACATTGAGCGGATTTCAACAAGCCGTACTTTTCGTTCAAATGATCATGGGCAATATCATAGCCATCAGTATGGTCATGATTCTTGTCCGGCAACATTTTTTTCGACAAGAATTTCGGCACATTATCGAAGCTCGTAGACAGGCCGAGTTGGAGGCTGCCAGGCATTCTGAAGGCGGCATGCAATCTCCGCTTAGCAGACTTCGTAGATTTTCGCAATCAATTACGCATAATCCCATGGTCCATCGCCAACAGACCGCACCTGCGCCGCCGCCGCCGCCGCCCGATATCAGACTGCGATGGGGAGACTTGTTTCGAACATCTGCACCTCCATCGGCCAATAATTCACCTCGCCATTCGATAGATGAATCTCGTGCTGCTCGTTCGGATGACTCACATCGATCGTCTCCCTCGAGTCTTGACAAATCACAACGCCTTGCTCGACATACGGAAAATGGAACGCCTCAACGTCCTCGTATGCCGGAACACCAGCAGTCTATGGGAAAGGCAGGAAAGAAAAAGGGAAAGGGTTGGAAGGGCACAAAGCTGAGAACGGATATGATCAAGCGAGTGGAAGGTGGCGGTTTGGGTCTGATCAACCCGATGGGCTGGTATCATTCGCCTCCGGATGGTGGGGAGGACGTTATGGCGCCGAGGGAATCATTCGAGCTGGATGGTCCTCGTGTCATGCACGACAGCCCACGTGCGTTGGACCCCATCATCACCAACGCTGACGATATGGCAACCATGAATCACCACGGAATGACCGATCAGGTCATTCCTCTTGTCGAAAGCCCAACAGAATTATCCGGAGTCAATCCCGTCCACAGTCGCGATCACCATTCGCCACTTCAACACCCCGCCACGCCGGAACAGCGGCGGGCTTCAGAACCCAACAATCACCTATCCATCAATGGCGCCGCAATGGACGAAAAGTTCCCTCGTACCAAGACGATCGCTTTCGATGAAAATATCGAAAGGGATAAACCGCAGAGAGGCAGTGGGGCGGGATTGGCAGGGAACAGCAATTACGCGTATCCGTCTTATGCGCGTACTACCGGATATATGCCGAGGACAGGGACGATCAGGAGCATGAATCCTGGAAGTGCGCTGCAAATGGACAGAAGTGCGTTTTCAGAGCTTTCAATATCAGTTCCTACACTTACAACCGTTTCTCTCTAGCACTGACGAGGCGGACAGTTGCCGGATCGGCTTCGGGCGGTCGAATCTTACCCTTGTCGAGCACCATGAACAGCGCTGGAATGCCCCGTACGATGACTATCAATCAAACGGCAAAACATACCGGCTTTGGTGGTTTCCCTACCCCTCTGGCGCTTCTAAGAGCAGGATTTGATACGTTTTTCCCGAAACAGTCGGAGAAGCTGCAGCGGACGTTTACAATGCAGAGAACGCTGTCGAATCCTGGAAGCGCGAGTAATGGTGAAGTTAAGGAAGTTGGGTATATAAGCTTTGATGCTGGTGAGCTTTCATGTCTCTGTAGCGCGCGAGTGCGTGCGCTGATGTCTTCATGTTGCCAGTTGTTGGAAGGAATAGTCATTTCCACGACCTAACCAAGGACGAACATGACGAACTAGGAGGAGTCGAGTATCGTGCCTTGCGCATCTTGTTTTGGATTGTGCTTACAGTAAGTCGGATGTTGGGGAGTCAGACTATCAATACTAATACCTTGCTGTAGTATTATATCGGCTGCCAGCTACTTGCGTTCATAGTCACAGGGCCCTATATCGCCTTGAATAAAGGCTATGACGACATTCTGCGTAGCCAGTATAAATATGTGCCGGCTTACTGGTTTACTGCGTTCCAGAGCGTATCCGCGTTCTCGAATACTGGAATGTCGCTATGTGATCAATCGATGGTACCGTTCCTGAGCGCTTACCTTTTAGGTTTCGGTATGTCATCTCACAGGTTGTTGTGCTTCATTCGTATAACTTCCTAAGCCATTGCCTTTGCAAATAGCCATCTTCTTTTTGATCTTTGCTGGCAACACCGCTTTTCCGATCTTGTAAGTTCAGCGCGATGGCATGTGAATCGGATGATTATGCTTACAGCGTGGTCCCCATACAGTTTGCGATGCATCATGTAGGTCTTTCGCTCGTATACGCCGTATCTGACAACTAATTGTGCCGCATATTTCAGCTGGACGTGCTACCGCGCTTCGCCAATTGGGTCAAGGATACGCGAAACCTTGCAGTTCCTTCTCGATCATCCTAGACGGTAAGCCGTTTCGCAACAGGTGTTCATTCTGTTACTGACTTCTTTACGTTTTAGATGCTTTATATACCTTTTCCCTAGAACTCAGACTTGGTTTCTTTTTCTTGTCATGGTTACTTTGACGTAGGTTCTCTACAATACAAAGAAAATCCATGTCCTGTCTTCTCATCTGTCCCTTTGCAGTACGACCGATTTTGTTTGCTTTCTTGTGCTGGATATTGGAAATCCGTAAGCACGTTGCTACCATTCGTTCCGCTCTGTAAGCTGAATTTGAGATTCCCATAGAGTCATTGAAGCTATCCCGATTGGACAACGTGTCGCAGCAGCATTCTTCCAGTCGGCTGCGGTCCGTGCAGCAGGTTTCGGATTCGTTCCTCTCAATAGTTTGGCTCCCGCGGTGAAGTATGTATCTTCTCTGTTTGAGATTTATCATTATTAACGAGTGTTCTTCTGATAGGGTGCTTTACGTTATCATGCGTAAGATTCTGCTTTCTTTTTCCTTGTGAAATTTACTATACCTCGTCTAACATTTGGCCTTCTCCCTGGTGTTGATAGAATATATCTCAGTGTATGTCCCGCGATGCGAAGTGAGCTAGAATGTGAGCTAAATGGTACTCCTTTAGATACCCAATCGCAATGAGCGTCCGTTCCACCAACGTGTACGAAGAAAAGTCTCTTGGCGTTTTCAATGACGATCCGGACGAGGAGGAACCTCAGGACCAGGGCCCAGAGGCGATCACAAAGTATCTTGGTTGGCAGTAAGTCAAAAGACCACGTCAAACATATTGTTTCGTGGCACTAATCACCTTGATCCGAACTATCAGTGCTCGTCGGCAACTGGCTTTTGATGTTTGGTGGTTAGCCACTGCACTCTGGTTGGTGTGCATTATCGAAGTATGTGTCCCTCTCCTGTTCGTTGTTACTTTCAATCGAACTGTCTGACTTCCGGATTTATGTAGCGAGGGCAAATTAACAACGAGGCAAATTCCAGCTGGTTCTCTATCTTTAATATCATTTTCGAACTTGTCTCTGCTTACGGAACGGTCGGTCTTAGTTTAGGAGTCGGATACGATAATTTCTCGTACGTTCTGTTGCTATACAGTCGAAGATGCGGTGCTGACCGTTTCGATGTTTCAGGCTTGTTGGGGCTATGCGCCCTTTGTCCAAGGTGGTATTTATCCTAGTCATGATCCGTGGCAGACACCGAGGACTGCCTGTTGCTGTGAGCTAGTTGACGTTTTCCTTCATATATATATGCTGAATCGTTCTTTTGTTTTTCAGATCGATCGGGCCGTCATGCTACCGAAGGACCTCAAGCAAGTTGAGGAAAAGCAGTTCGAGGATGAGACCGATAGACTCACCAGAAGGGCAACACGACGATCTAGGTCAGTGCGATCGGTGCATTCCAAGAAAGTTCGCTGACGCCTTCCCTACAGTCTTGTCGCTTCGTCTACCCATCCCGGTTCACCTCGACCGTTGCCATTCGATCCACCAACACAGCCTACATTGACCCACATTCGAAGTCGAAGCAACGCTACCGATATCGTCCCGCCATCGAAACGCTCCGAGTCAGCTGTCGACGATGCCGACGGCCCGCCACTTCGATCTGTAACGAGTCCTGGTTTGCCAGAACGTAGCTTTTCCCTGAATCGGGGTCGTAAAGGTCGTTCGAATTCTGCGGAAAGTCAGAATGAAGAGCCTCCGCAATCATTCTCTGGTTTGGGAATCGATATGCCACCAGATGATTTTAGCCTCAACGCTAGCCCGTCGGCAGAAGGCACACATCACGACGCATCTTTCGCTCCTGGGAGCTCATACTCTGCTAGATTCGACGCCCCGGGCGCTGGACTGGATGCGCAAGGCGCGCCTAGGAGTCTAGGGACTTTGAAGGAATCGGCATTCAGTAGGCATCCTAGCATGAGCTGAGGAGTTACTGCACTTTTTATATAATACTTTGATACACGATTCGAGGAGAAGAATTTGGCAGGCATTTTTCGGCATTATATTGTAGTTTCCTTCGTTGTATTATATTCTGCCCACGCCGGGTTACCGCTTGCATCAGTGGCTAGCATCTTTTTCGTTCACCGAGATGACCAAGTATAACATTATTACTGTCCGACTGATAGCAGCTCTTATAGCTAACGGACCATATGGCTAACTATATGGCTGTTCTACACTACAACTTGTTCGCGCTACCGTACAAGATCAAGGTGTAAGACAAAAAGAAACGCTTCCGCGACGTTTCAAGTTCAAACAATAAGAAATGATATCGCGAGGAATTAGAAAAGCCATTGTTCTCGCTCAAACTGTCCCATTTCGCTTTGTTTCCCTAGCCAACTCTACTCAATAACGATGTGTTCGATCAGGGACAACAACCGATATTCGCCCAAAATATCCTATCCTTGGCAGTGTCGTTGTTTCCGGAGGCGACGTTTCGCTTTCCATCAACAATGCTTGATAGATAACTGTCGGACCTGTGAAGTAACTAGAGTGACCGGAATCGACAGCTGTGAAGACCACCTTCTTGCATCATCACCGACTCCTCACCATCTTCAACACCTCGAACAACGCACCTGCAGGATAAATAGTGGCATTGACTATCGGCAAAGCTCTACAGAAGCTGCCAGCGGGTACCTACTTGCAATTGTGAGTGCGTGCATCATCGATTGAGAACCAATAGCTGTTTCAGAGAAGACTTGCATCAAGGAGACGTCGAGCGCGGTCCTTTAACAGGAAGTAGATAGACGCTGAAGGAGTAACAGGTTTCTAGCGTTTGCGCTTTACCACGCAATCTCCTTCGACTCGTTTGGAAAGCGTCACCAAGGATGCTTGCGAGCTGGCTTGCGGGATTGGATGGCCGCCGCTGACTGCCGATACCTCATGTGAAGTAGACTCTGGAAACCGTTCAACAGAGAGCATTTCTGCGTCAGGATCCTCATCAGTCGAACTATATCATCCTCCTCCACAACTATCCGACGACCACGTCGCGGAAACCTTGGTTGCACTTCCCAACTCGCTTAGCCTACACTACGCACAATGTCTTCATCTTCAGCTTCCCACCTGATGAAGACAACAGGGAGAGGACGACCTTTTGTAAAGGTATTTATCTACGGATCCTTGAAATTAAACCTTTACTCATCCAGGCTTTTATAGGACACGCACGATCTTTTCGCTACGCTGATAGTGTCACTTGAACTAGGGAATCACCGGTACATGTTCAAAAACTACCCGAATTCGTTTACTGTGTAAGATCGATGTGTTTTGTGTTTTGTGGTACCTCGCTAACGCGTTTTCTGCATCCAGCGATGAAGCTGCACATAACCTGTCTACGTTGAAGTTTTCTCAGTCGACTCGTTCACCGGACCCTGCCGATCCTACTCGCATAGTGACTACTACGACAACTACGACATTTAGCATGACCCGCGATATGGCCAAAGGAATATGCCAATACTTTATGGACGCCCGTCTGATTGAGAACGCTGTCGACCGCTCAGCGACCCAGTTCAAAGACCGCGGAGTATACGTTCTTACACCAAAGGGACTGCATATCCTCGAACGGTTCATCACGAAAAACGGCATCTCTGCGGAAAATCTGCTCAAAGTGTTTGCAGAGCAGCCGATATGCATGAGGCTGTTACATCTGGAAAGACGTGCGAGTGACGACGAGATCCTGGTCACACGGCCTGTTTTGGAATTACTGTTTCGACGATTCGTAGGGAAGCAGCCCAACGTTGTTTCAGCAAATCAACTTCCAGGCTCGGCAGGCGACAAGTCGAAATCTTTTACGCCAAGTCTTACGGAAGCGGAGCGCGCTCTTGGAGTGGCAATGTGGAAACATACTTCCCACGAACCGATTTCGAGGACTGCAAACCAGCAAGCAGCGGCCGACAAGACGGGTTTCGTGTTCTCCGCTGTTGCTGCGCTGGAATGGCTGAACGATCTGACAACGATTGTAGGGCGAGACGAGGCCGGAGAAGTTGCTGCGCATTTCGTTCGGTGCGGGTTTATCGCGCTTGTGCCAGACAGGACGGCGAAAGCTGTCGATCCGTCAAAGGTGACTGTTGTTCGTGGAGCAGGGCTTATCAAGGGACAAACAGCTGCGATAGTAGGTCGCCATTCTTTGCAAGTTGTGGCAATATCGACTGATATCGTTACCTCTAACAGCAGGTCGAAGCCGAATTCCGATTCGGTGATAAATGTATTTACAAAATTACACCGGAAGGAATGCGCGCCGCTCGATGGGAACCCAACAAATTATCAACCCGACCGACGCTTGGTGCCCCTTCGGTCTCGGCATTGAACTTGCTATCCACGCGGTCTTCGGAGGATGCGGATTTTACCGTGCTCGATGGCAATGCGAGCGAGGAACGCCTTGTTCGGAAATCAAGCACGGCGGATCGACTGCGATTGGATTTGTTGTCGATCGACAAAGTTGGCGTCAAGGATTCGTATACATCCAAGTTACGACAAGTATTGGAGGAGCCGAACCTGAGGTCTTTGTTCCGAGAGTTTCTGCGGTCGAATTTTTGCGAGGAGAATCTGAGTTTTTGGTTGGATGTGCAGGATTTCAAGAGACGTTTCAATACTTCGAGCTCAGCGGTCGCTGTTCCGACTGCAGGGCAGCAGCAGAAAGCTGGTGGCGGACATGCTGTGATGGAGCGCCACCAGAGGGATCTTATTGCGATGGCGTTTGTCATCTATAACAGTGAGTTTCGCCTCATTGACTGCAAGAATGTGTACTCATCGGTTGGGTATTGCAGCATATCTCGCACCGGCATCGTCATGCGAACTTAACATCGACCACAATATGCGCGGGGAACTCGTGGCGTACATGACCAAGATCGTTGCAGAAGTTTCCGCGAGAGAGGGTGCACAGGCTGTCAAGCAAGGTACTCTAGATCCCGCCATGGCGGCGAAATCGCTTCATGCTAGTCAGTTGCAGACTATGGTCAAGCTGTATGAAAGGATACAGGGTTACATCTTTAGATTGATGGCGACTGATTCTGTGCCAAAGGTGAGTCGCGTTTGGGACCAAGCTGGAAATGGAATGCTGATCAGGGATTGTGTGTCTTTTGGTTTCCAGTTCTGCAAGACGCCTGAAGTGAGTTTGCATGTTTTTGTCGTCCGTTTGATATAGCTGACACGAGCGTTACCATCGTGTAGTGCATCTTGCAGGCACAGAATATGCCTGATATCATTGATGAAGAGGACGACGTGAGAATGGCAGTCAAGGAGGGCAAGGGTATTGGGACGCTGGAAACGGAGGACTTGAAGTCACCTTTGAGGTCGTATATCACGATATCCCAGGTTAGTTCACGGTGCTCTCTGACGACTGAGAAATATCTGACGAGTCATTGGATTTAGGCTGCGAATGAAAAGCAGGCCGCATTGCTGAAGTCACGGGGCAGAACAACGTTTGACGAGGACAACGCAAGAATAAAGTGATTAGTTTGTGGATGTGGTTGTCAAGTTCTGGATGAATTGTGCTGCGCCCGTGAATCTGCTGTTGGTCGTTGTACTGCATGGTGGTGTTTTTTGGGTTGTACAATGACCGCACCATGTCGCACTATGTTGTATATGGTGTTTGTATGCTTGTAGTTCCCGTATTTCCCATTCAGGAAAGTCGACTGAGGTCAAGGTCAATGACGCTTACGTGATCCGATCTTGCCCTGTAAGCGCGCGCCTTGTATGTGAATTTCCCAAAGAGGCAACGCGGGGTCACCGGGAGTGGCCGAGCGATAGCGGGGGAGGAGACGGGAAACGGACGAACGTTGCTGATAACGATAGCAATTAGAGGTATTGTGGTATGTTTAGGGAGTTCTTGTTGGTCATCACATACATCTAGCTACCACAACACCCAACCACACGACTCAAACACTCCCAAGAAGACAACCCTC
Organism: Naganishia friedmannii; assembly: GCA_030039255.1. Lineage (NCBI taxonomy): Eukaryota > Fungi > Basidiomycota > Tremellomycetes > Filobasidiales > Filobasidiaceae > Naganishia > Naganishia friedmannii. The sequence goes on from JASBWT010000038.1 coordinate 55,283, forward strand.
GAGCAAGCCAGTAGCGAGGGGGAATCGACTTGTCTTTTACTCTAAACTCTGACCGGTTCTCATCGATCTAGACGACGTGACGTGAATACTTGCCAGGTGTTCTACGTTGCTCGACTTGTTGGTGAAACGTTTCAGGAGATCAGACAAGGCAGCATTCACTAGAAGGAGGACAAAGGAAGACATTTGACATACTGGCCCATTCATCGTGAACAACAGAGACGATATCAGTAGCCCTTTATAATCGGGACCTCCTATCACGCTCTATCGATCACAACAGACAGGATCGATTCAACGCTCAAGATGAAGTTTCTCGACATACCATCGCTATCGAGATTGTCCGAGGCTCTGGCTTATTCGTCAGCCGAATGCAAGGTCAACGCCAGGTTGGAAGCGTACAGTTGCAAGGAGATCAAGAAGGAACGCAAGTTGCGTAAAAATCTCGAGGAGATTTGGGTCAGCGAAGTAGAAGAGCTGGATGAGTAAGTTATCAGTATACTATACTGAGATGATTAAAACTTACACCCCTTGCACAGGCTCTCGATCTCGCCTGAGATGAAGGCTTCTGGACTTTACAGCCCCTTTGGATCCCTCGACGACAAGCACGCTCGCCAAACCCACTGGCTACTCGTCTCGACGCTCAATCTCGCCTATCCCGACCACGACTTTTCGTCCGTTCGTGCCGATCAATTTCAACGAGAACCAGGAGGCGTACAAGCGGTACTAGGCGCGTTGAGCGGAGTGATGAACTTGGGTAGTAATGCGAATGGTAGCAGTCCGTAAGTCGATATCGATCTCGTATAATCGTCAGATCGGAGTTGGCGTTATCGCTTTCGAGTGACGCGTCGGCAAGGGGGCACGTTAGGGCAATGCGGGGTAATGCCATTGTTATCACTTTGCTAATCGTCCCTTTCACACCTTGCAGTCGCTCTTACGGATCTTATCCCTCGACATTGCAGTCGCCGCCAATGCTGTCCATGTCACTTGGAAACACCTCGACCTTTTCGCCTCCGCTTTCCTCAATGACACACCCGACGTTGCTTCGAGTGCTTGGAGAGGTGATTTCGCTCGATGACTGCGTCGTATACTCTTACGTACCTAGTCCCGAGGCCGATCCGCACCAGGAGGACATTTACGATGAAACGGCAGACCCGGATGAAGATGGCGATTCGTCGCAAAGGCTTACCATGGACGATGAAGACGACACGATGACAGACTCGTACGATGAGGACGACAAATCGGCCGAATTGGGGATCATGTTGGACTTTGATGAGGATGATATCGATTTCGGAGGACCTATTGGTGCTGGACATGGACCGAGAGGCGCTGTCAATCGTCCAGAGGATAAACTTCCGTCGAGGAGAATGTCACAACCTGACGGAAGGCAAAGAGGAGGATTGCTGTGGTCTGTTAATTATTTCTTTTACTGCAAGTGAGTGAACAACTTGGAGCAGATGGAAGGTTTGCGGGAAGTTGACAATCAGCGTTCAGACGACAACGACGAATTCTCTTCATGTCTGTTTGGGCTCGGAATCGCTCCTCGACTTATAGCACCAACGCTTTCCTCGGCTCGGAGCTATACACGAATCCGTTCAGCCACGCTGCAAAGATTCACCATCATCCACACGGAATGCAATCGTTGCTCGGCCTCGCGAGCAGCATTTCCAGCACGGGTTCAAATCTACAAACACCTCACATGGCCGCTTCGAATCTTCCGGATCGAAAACACAGCAAACACATGTCGTCCCCGGTCGTACAGGCTGCGTCTGGAAGGAGACAACGCAGCGATAGCGTCGCCAGCAAATCCAGCGCTGTCGATGTTACCGCGCATGCCGTCAAGAGGGTTAGAGTCTAGCGATATCGGCCAAGCCAACAGCAACGAATCAAAGGCGAGATGGACAATAACAACACACATGTAATCTTATTCTCCATCGGTACAGGACGACACCCTTTTGGGGTCGTTATCATCGCTTTCCCCCTCTACAATTGTTGGATACTTGGTTGCAGGAGATGGACACTCTATGTTTGTACATGATAGGGAGAATGACACTGTATCCATTGCAATTTCAGCCATCACTAATAGATCGAGGCCGTAGATCCACTATTGCTGAATAGCTGTCATCTGGTTGAGTCTTTCTGGCTGACTTCATAATCGATAATACAACGTGTTTAGTTTACAACATGACTTGTCCTGTAGATGTGAGCGGCAAACAGAATACGTTGCGCTCACTATGCTATGTCTCGTTGTGCTATCTCTTCCGCTGACCTCCGAAACCACCAAATCCCATCATGGCGGCCATGTGGTCTGCTTCTTCCACGCCCTTTGCTATCGGATCAGGTTTTGTTGAAGAAGTACCTCTCGATTTTTTGCTTTTGGGTTCTGTTGTGGTCGTTGGCGGTTCTTCTGCTTCGATGATTCCCCTAAGAGCGTTTGCCTTTGCCTCGTCTCGCTTTCTCTTTTTCGACTCCCTCTTCTCCTGTCTGACCTTTTCCTCTTGCTCTTTGACGGCGTTGAGACGAGCCTCAAAGTCAAAGTTTTTCGAGGTGACTTTCTCTGAGGTGGATGATCGTAGATAGGCTATATGCGCTCGGACCTGATCCAAGGTTGATCGCCGTACCTGCGTAGTTTGCCCTAGTCGAGCCAAATCTGCGGAAAGCAGTATCTCAGCAAGGCTTTGAGTGTCTTGTCAGTGCGCGAGTAACTTACGACTTCGTCCGTTGACGTGATCGAGGTACGCTATACTGTCTTTCAGAGTCCGTCTGCAGAGCTCGCACTTGAGGTTGCATTCCGGATCAGTGCCCAACACATATGATTATTTGCAAAACTCGCACTCACATAAAACCCAGGACCTTTTCCTCCAGCTGATTGATTGACGACTATAGTCTTTCCAAGATTCTTCTCAATCTCCAAATCTTGTGTTCTTGCCTGTAGAGCCTGTGTCGGTTTCGGAACGTCTGATTTCTGCCTGGGAGCTTTCTTTCCTTTGGCCGCGGCCTGTTCCGCTGATTTTGCATGCTCGTATGCCGCCTTGTCCTGTTCCTTGGCTTTTGCTGAAGCAGCGTCGACATCGAACTTTCTACGGAAAGAGCCCTCGCTCTACAAGGAATGACTGTTGAGTACGTGCAGCGCGGCTTTGTGCTCGAGCTCACTCACGGCCTTGTTTCCGTATGCACCTGTTTTTTCCGACATTTTGATGGAGAGTATGTGGGGAGCGGCGAGACTGCCTTGGTGTGGCAAGGGAGAAGCAATGCTGGCTGCAGAGAAGAAGCAACTGATAGTTGACAGAAGACAACTCGAGCCAAGATGAACCAGCAGGGCGGACATGCCCAAGGTCTCCGTGCTTGTTGATTTTGTGGTCTTTCTGGCTGTCGATCGTGTTCAGGTAGAGGAACTTGTAACAATTATTTCCGGTTGACCGCCTTCTTGGGTGTAAAGACTCAAGTCTAGCCTTCTTCCCAGCCGTACTCACCAACAACGATGGACTTCCCCTTGCCAGGCAGCTCGTTGAATCGCTCAATCACCTCTCAATGGCAGGTCAACGGTACAAAACCGACGAAACGTCGACAAATCGCTTTGAATAACCCAAATGCCAGCGGCTCTTCAGCACCATCTTCGCCCCGGGGCAAGTCATCGCGGATGGCTTCGCCAGCTCCAGGCACTCCTGCTGAATCTCCCTTGGACGTCGAACTCATCGAAACGGATGCTCTGAACGTTACACCTACGATGTCGATAACAGTAGAAAGCCCGCAACAGCAGATACCCTCGGAGGCTGCTGCAACACCACAAAATCCTGTCAAAAGGGCCTACAACGACTCGACTATCACCCCGCAATCCGAGACATCAGCTGCTCCTACACAAACAAAACGCTCGAGATCGTCGAGAGCGACAGCAGCTGCCGCGGCATCCAAAGTGGCGCATTCATTGCCTGCATTCGCCTCGCATTCCAGGGAGGTTCTCCTCATGAAATACCCGCCGCCGGATTTGGATCTTACAGTCCTTGGAGGCTTAGCGAAACCGTTGGAAGAACTCTTCAGTCATGTCGTCTTCCCCTTGCAACACCCCGAGGTATACGAGCATCTACAAATATCGCCGACTCGTGGTATTTTGCTGCATGGTGTACCGGGAGGCGGTAAAACGCGGCTCGTCAACTGCCTTGCAGGTCACTTCAAGATACCACTCATTCCGATATCAGCGCCTTCATTGGTATCCAGTCTATCAGGTGACACGGAGAAGCTCCTTCGTCAAACGTTCGAGGACGCAAAAGCATTGGCACCCTGTATTCTTTTCTTGGACGAAGTGGATGCCATCACTCCAAAGCGAGAAACTGCGCAGAGGGAGATGGAGAAGAGGATTGTCGGGCAGCTGCTGACCTGTATGGATGGTGAGTGGCGAGATGGATAGTGTCTGATGGACGGATCTCTCCAATAAGCCAAATCTGCGCCATTATAGATCTCGCCACTAATGCGGAGCACGTAAGTGTAATCGCTGCGACGAATCGTCCTGATTCGCTGGATCCCGCCCTTCGACGTGCCGGAAGGTTTGATCGTGAAATTGAGATGGGAGTGCCTGGCATCGAAGCCCGTGAAGAGTAAGCAAACACGCAATAGCCGACTTTATTGAATTGATCCTGATCTTGGAGCGTTGATAACAGGATTCTAAAAGTGCTGTGCAGCAAATTACGGCTTTCAGCAGAAATCGACTATCACGCTCTGGCTATGGCAACACCTGGGTACGTTGGTGCGGATTTGACTGCATTGACCGCAGCGGCTGGTCTCAACGCCGTGAAGAGAGTGTTTGAGGATTTGGGAGCGGGAAAGCTAGCCCTTCCTTCGGCCAACGCTGCCGAGTCGGGCGGAACAACACCTTCGACATCGATCCCAACGGAGGCCGCTGCACAACAGGTCACGGAAGGTGTGCAGGATATGATGGTGATAGATGAAGCGGAGCAGGATCACCGTGAGACGGCCAAATCAGAGAACGCAGCAATCCTAGCGACCTCTTCAAGGGTTTTTGCGCATTTGCCACCCAGCATCCGTGATACACCTATCGCTTCGTTTTTGGAAAAATACCCGAACCCGCTGAAGCCACATCAGCTATCGCCATTGATGCTGAACCCTCGTGACTTTTCAGAGGCATTAAAGACGATCCAGCCAACAGCAAAGCGGGAAGGTTTCGCAACCGTTCCAGACGTTACATGGGAAAATGTCGGAGCCCTGCACGGCATTCGGCACGAGCTTCATATGGCTATCGTTCAGCCCATCAGGCGACCCGAATTCTTCAAAGCCGTTGGTATCAGCGAGCCGAGTGGTGTTCTTTTGTGGGGCCCGCCCGGATGTGGCAAAACGTTGCTTGCAAAAGCCGTTGCGAACGAGAGTCGTGCCAATTTCATCAGCGTCAAGGGTCCGGAGTTGCTGAACAAGGTAAGTTTCTGCTTTTTTTCCATGATGAGCGCATTATTCACTTCTCCCGCTTTACAGTATGTTGGAGAAAGTGAAAAGGCTATTAGAAGCGTATTCGAGCGAGCTCGTACATCTGAGCCCTGTGTGATATTCTTCGACGAGCTGGATGCCCTTGTGCCGCGACGAGACGAGAGCATGGTAGGTTCACATTCACATCTCGCACTTTCGACGTGCCCGCTAAATTTCTGCCTATCATGCTTCTCAGTCGGAATCCTCAGCGCGAGTCGTAAACATGTTACTCACAGAGCTAGACGGTTTGAACTCGAGAAAAGGAGTGTTTGTCATCGGAGCCACCAATCGGCCGGATATGATCGATCCGGCGATGGTCCGGCCTGGTCGGTTGGACAAGCTGCTCTACGTGGATCTACCTACTTCATCGGAACGAATCGAGATCTTAAAGACACATATGAAGAAAACGCCACTGGAAGAAGGTGCATGGCAAGGAGTGATGGACATTGTTGCCGACGAGAAGTGCGACGGATACAGTGGTGCTGATTTGGCGGCATTGGTGCGGGAGGCGGCTACACTCGCTCTACGTAACGCTCTGGAGGCCGTGGGAGCCTTCGAAAATGATGGTGAAACCGAACCGGGAATGCCGGCTCTCAAACAAGATGCAGCACCGACAACTCGAATATCAGTCACGCTCGATCACTTTCGACAAGCAGCCGAGAAGACGATGCCGAGTGTCTCGAGGGAACAGAAGAAGAAATATCTGGCTCTTCGAGACAAGTTTGCGGGAATTCCCACGAATAGGAAACGAAAGTGGCTCGATAGGAATGCTCAGCCTGATGCGGTCGGTGAGGATGCTGTAGGCAATGAAGCTTCGCCCAACGGTGGGATGGATGTCGCCTTATAGTAAATCATCCGATGTATTCGATATGCGTTTCATCGCAACAAGCAAGATGCAGTCATTGAGTTCATATAATACTTCTTCGCAGGCTCGCTCGCCATGTTGTCATGTCGTTCACGAATGACCAGACCACAGTTCACCTACACGGCACAGAGAACGTCAGTATCAAGCCTCAACCGAAAGCTGAAGCCAACTCACGGATCCAACGAGCTAATGAGAGCGCTCGTCGTGCGCCCGGTTCGTTTCTCATCAATTCAATACTGCGAAGCTGGTGATCGATTTGTTGTGTTGGAGTAATTTTATACCCGACTGGATAACGGTCAAGTAGGCTATCTCGTGGATAGGTGCGGTAGAAGATGCGGTAATCAGATTCGGGTTTGGTACTGCTTTGTAGCGTATATTCTGCACCGCCTCGTTTTCGCCTCGGCTGAAGATCTAGGGGTGTCATGCATGACATAAGAAGGAGTTCCAAAGTCCGACAGCACTTCTCACTCACTTTTGAACCAGATGACGTCTCCCTTGACAAACCGATGTTTTGCGCTTTCAGTGCGTTCCGCGAGTTTCCCCCACAATGTTACTTCCATCATCGCAATGCCGTTTTGCCCGTCTCTACGAGGTTGACATATTTTCAGAGAACATAATCTGTTGGTATTGGGCTGGGCTTGACCCGCAGCGCCCCTTCTGAAAGTCTTGACGGGGATATCCTTGCTCTCGCCGACTTCGAAGATCACTGCCAGCAGGTCAACATTGTCGTTTATTGGACCTGCGCGAAGATCCACACTATCCCCGTGCGGCGTTATATCATCGAGGTGAACCAGGGACGATACGTTGATGATGGGCAGATCGTACTCGCCGAATTCTTTGGCGTCTGCTCTGCTTTTATAGGTGCCCGTGGCCACGGGCATACTCTCGTAAGTCGCAGGCGGAGCAGAGTCGTTGGGCATACTGAACTGAGTTTCCTGCTCCTGTTGGCCGGACAGAGTAGATATGTCCCTCTGTGGCACGTCATGATATCTGTCTGCTCTTCCGTTCATGCTTCCTACTTGTTGACTTTGCGAATCGACTGCACCGCCGTAAGTGATATTTGTGACGTCGTGTAGCGTCGTCTCCGACGGCAAGACTCGTTCGTCTATCGTAGCCTGCGGTCTATGGCGAATATGCAGGCCACCCGGAAAAGCGACTTGGTCACCTAATCGGCTCGCCGACTTGGATTTATTCGAGGTGTTCATTGTAGATGTTATACCCAATGGCCTGAAATGTCCCTTCGGAGGTACTGGGGCCGAATTGCTGTCTTCATCGTCGGCATCCAAGTCAAAACGTTCGCTTCTGCCAGATATGCTTCGAACCCTGGCGATATTTTCTGTTGCGGCCGCGTGATTGTCATCGGATATTGTGTGCTGCCCCTTATTTGGAGAGCGACGCTTCCTTTTCCGAGAAGACTATAGAGGGGCAATAGTCAGGCCTCGGTGCACTGCCTGCAAACGCGCGAAACGAATATAAACAGACTTACTTGGACATCGAGTCTCCGTATGACACTAGATTCCTCAAGTTCTTCATAGTCCGGGTACTCTGCAATGGACTCTTCACAGTCCTCATTTTCCGAAGTCCCTGGCCGCCAAAAACCAGCTGGATGGTAGCGGCTGTATGCCGAAGGAGCATGTCTGATTTGTGCTACACTGTGGGTCAAGTCGAAAGAGACGGTATTCGAGTTCCAGATTGTCCTGCTACTAGGGTCAAATGTATGACGGCTCGTTGTAGAATGATGATGTTGCTCATTATGAGTGGTACAAGTTGCTGGAGGGTTGTGGCTTGGCGGTGCAAATCTGACATCCGTCTCGCAGGACTCGGCGTCCTGGTCCTGAAGTTTGAGCCACTTGAGAGACGACGTAGGACGCGAATGCCGGTGTCGAGTCAGGTCCTGCAACACTCGTGATGCTGATAATGATGGCGGAGGGTATAAAACTGTGACGGATACTGTCATTATGGTATGCTGGGAGGACGGATAGATGAGTGTCAGGAGGATATAGAACTAATACGAACCAAGTTCCTCTTGTTGAAATCGCAAGAAGAGAGGCTGTTTCTGTTTCAGATTCGCTCACAAAGTAAACAAACCCGCCAAGCGTCGTTTCTCAAAATTAGGCCAAGACGGAAGAGCATCCTTCAACATCATGGCACCTCCTTGTTCTTCTGTATTTGATCACTTTGAGCGTTTTCATTCATCTACCCTGTCGATTCGCCTCGCCATCATGGATCAAGTGGATGATCTTCCGGAGTTGCTCAATGCGGTGGCCTTCCCTACGGCAGACTACGCCGCGTACACCCAGAATCAAGCTACTCTTCAATCATCCCTGAAAATTCTCGGTAAGCTGGCTATTGCCATCGTTGTCTGGCTGAGGACCTAACCATCGCTATCTCTTCATTCCTGCAGGATTCTTCAATCAACTGCAAGAAATCGTGGCGAACAAGTCTTACCCTAAAGAGGTGAGGCTGCTCAGCAGTCTTTTGGTATCCCGTGAAGCTCCCAAGAAATGGAGGGTCAAGGCGTAAGTAGCTCCCTGATACGTTCCCAGCAGTTTCCCTTGACTCAATATGCTGTCTATATAGCCTTGTTCCTGATGAGACTAAACAACAAATGCGGCAGCGGTTTTTCGTCTTCTTTGAAGAGGAAGATTTTCAGGTTAGTCGGTTTTAGGCTCTTCACACCACAAGTTAGCTTTATAATTCATCTTTTCATGGTAGATTGCGAGATCTCAACTGCAGTTGCTAGTCCTGATCGCTCGGCAAGAGTATCCCAAAGTCTGGTATGTGTTCTTTCTCCTTAAATCCTGTGTGCTTCTCACTCATTCCACTTGATCTGTCATTCAGGCCATCACTGTTACAAGATCTCTTGGTGCCACTGCAGCAGTCTTATGGCTATATCAGCGCTACCAATGGCTCGCTAGCTGAGCAAGCAAGGCTTCAGAACCCGGACGATTGGAGAAGGCAAAAAACGATCTTGCTCAATTCGTTCTGGACGTGGAATTCCTTTGTCAAAGAATGGAGAAGCGTAAAGATTCCCATTGGTACCAAGCTGATGACAGATGCAAGTGGTCTGGATCTCCAAGTCAGGCTATTCGCTGAAGCTGATCTCTTTTTTTGGCCATAGTTCGTAAGGGACCTTAGAGGACCTATGCATGATTACCTTGAAGTGCTTATGAACCGGGAGCCAGTTCTGGACGATTGGGAAATCTTGGAAAGCGCCAGATATGCCTTCAAGTAAGTTACTGTCGGAACGGGGTAGGCGATATTCATTGAATCTCTTGAAACAGAATTGCAGCACGACTAGTGGATTGGGAATTCAGTCGACCAGGGAAATCTAGAGTAGATTCTGATCCTTCTCGAGTGAGCCGATAAACTCCCTTTCTCGGCGAAATAGCTTTGCAATGCTGATTCACTGCTACCCTATCCTACAGGCGGATCAGTTCATCTCCAACACTCTTCGATACTTGGCTCGTCTTCAAGAAATTCGGCTTCAGCTCTTGTCGTCTCCCTTCTATGCGGATCCCGCCAACTCGGCCAACGTCCCCATCGAAGCTTCAAAAACCCTGAAATCGCTCACAAAGTTCATCCGTGCGATTGGCAAATTCTACGAACATATTATGCATATCGATCCGAAGACGTTTGCTGCTATTGAGGGTACTGTGAACGCCGTTGGGTGGTGGTGGGGAGAAGTCACGACAGCCATTCAGAGAGGAGAAATGCCACAAGATGGTAAGTCTTTCGATCTATCGAAGCAGTTGCCTGGCTAGATGATTCCATAATAGACGATGAGACTGCAAGATACCCCAAGCGATTCATGCTGCTGGGTCTGGTCCTCTTCAAGAATATCCTCCCAGTGCTGTCCACCGATCATCAAAATGGTATGTTCAGCGGCTTCGCTATCCTGCTTCACTCTAGATGTTGATTTCAGCAAATATCATCCTGTCAGTATTCACCGATGCGTTCATAACCGACGCCTTCCATCTTATCGTGGACAAGCTACTTCCTCTGACGCCGGAAGATTGGGAGACGTGGCAAGAAGACTCTGAGGAGTGGTTTGTCAACCAGATGGATGTAGGCCTTGCTTGGTCGTTCGACTTCAGAGTGGGTGGCACTCCATGAGTTTACATCAGTTCCAATATTGACTCTTTTGACTCTGCACACAGCCTTGTGCGGAGAGAGTATTGATGGCACTGACATCAGCAGCGCGCAACCGCAATGTGATTGAGCCCTTAATGCTTCAAAAGCTCCAGGCCACTATCTGTAAGCGACGTAGCAAATGGTCATCGGAAAACCCACCCTGATCATCCTTCTTCTCATAGCACATCCGGCAACAACGCTCAAAGACCGAATCCGACAGGATGCCGTCCTATGTGCTACTGGCCGAATGTCTCGCGCACTCTTCAGCCAGGTAAAGATTGACCAGATTCTTCCTTTCCTGTCGACGGCCCTATCTTCGGATTTACCAGAGTAAGCGGATTCCCGATGCTGATCCGGTAGTTTATATGCTCATTTTCAACTTTCAAAGGGATCGGATCTTGAAATATCGTATGGCATGGTTCATCGGCCAATGGGTATCAGCAGATGAGGACTCGGCTCTATTGCCTGTTATCTGGAATGCTCTTACGCATCTCCTCTCGTACCGTGGTGAAGGGTCAGATATCGCTGTCAGGTTGTCGGCGGCTCTTGCCATCAAGCAGAGTGTCGACGTACGTATCGATGTTCAATAACCGCATTTCATTCCAAGCTAACTTTGCCTGCTCGACGGCAATAGCTGTGGGAGTTAGATATCGCCTATTTCGAGCCGTATCTCGCTCAGATAATGTCAAACATGTGAGCAATTCGATGTTCAAGCAATTACTGGTGTTGACTCGATTTCTACCAGGATGCATCTTGTTTCGGAGTCCGAGACCCTCTCTGGCAAGAGGCAGGTATTAGAAGCTGTCACGGTCATTATCGAGCGGATTAGTCGAAAGGTTGGGTTTATTGTTTTGAACGCTCTATCGCATACTATATTTACGCCTTCTTATATCACAGGCTCTACCTTACTTGCAGATCCTGGGAGAAGCCATACCGGTATTATGTAGGTCGTAAATTCATGTTTCTGGCCTCGCAGCGCAGCTGAAAACATTTACCTCCGGAACAGGGCAAGGCTCGGCAGGCCTAGATGGAGAGTGGCTGTTCAAGGCGTCTTTGGTCGTATTGACAACAAAGCTAGTAGCAGTGAGTGACATTGTACCGACCGAGTGATGGATCGCTGAGCACGGATCTTCTAGGCAATCGGTCCTGCAACCAACAATATTCTAGCGCTAGTAGTCCCGCTTATCGAAGAGAGTTTATCTTCGCCAGCCAAAGAACATTTCGAGGCTGACGGGCTGATATTGTATGTTCGCTTTCTTTTCACCTTCCTGAAGTTTATGCTCATGCTTTCACCCCTATAGGTGGTCCACTACGTTGCGCAATGTTCCAGATCTTCATGCTGCCGGGGGAGCTAGTCTCTTGAATCTGTATCCTGGATTGCTGGCCATGCTTGGACAAGACATGGACAATCTTCAACAAAATCTTCAGCTCGTCGACTCGTACTTGCTGCTTGATGGGGCAAACATCGTCCAGGTAAATGTATTGCCGTACTATCTAGTATTGAAACACTGATAATTGCCTATGAAACTGACAGACAGTAGGCTCGGGGACTTGCGACGCTTACGCTGCGACGTTGCAAGCTGCAGACAAGAATAACGTGAAGGGGGTCCTTGATTCGCTGGATCTTCTTATACGTGTGACCCCATCATCTTACTGGGCTCCGCGACTTGCCCAGAATCACATATTCCAAACGATCTGCGATGGGTTGGACGACGAAAAGGCATCAGGAACTGTTTTGGCCGCGCAGCTGGTGACTCTGTGTCGTATAATCATGGCCGACGCTCCTGCGTTCTACCAGTTATTGCAACATATTGCCATGGTCAAGGGACTTTCAGAGGGAAGGCAGGTGGATACTACTTTGGATGCGATGTGGAGATGTTTCGACTATGTCGGAGTATCGTACAACCGGAAGCTTATTGCGCTGGCTTTTGCAAACTTGCTTACACTGGTAAGTCACTCAGATTGTGGTTCTCTCGTGCGTTTTGTCTAACGCCTGCATAATAGGGAAACGCACCAATATACGATAGACTCGATGGTGAATTCGGTAAGCATCCACGAACAAGACGGGCATGTCTATCCCGCACTGATTTTGATATTGGTTTCAATAGTGAACGTATGGATGGATACTCTAGGAGAGATCAAAGAAACCGAGCAAGCAGGGGCTACAGGCATGGAGTAGGTGTCTTTCGTATCTCAGCATTTCCGGCCATTGGCTGACTTGTTATGGATCCTCTTAGAATCTTGCATCACTGGAAGGAAGATCACCCTTTGGCAAGTGCAGAGCTTTCAGGTACGGCGCATCAACGATGCCAGGGATGCATAAAGACTTGAATGTGATAGACTTATACTGACTTTCTCGAGTTCCCGACCTGATTTCATGTAGATACGGAGGAGCTAAGAAGAAGGGAGGCCTTTGAGGCGGCCGACCCTGTTTACAATACACTCCTTACTGCATTTGTGCGCGAACGATTATCGCAGGCTCAGCAACTTGGGATGAATCCCTATTGGGAGAAGCTCAACGTAGATGTGAAAAGGCAGCTAGAGACACTGCTCAGTTGAAGGGTGTTTTCTGTGCCATGAATATAGAACTGTAGCATATACATAATGCATAGATTCAGCTTGGGACTGATCCGATAATACATATCATGAAAGCTGCAAAGATCTTGCCTTCCTTGGCGAATTACAATTCTTTAAGCTTTATGCGGTCCTGAATATCGCCACTTCCAGATTTGAATTCCATCGTAATCTGGCTTGAGGCTCCGGTCCCAAGACCAGCCGGTTTTAGCGAGGCACTTGTCGACTCTGCTCTGGGATATCCGCTTGGTAATGAAGCCGTAGCTATTTGCAAGGGCAAGAGCATTGACCACTAAATTCGGATCTCGGTTTTCGAGTGCGACATATACCGGCGGATAAGTTGCTGTCTGGTTTTCGGAATTAGGTTCGGCTGCGCTACTATTCGTAGTTTGCGATAGTATTGAGAGGATTCGGAGCCATCGCAGTAAGGGTTGCACCAGGTCTACGTGGTATATGGTGTCCGTTGTTAGGATTACGTTCCATGACTGGTTCCATGATTGACCACCGTGCGAGAGGGCATATTGAACATCGCGTTCCGCTCTGGGCATGCCTTCTCCACTAGAAACAGGCAGATTGCACCAATCGAGTTCGGTAACAGTAATGGGTGCCAAGTTCATTCGACTTGCGCTGCGTTCGATATTTGGCCGAAGGACTTGCGTCATTGGAGGGTCTATGTCGGTCGTTGTTACTTCATATCCCATGGCGGCAACTACTATACTATAAGGTAAGCCTGTAAGTCGTCAGTCGTTCAACTCCGAGACTCGAAACAATGTACTTGCGCCAGAAACCCAACTCCACCTCCTAATTCGATAGCTTTCCGTCTCGGCTCGGCCGATATCGGTGCGAAAGTCAAAGTCTCGGCAAGGTAGGCTGACAGAATTTGAGCTCCTAGCCAAAGAGTGGTGCCTGTAGTTTCCGTTGTATCTGTACCCTGCGATGATCTCTGTTGCAAGATGACCGACTGTGCCAAGTTGGCTCGATTACTGACTTGCCTCGGTAGCGGGTGCTCGAGACTGTCCATATGCTTGGTCAGCGAGGCGGGAAGTGATGTCGAGTCGGCCATGGCGTTGATGCAAGGTCGAGTGTGATGTGGCGGCTGTCTCGTTCGGGGATACCGTATATGTTGAAGCAAGAACTGATAACAAGTAGCTAGGTTTATGGATAATTTGACTGAATAATAGGCGGAACCAAAGCGTGGACACGTCATCTAACGATGATACAATACTACGTTACGTCTACATCGATGGCAATGGCATCCCCTTGTTGGTACTTGTTAAACCTTGCGATGCAACAAGTAGAGAGAAGGTCACACATGTTCTTTCTCAGCCTCCTCCTGCTCATCGTCATCGCTCTCGCCTCCTCGACGTCGGCGCGACCCGCATCCTTATCGTCCGGCTCAAGCCAATGGCCGTTAAACAAACAGGGTCTTCAAGAGCCTTCACACGACACACCTCGACCTCTCGTCATATGGCATGGACTCGGTCATACTGCCACTTCGGAGGGCATATCCGGATTAGTAACGGATATCAAGGAGATGTACCCTGGAATATACGTCCATAGTGTGCAAGTACCCTCGGCAGGTTCAATTGACGACGAACGAAAGGCCGGATTCTACGGAAATGCGAGCAGCCAGGTCGATATCGTTGCTGAAACGCTTCGAGAAGTACCGGAGTTGACTGGCGGATTCGATGCAATTGGTTTTTCACAAGGCGGATTGTTCATGCGGGATTATGTGCAGCGGTACAATCACCCGCCAGTGCGGAACTTGTTGACTGTAAGTACATGCTGTCCATGCGATGTTTATCGCTGATTTTCTCCAAACGCACGCTATGCAGTTCGGCAGCCCACATATGGGTGTTGCTCGACTGATACCTTGTCGCTCATCTTTCGATCTCGTATGCATCATCGCAAAAAGAACGGCAGAAAGAGGCGTGTATACCGAATGGGCTCAGAATAACCTGATTCAGGTGAGTAAGTAGCTGCAAAGAACCATCAGCAGGTCTTGGTCGGATGCTGATCTGAATGCACCGTTGTAGGCCTCGTACTTCAGAGATCACGATAGACTCGACGTCTTCCACGAGATGAACAAGTAGGTTTCGAGCCTCGGATTCGAGTACCTTACCTCAGATTTTGACAGCATTCATGCCCTTGCATTGGCTCGTACCTCAAGATACCTTACACGTCTTAACGGAGAGCTGGAAGCTCAGCCGTTGGCCGCTGATAACATTGGCAACCTTAGCAACTTTGTCATGGTGAACTTCGAGCAGGATCGTATGTTGCACAAGCTTTTCCACGTCGTTCTGCCTGAGCTTAGCAGTCTCTGTTTCTCCTTTGGTCAGAGACCATCTATCCCAAAGACTCATCCACTTTCGGCTCGCTGACACCGACGCGGATCAACACTACAAACCCTCTTATACCACTAGTCGACAATACTTTTCTCTGGAAACACGATCACATCGGCCTGAAGCGCCTTGCGGAGAAGAAGGCCCTTCATTACGGGACAGCGGAAGAATCGTGTCCTGGAGCGCACATGGATCTAGAGTGGGAAAACGAGTCGGGATGTGGTAGGAGGCTCGTGCAAAAGTGGATAGGCTCTAGCTTATAACGTTTACGACTGGAAATGATCTTTATTGCATTCGATTCCCTAGGGGTCAAACACTGTCGCTATTGGATTCCTGAAGGTGCGATTGCGGTAACAGCGGTACCGGAAAGCATATTTTCCAAGTGGGACATATACATGTGTTTGCGATAGTACATATTGATACACGTCTACCTGTCTACAGTCATTACTGTCCAAAAAGGCTGGTAAGCTTACATGCCGCGCCTGAGAAGCCCGTGACTACGTACACGCAAGAGCAAGGACCAGCACTCGTTCGCCACCCACTACACAACCCACGGAGTCTCGACAAATATCCAATCATCAATGTTCCGTCGCCCGATGATTTCGTTCAGATCCTTCTCTTTTGACCGACGATCATATGGTGAGAGTGGAGGAACGTTATGCATGCCAAGCTGAATCTAGTGTCAGATCATCAGGAGAGGCACGTAAACGGCGACGGTAAGGGAATCATGGAGGAATTGTTATTGGTGATCTTGCCTTGCACTTCCTTCGTATCATGTCTTGCTTCTAGCCGAACCTCGGAGCGTGGATGGGGACATGACGCGCAGGATGGCTTAGCTGATTTGAGACGTCGTGGAGCCGCGTACACTTACTCAGCCCTCAATGTGCCATTAGGGGCAATATATCGACAGACTGTTGTGGAGTTTTTGTAAGAAAGGACAAATTGCACATCAGATTGTCGCATATACCTGGGAGAGGAAGGAAGAATCCCAGGATACTGACCTGAAGTGGCTCCCGAATTCTTTTCGGACAAGATCAAACAGCCATACTAGCCTACCGAATAGGCATCCGGGCTGAGCATGATGGTCTTTTACCGAGGAAGTTACCGTTCGCGCCGAAATGCAACCGTGTCCATCAGCGGGTTGCTACATGGACTTGCCACGTCTACTCCGCTGTATTTTTCATGCATGTGAGTTTCATCATTCAGTAATCCACCCTTCATTGCTTCTTGGAGTGCTCCGGGGTCGCAATATCGATTTGTCTTGCGTTCTCATCAATGATCGAGTGCTTATAGGGCGAATGGATATGTATTGTTGATATAGTTTCCATATTAGATCCCGTTCATGACAATCCGCATCATGTTCGCTGCGATGGAGAAAAGGCACAAACCCAATACATTTTTGGATGTCGGATTCATCGTAATGTGGTCGCTTTCTCTAGGTCTGATCAGTTCCTTTCGTAGCATGGAGCTCGCCTTGCTAAAAAGGAAGCAATCGCTCCTCGGTTCAGAGCAAGACCAAATGACCAATGTATGTGTGTTTATGTAACATGATCGCACACTTGGGCGTTGAAGACCCGATCTTTTTGCGATTTAGTCCCGTATATCCTGCTGTCAAGCGCTGAGGATACGACGTGCAATTCAGTTCCATAGAGCCTGTCCAAATCTGCGTAGCTTTGACTCACAATAACATGATAACGATGAGTTATGTTTAACAGATAGAGCCAGTCTTTGGGGTCGACAAATCGATGCCTGCCGAACCAAGTCTAATCGATGCCTGCCGATCTAAGTCTTTTGTCTTTCTGTCATTCAAAACTAGGCTTGCTTACCAGACAGTATCTTGTTAAAATCAATCGCTATTGTCGTTTCTTCCCTTTCGACGAGAACAGCATTCGTAAATCGCTCTGCATTTGGCATCGCAGAAAAGGCTGACCGAGGCTGCTCAATCTACAGCTAGCTCTCTATGTCACCACCAGCGCAGGCACCGGAAAAGTGAAACCCTACGCTATGTTAAGCTACGTGCACCTGGAAGATGGCGAACCAGTCCAAGGCGATTGAATCATATTGTTTATTAGTACGGCAGGATGTACCAACGCGATTCACTTGCGTGAATGGGTAGTTTGAATATGACGAAGATTCAAGGACCAAAGGTTTGAATAAAGTTAACAAAATGGTACATACTGCTGATAGCTTAGCCCTAGTGCGATAGCGAGAACATATTGTTCATGCGACAGGGTGTGCAGCCGCTCTGGTGTATTAGCACACAATGGGAAACGAAACGAGCTGGGAAGCGCATTCCGTGAAGACCCACTAATAAATGTATTTCTCAGGCAGCATCGGGATTTGCTGCACGGAGCGAAGTCAAAGACCTGAGTTGAAGCGTCGCCCTGATGCATTCCTGTAGTGACGGGAAAACGTACTCTGGACTGCTCTGGTGAGATCAAGTCACGGGCTGTGGATGAAATCGCCTGCTGCGCCACTTCATAACTTGGGCTGATTTGCAATCTCAAAGAACAGGTGCTTCCGTTCGATTCATGAACATAAATCAACTGCGCAAAAAATCGAAAATCAGCAAACGTATCCCAACATGCAGCATCCCGGATCATTGCGTCATTCTGTCTCTCATTCTGTCTCTCTTGCTTATTACTGCGCAACTGGAGTCCTCTGGGCCCGATGATATAGCCTAAAGATGTATCGATATTGCAATGTCAATTTATCGCCTATCCGACTGCGATGAAAAGCTCAAAGCTTGACATTAATGACAATCTTGATATAACCTTATCTTCGAGGTTCCTTGAACAACCAGAGTACCATATGACCATGTTTCGATCTATCTGCCAAGTTCTATAATATCAATGCTCGCTTCTGGACTGCGATGAGAAATCTTGAGCTCGAAAAAGTTACACAGGTGAGGAAAGCTCTAACAGATATGCGTGAAGATTGGGGAACTTACCAAGCATAAAGACGTATAGAGACGAACGTTGTGTACAAGTTAAGAAAAAATGGTTATATTTCATACTTCGTTACGAGCTGTAATACCTGAGATCGACATGATGTCAACGAGATTCATGCGCCGGCCCATGCTCACGTAACCATGAGGTTGAGCTCCCAGCAGGTATTGCATTCCAGTTGTTGCGGCATTTCGCATTCCCTGGGAGCATTTTTTGAATGGATTGTATAAATCGTTTCGTGAATGAGTAATTGTGACAGATTCGAGACAAACCGGCTTTTGCCCTTTTCTTCACGACGTTAATACACATCATTGCAGTTTTCCATGGTGTGTGCCCAGCTCAGACCGTTTTGTTTTCTATGGTGTTACAATTGACTTTGGCATCCTGGTCGACCGAACGTGATATCAAGTAAGTTCCCGGCACGGAATATCCCGGAAATGCGAATCATCATTCATGATGTCATGTCCGGGGACGACGGCAATGCCACCCAGAACAAATAGTTAGGCGACATGTCCGCCGATCTTTCTGCTATCAATACTGCACATTAACAAGGTATGGCTTCGAGATATGACAGATGGTCCAGCTAGATATATCATTTACTACGCTCTGCGAAAGGTTGCGAGGTGCGAAATAGCCTTTTGGCTTACTAGCTAGGATAGCGTGGGAAACGAGGAGGGCACTGGACGAAAATCAACTCATGAATGCAGTTCCAAAGCAGCAGCAGGATTTGAGGCATGGAGTGAAGTCACTGGCGCGAGACGAAGCTTCTTCCTTCATGCTCCTCGTAATGACGGAAGGATCTCCTCTGGACTGCTTTGGTGAGACCACGACACATGCTGAAATTGATGGCCCTCTTGTGGCCCTGCACGACTTGACCTGATTTGCAACTTTACAGAACAAGTGCTTACCAATTCATGAGTGCAGGCAGAATGCGCAAAGTGGGAAACTCGATGAACGTATTACAAAACGCACCCGGAGTCCCTGCCACCTCTTTCTTGTCGCTTGTCAGTAACTTTCTGCTCTATACCACAAAACTTTGGAGTCATTCTGAGTCTAGTCTGATGATACAACCTGACGCGCCGCCATTACCATATGGCTCTCTATGGCGGTGTGGTGCTCCCGAAAACATCGAAGCCAGCGTTAGACAAGCAGTCTCTTTGAATTGCGATTTCGAATCAGCTTTGCCCGCCTGTGTCATTTTAAGGATTACAAAGCTAGTTTCTCGTAAACATTTAAATCTAACGTTGGCGTCGATGTTTTCGGGAGCACCACACCGCCATATAACTATACTTGATCCTGGTGCCTGCTGCCTGGAAGTATCAACGTTTCCTTCCAGACTCTGCGATGAAGTATCTTGAGCTTGTTGTATTGACGCTTGTGGAAAATAAAACTCTGTTGTAGACGTGAAAAAAGTTGATGAAATATCGAAGTATAGGGATCAATTTTATGTATAAGATTCAGGAAGAAATGAGCGTTTCCAACAGCGTGTCCTTGATGAACTCGTCAGTGCAGCGGGTAAGATAGCTGAGACATAATTAACACGCATGCGGTGTCAAGGCGGAGAGCTCCGTACTTCCCCTCTTCCCCCTCCCCCCGTTGCCGCCCCCGAGAGACGCGCATTGAACTCCCGTAACGGGATTGTATTTTTCTCTTCGTGGCCCCTCGCATTTTGTGGAAGTGTTCTTACTTGGGTTGCATGACCCTCTTACGTGAATGAGTGACTGCGATAAATTCGTGAGAAGGATTCCGGACGTCAGGTAGTGGTTCGATAGACCCTTTCAATTTTCCCATGATGCGGAAACCAGTTGAGATCTATCTGAAACGGAGATGAAATCCTTTACAGAGTCGTAGTCTGCTTGATGATGTCTCGCGGATCATTAGACAATGGCACCCTGGAATCTGGAGTTATGATCAAACATCATGTATTTCATTGACAATTCCGCCTTACGGAGAGATAGACTTGTTTGTGTACCATTCCGACATGAAAGTGGTCCTTGCTCCGAGAGAATGATCTTGCCATGTCTTTCATCGCAGAAAGCCAAACGCAAAACAGACAGCATCTTACTTGCCTTCCAACGCGCTCGAGTCCATGTTTTTGAACCGCTATACACCCACGTGCGCGATCTCCACAAGCTCGTTTTACAGAGGTCTCTCCAAAATATTTGTGAAGAAGGTCATACACCCGATTCATACGTGAATCAGCTGATCGTTATGCATCTGGAACGTTGATCACGGTTCAACTGCCGAGATCGCTATTCTGCATAATCGTTGCGACGTTCGGTAGTCATACCGCATGTTTTTCGTCCCAGTGAAGCTTTGCTGGTGCGAGGTTAAACATTGCAAGGAGAGGTTGCTTCACAGCTATTTCCGAATCTCATTGTATTGCAGCCATGGTACTATTCGTGGACGTGGCCGCATGCCATCTTAGCTTCGCCCCAGAAGGACAAAGATTAGGCGAGATTGAATCACGACCAGAGAGATGGGCAGTAAAGGACGAGATAGGCTCGCTATAGTACCCTCATCACAAAAACTGTTGACTGTACCAGTGCAAGGTTCGACACGACACCCCTCCTTTGTCGTTTCTTGCCTTGGGTCTTCCTTTTAAAGGGCTTACAACCGAGTATCTGAATAGAGCTTCAGATATATAAACAGCCCGCATTCTGTATCAGTAGCTCTTGAACGGTCTGCTTGTCCCGCCAGTATCCACTTCTTATCAGACTTGCAGCTACACCGAGCAACTGCTATGATAGATATGTCTACGCCTTCTTCTGCTTCTGCCTGGCAACCAGAGGCTAAACATTCTATCCCGGGCGTCACGTATTTCAGCAAAGTTTGGAATGATGCATGTGCCAAAGACGACTACACTTTAGATACGCGTTGGCCTGTGTACACTTCCTGTTTCGAAAGCGATCATCTTCCCGTCTTTTATCTCACAGAATCGGCGGTGAACACTTTACTGCACTCAGTTACAAGAGATACTCACCTGTCACTCTGACAATCGTTCAAAGCAAGATGATCCAGCAAGAAGAAGCAGTGATGTTGCTATGTCACCCTCAAATATCACATACTTCACAGTAAAACCGAAAGAGCTGACGGCGGCTCCAGAAGAGAAAAAGGTCTTTGCAGAAAGGTTGGCGCGATTATTGGGAGTGAAGATGGAAAGAGAAGGTTATTCAACGTTCGCTTGACCGTGGTCCGCATCCATTTGCGTCTTTTACTAACCATAATCTATTTTGGCTTTGCATTCAGAGTATTTTAGTCTCTACCGACATGTTTCGTCCTCAAACCTAGCATATACGGACAAGTTGTTGCCGGCGACTGCGTGTCAGACAGCGAATCTCTCCAAACATTCGCCAACAAATGAAGGCATCTATGTTCCGCGAGCGCTCCTGACAGCAAGAGATGCGAAGAAAAACAGGTATATAGTCGGCAGGTATTCCTTGGTGCATCTGACAGGTCAGTCACCCTTTTCCCACCCCTAACTCCCGTGAAGTGCTCCATTCACTGAATTTTTGAAGCGACGATGCATCTCCTCTACGCAGTTCTTAAGCATGACGCAAATGGGCATTACATTTATATTGCCACTAGAAGCGAAAAAATGTCGTACGTGAAGGTCCGCTGGGTCTTCTCTTCATCCGTGAAGCTGATCTTTCCGTTTACTTTCCTGTTGGACGTTGTTCATTCATTTGACTCATCAGGAACAGCGGGGAATTCGATAGGGTGAGTCGGTGTACTATCTAGATACTCATGTGCATCCAGCTAACCATCTGGCACACTGGCTACCAAGACCGTGACAGGAGGGTATGAAAGCAACACTGGGATTGTGCAGAGCATACTAGCGGAGGCCGAAGACGAGGCAAACTTACCGGGCCCCTTCTTGCTGGAATCCCTCTCGAATGGAAAGATGCGGTAAGTTTGTCTGCTTTCCTCCTTGGACCCAACACCCATAAAGGTTCAGCTCCACAAGCTAAACATTCACGCTGCGGGACAATGCGCGAATTTTGTCGCTTTCAGTTACCTGGGACCTCGAAAAACTGTCAGTCGGGATGGGCGATCGCTTACAATGTAAGTCTGTAAACACTCCCACCTAAAGTCGTTAGTGCGACGTCCGGGAAGTTTTTGCAGAAAAATCATGCCGAGGAAATAGCAGCGAGAATAACATCACTTCTCTTTGTCCGTGCGGTTTAGCTTTCGATTCATCTTGCATCTTAGGGAGGGCGATCCTGAACCTTGCGTTGACGAAAACGATCCGGAGAGGGAGGTCGAACGCTTTGATAAAATCACAGTAGAGGAAGCTTACAAGAGCGCGTCTAATCCGGAATGCAAGTGGACGCTCTACAGTCGATTAGAGATCGCCGCACTCTTTCTCGAGGGACATCTTCCACGAGGGGTGGGACCGAGCCTGACTGAGAAGGAGTTCGAAAGTTTCAAAGCGGATTTCAGTTCGCGGCAGTCGCAGGGGACCGTTGCTAGCGCAGTCTGGTCCGCCGAAGACGCATGACCGTCTTTTAAGAATGTATTTGGTATTGATGTATAGGATAGGACAAACCAGAATGTGATGATTAATACTACGGTCATCCCGTCCACTACAGCGCTCCTTCTTGAGCGAGGTATTCTTGCGGGTATGACAAGCCGCTGCGAAAGAAACTTCTGCCATCAGCGTTCTACTCTGAAGAGATGGAGCAGGATCCAAACATACTTATAATTCTGGAACCTTTGAAGAGGCGACGCCTGCTTGAACTGATCGGCCAGTAGCCCGTTCTTCAATCTCGGCTCCTGCAACATCATGAGAAGAAGATACTTGGCTGTTTCGAAATGCTTGCACGGCACCGCTCCATCCGGGATACGTCTGAGAATGCAAAGTACGGGAAAGAGACCGAGTCACGACTTGACGAGGCGCGAGAGGATATTGGTCCTCTGACGGTATTCCGCTTGATCGTTCGGGAGAAGCAACAAGTTGATGAATAAGGTGTGTATATCTGCAGAAACAAAGGCAATACGGTCAACGACAATGGTTCCAACCCACCACTCACAAGCAGAACCGTTTTGAACCATCTCAGACGCAATGCGTGTACCAACTATATCCTCTATCTTCTGATAACGCCAGTTTGCATATTTCATACTTTCCGGCGACAGAGGCCTATCCTTCGACATGTATCGCGCAGTTCGAATGAATATGCAGCAGCCTTGATAGACTTGATTGTCCTTGTCGGATCGGATGCTTGATCTGACCGAGTTTCTGAACACGGTTCCAGATGAAAGTTGGCCATTGTGCGGTTTCTCGGATTTCAAGGGGTTCATTACCGGTCAATGGCGCCGTTCAGACGATGAGGAGGTGTAAAAAGAACGAGTTGAACAAAGAGATGGAGATATACGGGCTGGTGTAATGATACATTTGATTGTAAACCAAAGCTACAAAGTATAGTAAGGCGCATCCTTAATTCGCGCTAGTACGAGTATCGACGAGCTGAATGAGTGAGACACAAACCAAATCTCTAATGGACATGAATGATGTTTTCATCGCTTCACACCTGTAATCTTCTCTCGTCTGTATGCCTTTCTATATCCCGTAGTCTTATTCCAGCAAACTCTCACCAAGCGTCAATCACGCATCTAGGACAAATGGCGGACTTTGACGAGTTTGACGACAAAGACGATCTTGTGTTGGCGTATCTCGATCAAGAACAGCAACAACACCATCAACCACCATGCGATATCCCTTCACCTACCCAGCAGGATCCAGCTGCCTGTCGTAACCCTACACCACCAACACCAGCCAAACGTGACAGAAAGAGGTCGCACAGTAGCTCGCCAGCAGAGGCTGCTACGACGGTTGTCCGCAGTATGCGGCCAAAGATTAAAGTCGAGAGGCTGGTGGACGAAGGGTGCTCTGCCGCCGCTCTTGCTGATGGCCGGCTACAGGCATTGCAACAAGAGATCATTGGCCTAGGATCAGAGTCCGGAGAGGATTCACTATCTTTATGCGAGAAAAAGGGAGGAATTTGTCGAGATGAGGAGGAGGAAACGGTGATATGGCCGCCATCGCAGACGTTCGCATCCGACGCATTGAAACTTCAAGGCTCTACAACCGATCATCGTCAAGCACCTGTGAACGCTCCCGGAAAGACGCAACCTAACAAAGCTACCGTCAAGCGTGAAACTTCAAGCTCTCTCGATATCAAGCCCATGAGAACGAAAGCAACAGGGAAGAACCTCAGTATCAAGAGAGATGAAGACGGAAATGTGACCGAGACTGGGAAAAAGGCAATCACGAAGCATCTGCTGAATACTCTAGGGGATAAGCACAATCCCATCACAAACTCGGACTTGTATAAACGGTGAGTATCCTTCGATCCTTGACAAATCCCAGCACTGATCATACAATCTTCAGAACCGCACACGTCGTATCCTGCGCAACTGGCCATCAAGTCGCTCAACGAGCAGGCTCGAAATTCTCCATATCCGAAAAATCCTACTTTACCTCGCGAAACGCCAAACTACGCCAACAATTCACGGCTCAAGCTCGGGAAGGGTTGCGCGTGGCAGAAGGAGCAGAGCGAAGTACAGCAGGAAGTGGTGTCGGACCTGCGGTTGGGATTGGTGGAAGATTTGGTGCAGAGTTGAGCAAGAGCAAGGGTGAAGGCAATGATGGGGAGATGAGTGGAAGCCCTATGGTGCAGCAGAGCAGGATATTCGGTGAGTGATGACGACGGTCAAGTTCAAACGTTTGTTTTACTGATGGGAATACACTGTAGCCGGATTGACATTCTACTTGAACGGATACACTGGACCTCGCATCTCCGATCTCGAACTGAAAAGGCTGATAGCGGTACACGGCGGAAACGTCAGGTACGCCAGGCGAAACGAATCAAAATTGTTATTTCGAGAATACTGACGCCTGTCTGCCTGCAGTTATCTTGCGAATTCGTCTTGTACGCATGTTTTGATCACCAAGAATCTGTCGGCAAGCAAGACGCAAAAGTTCTTGGATTCTGCGAGTTCTATTCGAGGTGGGAAGAGAAAGGTTGTGCATGTGGACTGTAAGTCTCTTTCAAGCGAGTAAAACGATATCTTGACGACCATTGACTCTACTGTTCATATCAGGGGTCCTTGATTCGGTTGCACAACGGAAAAGGCTTGATGAGACGTCGTACAATGTCATTGTCAACAAAGTATGTGAACGACTTTTCTCGGTCTGCTTAGTGTGCAGCTTATCGTTCACTTCTGCTTTATAGGCGCAACCAACGCTCATGGCGACCCTTGGAGCTGTCAAGAAGAGCGTTCCGCTGGATACCTCACTCAAACCATCAGGAAAGGCGCGGGGAGGTGTGTCTACTTCCCGTGGCGAAGTCGAGATTATATGTTTGGAGGATTGATAGGAGGATGGCATAACGGATTATTGCGATGTAGTTGCCGTCCTAGTTTCCTGCTTAGGCACGTTATCTTTTGATATCATGCGATCTGCAATATGTACGCATATACCAGTAGACATATCTGCCATTGGTCCTGTCCAACTCATCAGAAGAGAAGGATAATGTGGCAGAGCTGTTTGTTTACCATTTGACTATCAGAGCCTAGTTCGGAGCTCACCGATCGGAAGCAAAGCATGGACCTTACCTTATCGGCTGCTTTCGTCCTTGTCTCCCTCTATCATCTCCTCTTCCCTGAAATCATTAAAGCAGCAGGAGCGTACTCTTCCTCCTTACTCCGACTATCAATCCTCCAGCAACTCTCTACCATGTCAACATCGAATATTCACGTCGTCAGTCATCCTCTCGTGCAGTCAAAGCTGACAACGCTGCGAGTGCATGATCTCCCAGGAAAGGACTTTCGTGATGTGAGTTCCATTTCGATACATATCAGTACGTTGCGCTGATCAGGCCTGTACTTCTTCTTCCAGGGGATCAAGTTCATCAGGTACGCTCTCGCGGAGGTATATCTGCCGCTTTGAGCCTTCCTCCTGATCGCTGCGTCCATCACGTAGCTCGATGCTGGTGTATGAAGCGTCAAAGCAGCTATCAACCGAGCAAGTGCCAGGAGTACGTGCATCCTCTCTCTGACGGTTATTCGATTGCTGGACACTGTTGCAGAGTGCTGAGTTCCGCCTCCAATTCCAGCTTCAATCTCCGATTGCCGAATTCAGCGGAACCATCATCTCGCAAAAGATCGGTCTTGTTCCTATTCTTCGCGCTGGCATAGGGATGACAGACGGTACGCAGTTCTTCTACCACTGCCACATGCAAGCACTGACTAAGCTCTGTGATCACAGCTGCACTTGAGCATTTCCCTGAAGCGCGAGTTCTGCATCTTGGCTTGTTCAGAGAAAAGACAACTTTGCAAGTGATTGAGTACGTCTGGGACATCATCGTGAAAAGAGTACGGCGGCTAATAGATCCTTGAACACAGGTACTACTCAAAGTTGCCCGCCAGCCCAAATGTAGATATGCTTTATGTGTTAGATCGTAAGTACATCGGTTCCCAATCGGTATCACTTCTCTGACCTTCGATGTCGCCATTAGCCATGATCGCAACAGCCAATACCATCATCGCCGCCCTCTCTACCCTGAAAGACTGGGGTGTCCCGATGTCGCATATCAAAGTCGTTTGTGTACTAGGAAGTAAACAGGGTATCGAGCGGGTTGCTACCGAGTTTCCTGAAGTTGAAGTGAGTCTAGGAGAGGAAGATTGAATAGCGTGTTATGCTGGATTGCTCAAATGTCTCGTGGTAGGTATGGACCGCCGCGATGGACCCAGATTTGACAAGCGAGGGATACATCTCGCCTGGCTTGGGTGATGCAGTGAGTATATTCCACCTAGACATGGGAATGGCAGATTACTGACTATTACACTATTCTGCACGTTCAGGGAGACCGGCTGTTCAACACTTTTCACGAGTAGGCAGTCTCACTTGGACATGATATAGAGGGAATAGTTTAAGGCAGGATTATCGCACGTAAGCGAAAGTTTGAGTTGTATTGTGGCATTGAGTTTGCATGCAGCATGCCATTGGCGCGTCGAAAGTTGTCCCTCCGTCGATCTTCCTTGGTCTTCTGCTGCCTTCAGCACTTTCTCTCTCTGTCCCGGCTTTCCGCAAAGATCTCCAGGAATCGTAAGCCTGAATAGGCTATTCAGCACTCTCGTCGCCCTTCGCCATCGCCTAAGCCTTTTGAGGGCCTATCACGTTATAGAGGCAAGTTCTGCTACCGCTCATCATCTATCTCCGTTCTGTTAATAGTTTCGGTTTCGTTGACAAGCGGAACCGTCAGAACCACATGATTCGGAAGTGGTCATAATCCACCAGCTGGTTACGACTGAAGTGAATCTCCGCCATCACATTTGAAGTGCTAGCTACAACCAGCCACAATGCGTTGTATGGCATTATCCTAGTCTGCTTCACATCCGAGTCTTTTCTGCGTGGATGCTCTTCCCACCCTTTCAAACCGACGGAAGGACCTGATCCTCATTGCAACAAGAGGCACCGTCCTTGTCGTAGGGATTAACCCTTTGAGCGACTTGATGACCAAAAAGGTTGGGTTTGCTGATTCCGGGAAGGCGTGAGAGTTGTGCCAGGGTGAAGTTATCGTGCGGTGGAGAACATGTAGAGGAGGCAAAAGACCGGTGAATGGAAGGAGAGGAGGAAAGGAAGGTCTGGATACTTGAAGGGGTGCTGCTGACCTGAGTGTTGCGGAGATGGCAAGGAAAGGAGGACGTCACTTTGGGTATGTTGTCTGTACTGAGTTCGCTGCGGGATTTAGCTAGGTACTGACTGTGTCATCAAAAGGAACAGACAGACCACGACTCAATCCACCGATTCATCAAGATCGTGCTTCCCACGCAGAACTGTATACGCTCATACACTCTTCGGTCTCATCGTCGTACTCCGAATTGCCACTGTAGGTGTTCTGGCCGCGATGTGTTATACTGACAACAGGGAGAAGGCAAAGAGATACTGTGTAGGAGTGGACACACCGAAAAAGATTCGAGATGATCCGCATATTGAAGTGTTGCAAAACCGTCCCGAGCAGGACGATACGGGATAGCTTACGGGGATGTTCGCAGATCTATATGGAGCGACGAGGGATGTCTATCGTGCAATCTCTCTGTCACCCGAACTCCCGAGACCATGCCGCGTTTGTTACGCAAAGCCTCGGGATTTCTGCGGACTAACCAGTGACTAACCCCTAACCCCAAGAAAACTCGCAAAAAGTATCAAAAACGAAGTTGACGCGAAAAATAAAAGTAAAATAAAAAGATAAGAAAGAAGATGAAAATGAAAATTGAACGACCAAAAAAACAGAACTTTTGTAGTAGGTGCACAGGTTCGGCAGACGCCGTGCCTGCTAGACTGTGCGCATTGCTGTTCACAGCCACTTTCAACTCCTGAAGTATCCCCTCCAGCCATGCTGATGGCGAGCGATAGATGCGTGTCGTCGCAACTGGCTGAGGACCGGTCGAATAATCTAGGCAGACATGTGAGCGTTCGGGACCGACGTAGAGTACGCTAAAAAGTGAAAATAGATCCGTGCAGGAAGATCAGCAACGGGCGGTATGAGGAGCGGCGCCCCGAGTACTGTGTGCCGAGCCGAGCCTCTGTACATCTTCCGTGCCTTGATTAAGAAAAGTTAGTATCACAATGCAAGCTGGGTATAGGCGTAACGATCTGCATGAGTCACCTGCTGGTGGATGTTCATTCAACTTACTACAGGCAGATCCCGCTGCAGACACGCTCAACCAGCCCTCTCTATATACTTTTGCTCATACATTCCATGACGTCGTGAGCGGTGTGATCTGTCAACAAGGCGACGGTCGTGATATTCCGCCTGTGAGCTCGGCTGTCAGTCTCCAAGCTCAGCTGGCCTCCAGATTTGGGGGTCAAACGGCCTCCGAGTTGACGCACTTTCCATCCCCGCCCGTCACTCGAGGAATTAGCCCGTCGTCGTCGCTCGTTGATCAACCTCCTCCTCGAAGTGGTTTTATTTGGTAGACTGGTTGTATGACTCTACGTTACCCTAGTACTACCTATACTGCGTATACATCGTAACAACCCACTTCTATTCTACCCCAAGCCTAAGAAACCCGCTCTCATCAAGCTCCAAACCCCTAAAAACCAACCACTACAAAGAAATCTACAATGTCAGCATCATCCTACAACATGGCTGCTTCAGCACCCCCGGTCCGAGCGATACTCCTTCCTCCGGCACCCAAAGTCGTCTTCCCAGACGGCTACACCATGATCCGCGAGTTGGGATCTGGTGCGTATGCAACAGTCTACGAAGCCTGTCGAGCATCAGATGGAACAGTGAGTATCTTATCCGTACTTGATGGCGTGATTAAACATGCGACTGACAGTCTGCCCAACCTTCAGATCGTTGCCATCAAGGTTGTCGACATGACAAACATGGATGCGAGGGAGCAACAAAGCCTGAAACGCGAAATGTAAGTCCGAGCAATGCACAATAGAATAGAAAATTTGATCAGCCCCTGAAACAAGCAAGCTGAAAACGAACACTCTTACCCCTATCATAGGTCCATCCAGGCCTCGCTCGACCACTGCAATATTGTCAAATTGCTCAAAGTTGTCCCAGACAGCCAGAGAAATCTCATGTTCGTGGTCCTCGAGGTGAGTCGGATCAGATAGCATTGCCATGCTTGAATAGAGCGCTCATATGCTGACGACGCTGCTCACTACCACAGCTTTGTCCCGGCGGCGACCTCGGCGAACTCATCGAACGCCAATTCACAAACAACCGGTACATCCCCGAGGATACCATCTGGTCCTACCTCCAGCAGCTCGCCTCCGCCCTCGAACACCTCCACGAGCCGGATTCAAGGTCGGCGTCCGCCTCAACCGTCATTTTGCACCGCGACATCAAGCCTGCCAATAGTGAGTCTCTATGTGGTTTTGCAAACAATCGCGACCTTGACTGACTCGAGTTACTTTGGCTCCTGCTTACAAAGTTTTGCTGTCCGAGGACCTCTTAGAGGTCAAGTTGGCCGACTTTGGTCTCGCAAGAGAGACCGAGGTCGAAGAGTGGGCTACAACATTCTGCGGGGTAAGTGCATCGATACAGTGATTAGTATCTTCCACGATCAAAAGCTAACTGTATTCCTATTCTCCCAGACTATGGACTACATGTCCCCCGAGATGTGTACCAAGGCCATCTCCACCAACGAGGCCTCTGACATCTGGAGCCTCGGTTGTGTGATATACGAGTTGTGTGCATTGCAGTAAGTTACAATTTAGACTATGTTCTCCTACAACGGGCTGAATGCTGACCTGTCTTTTACTGCTTACAGACCACTGTTCGTCGATGACGATGACGAGAAACTCATGCAGCTCATCCGAGCCGGAGCTTCTCTGTCGCTTCCCAGCGCCTACTCCAAGGAGTTGCGGGAGGCCATCGCCAGCATGCTAGCTGTAAACGTAAGTCCAAAGCCTGTGCTTGTCTCGTTTGATGAGAATTGCCAGTTGCTCAAATGACTGACACCTCTCCTCTTACAGCCTCTCCAAAGACCCTCGGCAGCATTCCTGCTCGAGGTAATCGAAAGCAGGGCCAGTGTCCCATCCGCATCATTGGCTGAGACGTAAGTTTTCCCCCAACATGCACATCGACAATGCATAAACTGACATTTTGCCTTTACATCCTAGTTTGGAAGAGAACCAGGTCCAACGATGTCGGATCTCGGAGCTGGAAGCTCTGGTGGCGTTCTTGCAGCAGAACGCTGCCGCTCAAGAGCAGGTCGCCGCTGAGCAGCGTCGCGAAGACGAGGCCGAGCGTGGCTTCTACGACCGGGAGATCTCCCGGTTGAAGAAAAAGGCCGACGCCGAGAAAGACACGAGGCAAAATTGCCAAGCTGCTCTTGCCTCGGCCAAGGCTCGGATCCAGCAGATGGAGCAACAGACGGTCGAGCAAGAAGCCGACTTCGCCTCTCGAGTCGCCACCGTAGCCAGTCGGGAAGCGGCCGTGCAGCTTCGTGAAAAAAGCCTCATCGCCAATCTCGCATGCCTAGAAACTCGGGAGCGAAGCCATCAAACTACAATCCAAATCAAATCCGAAGAGCCGATCTCGCTCCCTCCCAGATCCAACATTCGCCGGGGAGATATTCTCGTCACGATCCCGGTCGCAGGATACTCACGATCACCCAGCAGCTCATCATGCTCATCGTCCGGCCATTCCTCTGACAGCTCGAGCTCGTCCGGTTCCGTATCCGACAAATCCTCCGGTCCTGCTTCGTCCAAAAGCCGAGTGGTCCGACCATCAACCGTCCATACGTCGAGAATTCCGAAGCCAGTGGGCCGAGAATGTATGGGCGCAGCAAAGCCCATGATTGCCAGACGTCGAAACGTCGACGTCGCGTCCATCGCGAAAGCCGGCATAGCAGCAGCCGCAGCAAGTGGAAAGAGAAAGCTGGAAGCCTTCAACGACTCCGGTTTATCAACAGCGTCGTTGGTGGGCGTGCACAAGAGATCTCGGGGCCATCTTGATCTGGTTGGCCTTCGGCAGCGAATGTAGACATGGCGACGGTTCAAGAGAACGTAGATTGTATTTGTAATTCGTTCGGCCGCTTGTGATTGAATTGTATCTATGATTGCATGATTGAAGAATTTTATACTGCTGTCGGTGTCACTTACAACGATACAACATTGACAGCTCAAATACGCCGATTCATTCGATTCAGGAAACACTCGACCTTCCCTGCAGATATGCCTTCTCTCCATCCACCAAGTTCGATCTCCGCGACTACATTGCGTTCGGTAACGGTAAAAGTGGTAGATGATCAATCCGATAATGCGACCAGGCGTGGATGAGCGAGGCAAGGTAAGACGTTGATGCGAACGAGCTCCATCAGCCGCTCGGCAGCCGATGTGATCTGATCTGCTCTCTCGATAGTCTTGCGAGGTGTAAATCCAATCAACGGCAAGTGCACCGCAGCGAAAGATGTGGCTTGTCTACGTGGCGAACTTCCGGGCTGCTGGTAACGGCGTCACGCTGGACGGAGACGATGCTGATGATCGCGATCTTGTTGTTCAGCAGTACGCCTCCATCCTTGCGATAGTCCATCTCGGGTACCTCCTAGCATTATCAACGAGATCCATACGTCGCAGTCATTCGACGTCAGACATGGCTTACATCAAGCAGAGTCCAAGGTTGAACGTTACTTGCATGCTAGACTGTGAACTGCGTATCCTGCGAGCGTTTTGTAAGAGAAATGGGAAGGCTTCGTTCGGCGTCCGTTGGAGAAGTAAGGTGTTCTTTGCAGCTCTGATTTTAAGTCGTTGTTGAGCTTCCTGATAGGTGCTAGAACGTTTTCGGGTTGTATCAACCGAGGCAGGCTGTATACTGTGGTTGTATAGGTCAGAGAACAGAAAAAAGGTCAAACAGAGTCAAGATATTATTGTCACGTGTGGCTGTGGCTCGATTGAGGTTGGTCGAACGAACGAACGTCATCTCGGTCTTCCATTTCATTATTTCTACCACACCATCACTTTACCTTTCTGCTCCATCCCGGTCGTTCTAGGAGCCTTTCCGACAAAGCTTACCTGTGAGTATGTCGGCGGATGTACTTGACTACTGACTGACGTTTGACTGAAAACAGGCAGGAAAAGTGGCAGATATGGGCGTCTTGTCGTGGTTCAATCCACTTGCATATGGGAAAAAGGTGAGTGTCGATCAACAGTAGTCCTCCTTCACGGAAATCAACCGACCTTGGGACCTCTTCACAGGTTGCTCCAACAGACTACGAGACGGTCCTTTCCCGCCTATCTTCAGATATCACTGAAGCAAAACAACACCTCTCGGAAATCCGTCTTCGACAGCGACGTGTCTCCCTTCTTATCAACCTATACGGCGTCATCCTCTGGCTGGTATGGTGTGGTTTGTGGTACTTCCAAAAGTTGCCGTGGGGCTTGGTTGGACTGTATGCGGACGATATGGCAGCGCAGGCTGTAGGACTGGCTTTGGTGGTTCTGGGACCGATTGGGTAAGTGCTGTTTGTTGATATCGGTATCGACTCGGCTTCTGACCTCTGCCTCCTTAGTCTTCTTGGCCTCAACCGGTTGAACGGAATGTTCTTCTCAAGCCGAAGGACCAAAGAAGGTTCGTGAAGCAGAAACTGTACAGTATTGTGATCAAAGCTTACGTGTTTGCATCATGACGCAGAGACCCATCTTCGAGATCTGCTCAAGTCTCAACACGATAAAATCGAAGAAATAAAAAAGGCTACGAACTACTATTCGACTCGGGACTTGCTGGAAAAGTACGACGAGCTGGTGAGTGCTTGCTTTTGAAGAGGCAGAGAGGATGTTGGTAACGTGGTTGATTCTGGTAGGCTCGGTCGTCTCCTGGAGCCATCTCCAACTCCTCTCGACGTGGATCTCCAGGAACTCCTTCCCCGTCCTCTCGCCGAGGAGGTCCAGGAAAGGCTATGCCGAACGTTCGTTCTCAATTAGCACCTCTCGGTGGTGAGTTTTCGCTTGTACATTCCCCTTTCAAAATCTGTCAATCTGATCGTTCGTGTTCCTTCTAGCACCGTCTCCGAATCCTGTTGGCCCAGGTGGACTGCATGCTGGACCGCAAGCGCAAGCTCAGATGCAGCTTCTGCAGCAACAGTCGTTCAACCAACATATGCAGCCCGTTTTGCCGACTCCGACGAAGAAGTGGTATGGTAAGTTCAGTTCGGTGCTGTTTTGCTTTGTGAGTGTAGGCTGATGTCCCTTCAATAGATCACGTGGCGGATAAGCTGATGGGAGAAGATCCATGTACGTTTTCGTACTGAACTCGATTAATTCCTTTGACAGAGACTGAAACTTTTCTTTCATATCAGCGCAAGCAAATCAGACAAAATATGCGTTGGTGTGTGGAGGATGTTTCCGGCACAACGGCCTTGTAGGTGGTAAAGACGAATGGGAGAACATGAGTAAGTTTCCTGCACACGGAACTGCATATTCATGGATTAACCTATGTCATGAATTTCCCAGAATGGATATGTCCAAGATGTGGATATTTCAATCCCTCTCCGATTTCTCGCCGTGAGGCAGTCAGTCAACCAGCTACTCCTACCACACCGACGAGCTCCGTGTCGGCCACCACCACGCGAGACACACGCTCTGACAGTGCAGAGAACCTGAGGCAGCGGAAGGTCAAGACGGGTGCGGGCACAAGCGGGTTGAAGAATGAGATTGAGCAGGATGAGGCGGAAGGTAGTATTGGAGGCGACGATCATATGGACGTGGATGAACCGAGTGTAAGGGGCAGCGCGTCGCATTAGCAGGGACATATAGATTCGATCTTTGTTGGATTCGGTCATGACATCATGCTACGTATCTGGTTGCATGGCTTATCGGTTTGACGACATGACTGCCCGTCATATGCGCCTCTGATGCCATTGGGATTGTTCTTT
This sequence comes from Naganishia friedmannii, assembly GCA_030039255.1. Taxonomy (NCBI): domain Eukaryota; kingdom Fungi; phylum Basidiomycota; class Tremellomycetes; order Filobasidiales; family Filobasidiaceae; genus Naganishia; species Naganishia friedmannii. The sequence continues at coordinate 90,013 of JASBWT010000038.1, forward strand.
CCTTCTCCGCGTCCTTACTGAATTTGTTCTGTTGATAAGTACTGATGGAGACATGCGGAAGACGTAGTGCCATCCTGCAGCTCAGCTCCGAACCCAAGAGGGGTTTTCTCGAGTAAAGCAAGGTACAACGAGCCGCGTGAAGCCGAGGAGTGATCGAAGGTTATGGAACGATTCCTCAGTATCGTCGCATGAAAGCTTGCGATATCATCCAAAGTCTTCTTTGTCATCTCAGAAGCCCAGACATCCGTATCAAATCAGCGTGCACAAGGCCTGCTCTGCAGTTCGCCGACAGTCTGAAGTACTGCCCAACCAACGATTCGAACAACTCTTGCTCAATATTTCTGCCTCCGCATTCCGCTTGAAGTGCGGTTGAGCAAATACAGTTCATGTATACAGATGCATAAAATTGGATACAACAGGTGAGGACGCGGAAAAGATGCAATGAAGTTGTTGTCGGAATGGCAAGGAAGGTCTGCCTATTCGGAGATTTTGTACGCAACCATCGCCTATAGTGCAGCCATGGACATCAGCTACGTGCTTCACAGAAAGAAGAGCAATACACTGACCTCCATCTTGTGCACGTTTGTGCTGAAACTCCTCAACCTGACCTGCTCTACTTTTCCCTTGTCGATAAGATGCGGGTCCGCATCGTTCCATTTCTCCGGCAAGGGAAGAGGGTCAGATGTCGATGTGTATGCAAGGAGTGTGAATGAGCCTAATAAGGGACAGCGGGGATGGAGAGAGAACGTGAGCGCGATGACATGGTATAGCAAGCCGATAGCACGTACATTCTTCTTCCAACGTTGGCAAGAACGTGACACTCGCTGTGATCTGCTTCATGATTTCTCTGATCTCCGTCTGGACTTCCTTTTCTGTCTTTTCCTTTTTCGGCTTGTCCTTTTGGATACCGTTGATGGTTGTTCCTTCCGGGACTGTGCTGGATGTTGGCCGCGAGTCGTCGTCCTCGCGGATTATGTCGAACTGCCAGCGTTCGAGTGTTTCGAGTGTTTCTTTGGAAGTGATGGCGAGGACGAGACGGTTGATGGTGTCGGTCATAAGCCATTCTAAAGTAGGAGGGGGTTAGTGTTGAGGGATGCACTCAGCAAGCACAACAGGACTAACCATGAACTTGTTTCAGAATCGTGCCGAGGTATTCCTTCAAGCTTTCGTCCGATGTTATCAACATAGGTAGACCGTACTTCTTGACCATGCTGTTGGTGGAATGAGCAACGAGGAACACCATCAAGGAGCGGTTCACTCACCGAAAGTCATCAGCAGGATAGACATTGCGCTGGTAGAGGATGCTGTTAACCGAGTACTCGAAGAACTCTGTGACGATCTTTGTGGATCCCTTGAGGGAGATTGCCTGGTTGGTACGTGTTGCTTGAGCTTGTGCCATGTTGACTGATTCGGGGAGTAGCGCAAATCACAAAGATAGGACGAGATGGCAAGTCGAAGTACCAGTATAAAGTACAAGGAAAGGTCTTTAACGCATGTTGAGCGACCATCTACACAAAGTAAACACTCTCGGCCGCCGAATAAATTTCGTCCTCGCCCATCCGTGAGAAACCGCAATATGGCAGAGTCAAAGGTTTCTTGTTCACACAACCTGTACCTATACCTCCGGCCTTCATTTGTATCCCCGCCACCTATACCCCAGCCTATTGCCACCAAACTACCCAGCATGGCCGCGTCCCAACACGGTGCAAGCTCGGGAACAAGCACAGAGGGACCCGGATTCCTTGCGCCTCCGACAGCGCCGTCTTCTTCCGCCCACGGACTTGGACTCGGACCTACGTTGGTTGTTCTTGACGATCCTTCAAACAAGTACCTACAGGCACAACAATCGTTTTATGCGACGCATCCACCATCACATACAACCGTTACATCTTCAATACCAAACGTCGCGCCGCCTTTACCTGTTTCGCTACCTCGATTACCGTGCATTCCTCCACTTGTTGTTCATCAAGAACAGCTATATTTCGACGATGGACTAGGTGCGCCAGGACGGTGTCCGCACGAAAGGAAATGGGGAGAGATTGGTCATGAGCATCGTGAAGATCGTGGGTTGGCGTTGACGGATGTTGAGATGGATGATTTCATGGTCGATCTCGGCGATCTGATAAGTAAAGAATACGACGCGTGGATAGAACGGTGTTGGTGAGTATGCAGTTTTCGCTGTGTGAGGGTGCCGTGCTGACACTGGTTGTAGGGTCGAGGCATTTCACTACACCTATACCGTCTCCATTCCAGCATTGATTATCGGATTCATCCTCTCCGGATCCACACCGACATTTCTTCGGCGCTCTATCATCTACGGCGGTCCGCATATGGACTCTCTGCTCGCTCAGCAGTTTCGGTTACTGTTGCGTGAAGAACACGAGAAACGCATGTCGGACGAGCAAGGCTCACGCCGCGGAGTGGATATCGGAAATCTATTAGCAGGACTCGTACCAGGGACGATGAGTAGTGGAAGTGGTGGAGGTGCAGCAGTCGGCGACGGGAGAGCCAGTAGTCGATTGTCTGCTGGTGCAGCGGGAAACAACATCGATGGCACAGGCACTCAAGGCACTGCCACTCCGCCATTTTCCGGCACCAACGGAAGTTACTATGCACAACAGGCATTTGGCACCGCATTCCCTCCGCCATCGCCTTTATCACAATCGAATCACAATTCATCCGAGGCATCGTATCCTTCCACTCCGACATCAACACAGCAGCACGTTGTTCCACCAGCGCCACCGTCTCAACTATCCTCTTCATATCAGCGCCCGTCCTCATCAGCCGCAATACAGCATCCACATCAGCGCCATCTCTGGGATCCAGCACGTACAGGTTACGGCAATGGCATCTGCTTCTACGATCTTGCCCTCCTACACGGCAGAAACGGCGATGACCACGGACCGTGCATGTGTGACTTGACGGCGTGCAGGACATGCTTCCACGAACTACTGTATTTCCGTGGAAGGAGAGAGGTTGTTCCTCCGCCGATGCCGCCACCGAGTGCCATGATGGACGGACTGACGGGAGTCACGACAAGCGTGAATGGAATGGGAATGACGACATCTATGCCGCCACCACCGCCATCGGTGGATGTGCCTCGCGACGTTGAACTCGCTCAAGGGGCTCTGGTACAAGCCGGCGCTGGACCTGAACCATCAGAATATCCGACAAGCCAACAGAACGGCGTGGATGGACATCTGCAGGAATATCACGGGCACGGTGGGGTGGAGGAAGAAGATACAGAGTACAACAGAGAGTACGAGGTGGATGATGGTCAGCAGGGCATGTACGATGGTGTGCAGAACGGTATGGACTATCAGCAACAGCAGCAGCAACATTATCAGTCGATGGGATACCAGCAGCAACAGCAGCAAGAGTATGCGCAAACGTCATCAGCTCCTTATTCACACGTACAATACACCTCTCAGCCATCGGCCGGCCCGAAACGGCCATCACCGTTACAGATCCGACATCCGGAAATGTCAGATATCTTGCTTGTCGAAGAACATCTGAGGACTCGATTGCACTATATGGCGTCTCCTGATGTCATCCTTCGTTATGGTGATGAAGAGGAATTTATTCCGCCGGAGGAGCTCGTCATGCCTCCTTCGCCACCCATACAGGACACATCGCTTCCCACGCTTGAGCAAGCGCCACCACCGACGCCGAAACAGCAGGTCAAAGTTATTCAGGGACGGAAGATGAAGGGCGGCAAGATGAAGGGTGGCCAACAAAAGATGACGGTAGCGATGAAGACGGTCCCGACGCCGACACCGCCGCCTCCAGCACCAGTGGAAAAGACATTACAGCAGAGGGAGCGGGAGAGGCAGCAGCAGGAGGTTAGAACGAGGCTGAACGGGTCGCAGTTGCCGAAATTGTGGACGGATGAAAGCGCTAGTAGCAGGAATATGGCCGTTATCTTGACATTCAGGCATCTCGTCAAGGTGAGTCTAGAAATAGTACCCGTTCCTTCAGTTCTTTGGACTAAACTCCTTTTCTGGCCTCAGCTTCTTCACGCAACAGCATCTTACCTCTCGCCATTTGACTTTGACGACTACGCAGATGATTCAGCCGTTCTTACAGAAATACATCCTTTGGCGGTTTATCGTCGTCTAGTTGAACCCTATGTCCGGAGACGGGCTGCCGCATACGAAGAGGCCAAGTTGAATGGACTTGTCGCGGACGATGAGAACACGGAGAATCAGATTCCTGGTGGCGACATCAACAAGGTGGATGTCAAGGCTTGGAAGCGGTGTATGGAGCAATGGGAAAAGGAAGTGGCGGTCAGGGAAAAGGAAGGGGTATGTGACTGTTCGGGCTTGATCTAGGCTCATCAATGAGCTCACTCGCATAATCTCACAGGGTAATGCGATTCTGAAGACCCAACCTGCCCGCGCCGTCGCATTCTATACCCAAGCCATCTGCCTAGACAGCGAAAACCCAGTCTACTACCTCAACCGAGCTGTATGTGACTTGCTTTCATGTTCCGCAGTTCTGTTCAGCGTACTCACCATGTCAACTTCCACAGGCTGCATTCAACGCTATTGAAAACTATGAAGACGCCGAGATTGACTGCTCGAGAGCGCTTTCGTTGAACAAGTCGCACATGAAGGCATGGTACCGACGTGCAGTTGCGAGAAAGGGAATGGGTAGACTGGACGAAGCTGAGCAAGGTAACTTATCCCGTTTGAGCGATTCAGACTCAACGCTAACAAGTATTGCGCTCTCAGATCTGTTGCAGCTCTTGAACCAAGCACCAAATATCGCCGCTGCCACTGCAGAATTGGCATCCATCCGGAAAGAAATTGAAGAGATGAAGAAGAGAGAGGAAGTTGACGACATTGATTAGTGGGTGGTCACTACGCACCAATCAGCTTAACGAAGGTGCAAGTAGCATAAAAGATAAAAGAGGAGTTGTTGTATCCTGCTGAACAATGCAGGTGCGTCATGTGGTGCAAGTATAGGCACGAGCGATGCAGAAACCTTCCCAAGGTTGCCAGGATGGCACAATGAATATTGCATGACAGATAAGAATTGCTTTCGTGATTCATCGAATGGTGACATTTACGTTCGTTTCAATAGAAGTCGTCTAGACCTTCTGTTACATTCAGTTTCGATGCTCTGGATGCCTAGTCAACTCTTCACTGGCTCCGCTTTCCACATTCTGCGTGCGCTTGGGCCTTTCAATTGCCATATCCACCGAACAGAAGATCACCCATGCTCGACTTTCCACCCGGAGCTATCAGGAATGATTTGCCTGTCAGTGCAAGAGATAGATTGATGAGAAGTCTGAGCCTTACCTTCTCGGACTTTGCGTGTGGGCCGGAAACCTGGAACGGCGCCAGGAGGTCTGTCGGCAACAAATCTTCAGCCCTCGTTCCTTTCATCGGATCAGTCCGTCAGACTCACTTCTCCTCGTCGCCGTCCATGCTAACGCTGACGCTCCTGACCTCTGCCTTCTCCGTGTGCGTGAAAGTCACCCCGTTGTCCTCGTCTTCCTCCTGTCCCTCTTGCGTCTCTCCAGCAGCTTTACGGGGCGGTGCCATACTCAATGCATCCTGTTCCTCGATATCTGCGCCAGAGATGGTGACACTTGTCGGTCCACCAGGAGATTGGGTGACTTTGCGAGTCGTGTGAACCTTGTCGGCTGAAGAAGGGTCCGCGATCTCGGCTGGTGGAATGGACAAGGGATAGGGATCAGATGTGCTGCAACACTGACAAAGGCGGATTCGACGTACCATCGACAAGATCCTTGACAGCTTGATTAGTAGCAGCTTGGGAGAATTTGCCGAATGTCGCATACTCTGCACAAAAGAATGGCCTTCAATTTCATCGAAGCTCAGAATATACGCAACGAATCCGCATACTGGGAAGTTTGGAGATCTCGGTGTAGTTGGTTCCCACGGAGACTCCGACTTGCCTGAAAATGGAAATGCAGGAGCATGCAACGTTCTCTACCCTCGAGGGAATATGTCACTCACTTCAAGAAATCAAGCAGACTCCTCTTGGTAAAGCAGATGTGCGTGGTGTCCCAGTCCATGGTCCCGGCTGTCTGTGCCCAGGACTTTGGGTCATCGAGGTTGAAAGGGTGAACTGGCTGGAATGTGCTTTGATGCGGCATGATACTAAGGATGGAATGTCGGGAAAGTATAATATTCACTATTCAAACGGTGATTAAGAAGAAGCCAGACAGGACGTTGATGGATCATCTTGTGCTAGACTGGCCAGCTGAGCTGACGTATTGGGCGGATGGTGCGTCCGGCCCAGGGTCACGTGACAGGCAGGGAGTACTATACAGATTGTATCCATGTCAACACCATGTATATCTTCCCTGTTATACTGTTATACAACCCACTGTCTAGGTAGCAGACACCGCTCGGCATTGTGGAAAGTTCGGAGGAAAAGACACCACTGCATCTGGATGACTCCTATGCTGGAAATTGTCACAAAGAGTGCTGGGCCCGCTGCGGAGATACGATATAGTTGCAGCGTCGAAGAAGCGGTCGACCGAGGCATCCGAGCATATGTTCATCGTAAATCACAGCATATCTGTGCGAAGCGTTTTCACGTAATGTTACTTTCGGACATTGTGGCAATCTTTCCAATATACACTCCGATATCAGAGATGTTGACTCTTCTTGCGATACGTAACATGACTATTTATGACTTCTAACACGACGCAGCAACCCGACCAGAGAAGCTGATTCCGACAGTTCTATGCTCAACTTAATTAAGTATGCACTCACGTTCACGGAGCTCGCTGGCATCTGAAATTTCCCTTCAAATCATATGTTATGTCCTCCTCCTTGAAAGAAAGGGGGAACAAAATATATCTCAAACTCTGATTGCGGAGTGAAAAGGCACATTCCTTTCACCTCCGTCCCTGGTGTCTTGACTGCAAAAGTTCATCGCATTATCCCGTTGTTCTGCCTCGTACTTATGGGCCGCCATATTCTTCTTCCCTCTTCTGAACGATGGCTCCCAAACAAATGGTCAGTTGGAAAAGGTCGACGTTCTCAGTGCATCGTCTCCGACATGGTTCCAAAGGATGTCGCATCATGCATGCTGTGCGCTCTGAGTGTATTTACCTCGGCTCATGGTAATGTCATCCCTTAGGATTCGCTGTAACAAGCTAGATTGACGTCTGGCTGCTTCTTTTCAGGTGCTCCGACATCTACAGCAGTAGAAAGTTCACTTGATGCATTTCACATGTCCTCATCGGACGCAGCATCGCTCAAACGGATAACACGCGCAATCAAAGCTAGAGACACTCAGGCGAATGAAGAGATCTCAAGGGAACCACGACACGATTTGCCTGATGTAGGTTTTGAGGCCCCCGCTGGAGCGACGAGTACCTTTAGAATCGATAGCTGCTCTGCGCAAGTCCTCTGGCACAAGGGAGGCCGGGAAGATGGAGGTCCACTCCCAAATGCCATCTCATGGGACGAGGTCGGGCTTTGAAATGCAATCGTCTCCAGCCCGGATGATTATCGAGGGGAGCCATTTGCAAACGTGAAAAGCAGAGTACAATTTCTGTATCACATTGCAAAGGTGAGAAAGTTTTGAAGTGCTTGTCATACCAAGCACATCGAACCGCTCACATTATGGTTTCCCACTGCTCCTATCCAGTTTGATTGGTGGGGTTTGCAAGGGCGGTTTGTGTTTGATGATGCGGACAATACAGATTGCCAGCAAGATTTCTCGGTCGCCTTCTCACATCCAGCTGTTCCTGCATCTGCCCAGCCCGACGACCAGCGAATCCCTGTGAAAGTTAAAGACAACCCTTACAACAAGTTTTTCTCTGTGACTGATGGAATAAACAACGATGATATCAAATCCTCATGGTTGGGAGCTCTCCTTGACGCCATGCCACAGGAGGAGACGCGCAGAGGCTTCTCGCGAACCGATAACGTGACGGAGACCTTGCGAAGATCCCTAGAATTATTCAGTAACACGACAGCGGTGGCTAGAGAAATCGAGTTCACAAACAAAAACATCTCTCCCGAAGCCAGAACGGTACTTGGTTGGTGGCGTGATACAGTAAGTCGCTTTGATTTTCAGACCCACATGGGCATATACTCAGCTCGCGATTCACAGCCGGTCTTCGTGACATATCCGAATCAAGAACAAGATGGCACGTCAAAGACTATCATACAGACAGTTTGGAATGTGACCGACTTACAGAACTTCTCGACCACCAAGTTTCAAAACTATCTTCCGCGCAAGATGGGTAGCGAGGTCCGCCTCGGGAAGGAGAACCAAGGTGATTTTTACGAATGGTTCGATTTCTCCTCGAGTGGTATGAACGACATAAAGTATACCTTGGTCTATCTCGATGGTGCTGTCAGACCCCAGGGCAGCGGTAGTAGACTGGGAGCGGTCAGCAATCTTGCAGTCGCGTACACAGAACCTTGGTCGATCTTTGCCGATGGCCGATTTGATTGAGATTGTAAGTACTTCACATTTTGCCCTTGTTTGTCCTTTTGTCTGATTTGGACTTGCAGTAATTATATAGGTTGCCGTTAGTTGTAGTAGTAAGGGAAAGAATAGTTTGAGTATGGGATACTGGTTCGAGTCGAGACTTTAGTCAGTAGTTTTGTCACTTTGTCAGTTTTTGCTGAAAATAGCAAAGTGACATAGAAAAATGTCACTTTGTCATTTTGTCATTTTTTGTTACTTTGTCACTTTGTGCCATTTTCGGAACAAAGTGACAAAGGTAGGTTGTACGCCAAGGTCTCCTTAGGAGCCCTTGCGCAGAGTAGGCCTCGCCACCCGTTTCTAGCGTCTATATAAGATAGGCCAATTTGTAGTAAGTTTTGCCACTATGATTTATGAAAACACGCTTTTCCTCCCTAACTCTCCAAGAAGCGCCTTCTTGTTTGTACTGATTACAACTCTAGATAATACCTTTAGGTTTGCTTATATCAGCTTTCTATATATTATCTAGTAAATCAGCCGTTTACCTTATTAGACACCAATAATCGTGAAGCATAATCCTTTCTGACTGATCCCACTTTAGACCTTGTACTGTTTTCAGTCAGTATAATAATATACTTTATACTATTCGAAAACAACGTTACCGGGCTCTTTACAGAGATGTATGCTTTGTGACCCTATTGCATCAATACTTCACTATACCTGACCACTCGCTGAGGTGAAACTACACCACGCAATGAAGTTGGTAAAGATAACCGGGGACGATGCGGTCATCGTCGCGGTCTACTGAGCTGGATAAGCGGACAGGGCCCGAATTCATGTCGCCTCACACATGTTTCAAATCCTCCTTGGAAGAGCCAATCCACTGATGTACTCAAGTATACATCATACACGTCAAGATGGACTCGTACACCGACGTCAAGCACTTATGACTCCCTGCCTATCTATGCATGCAAAGCTCCGTTGAGTCAGACTCGGTCCTACAAACTTTCTATATATTTTACCTCCAATAAGTCAGTGTTATGATACCTCCATTTAAATAACTATGTACCACCAGCCAGATCGATCTGTATATGCCCTATTCAGCTCCGGCCGCCGAAACGTCACTATGGTGAGCCAACACCGCAATGCGGCAACACCCGGTGTTACAACACCGCGCTGTCTCGACAACAAGCCTGAACAACTAGATGTTGTAACACCAAGCCTAAGTGACTGGATGTTGCAGCATCACCTCGAGATGGAATGCTTTCCTTAGTAGCTCCTAGCTAGACAAATAACTATATAAGAACAGGAAATCTTTGCCACTCTCTGTAAACTTATTTAGTTAGGACACGCAATATTGGATCAAGTAGTCAATGCAACACTTTCAGTATTAGTCACAAGGAAGTCGCGAACCTTACGTCATCACGTACAAAGTAGACATTGTTAGGCAAGTCGCTAAGACAGGTGAGTATTACACAACCACTGCGTAGCTCCGAGCCGTTGGGACTAGTTAGGCAGACTCAGTTACTTAATCACTAAAGCCTAAGACTTGCATAACTCGTATAATTATACAAGTTGCAGTCTGCTTAGAGATAGTAGCTCTGGCTCTTAACAGTCAGGCGTTTACCATATACGATAGATCGTCGCGGAGCATAAGCCTACGTGCCGTGGCAACTCTACCAAAGGGACTGTACTGTTCAATATGTGGTATAACATTGTACATACATATTGATTGTTTGAATTGATGATACCACCTTACCCCCCCTTCTTTAATTTGAAATGATAAGCGAACCTCGCCGTCTCAATGTCAACGTCCAAAGGCGATTTTATATATCCGATGACCCAAAAAGTAACTAATACCCCATAATTTGTACCTTCCAACACCTAAAATGGTTTCTTCGAATTCTCAACGTGGCGCCATCTGACAGCTTCATAACCCCAGGGAAGCAAGGCAGCTGCCCCAGCAAGAATCAACCAACAACCACTTCCCCACCATATCACTACCTGTTTGGCTTGTGGACTCGCAGTATTGGCTGCCGCTCCACATATGCTAACGAGAGCGATGAAAGAGATCCAGGTATAGAAGATGGTGCCCATTGTGAAAGCGAAATAGACTTGCACGAGGGTGTATAGCCGGTTTTTGTTCGGATCAGCGCCAAGTGAGTAGCGAGTCGCCCATGCCTGAAGGAGGATAGAGAAGAGAAGCGTACAAAAAGCTGTAAAGTATGTTTAGATTGAATTTGAACTACCCCAATTCCGGCGCCACTCACATACTAGCAGCATGGCCGCTGCCTTCGATAGCGATACTGTGATGGCACCGGGGAGCTCCATAGCCATTTCTCGTTTGTCAACCGTGTATGACCATCCACCACTTACACAGCCAAGCGGAACGTGATGCTGCACACCCTCTGTTTGTGTGATATTATAGCCACAATAGCCTCGAGACCCAAACCTAATCTGCTTATCAACCGAGTTTCCGGATATAAAGTGAACGGAGTTGGCGCTCGAAAACAGCGGTACTGCGATCAAAACGATGGCCTGAAGAATGAGCATTTCTCCCCTTAGGTGATCAGTCATGCAGGGAAGCTCGATGCATTACCTGCTTACTAAGAGGGGATAAAGTATATGCCAAGGAAGTCCATAACTTCGAGCGGGTGTCATAGTGTCTGTAAACTTTTCAGGTAGAATTGTATTCGCATGGCAGTCGGGTATGTTACCTTGATTCGATGAACTCCGCTGAGTCTTGCCTTATATAGAGTGATCGATACATAGCCTTTGCAAGATGCAGAAGCTGATTCTGGAGTTGAATGGAGAACAAGGCTTGTACCGACTTTGTTTCTCCACTGAAAGCATCATATCCTCCTTGACCGATTCGCAGAGAACAAAGGATGGCCCCTTTGTTAACGTCCGGTGGCACTTTCGATCGAAGGGCAAGGGGCCCACTTCTTCCTGTTCTATCACAGCCTCAGCTAAACCCCATACTTCGCCCCCCAGTCTGCGATCTCGAAGGCATGATGGAAAGCTGTCGAGCTACGTTTCGCAAGGCGAGTTTGATACTGAAGCGGAATGCCGTGACAATACTACCCCAAGCTGTTCCACGAACAATCGTCAAAGAAGGATTCAATGATCCCACAACGTAGACGATGGACTTTAGATAAAAAATGAAAGATACAGACGTACATGCGGTAGAAGGTGCTTCCGATCACTCGTAAGGTGGAGGCAATCACTGGGCTAGCTTATTTATTAGGCATCATCTATGCTACTCAGTCGATAGTTGTCTCTGGACGTATGCATATAGCTTCTTCCGTTCGCTCAGCTGACCCTCGTCACAGTAACTCCTGACCTCCTGCTGTTAGTTCATGCTGGATGATCGGCTGCCGAACGAAGGCGCTGTATGTATTTACTGTACGCGTCCTTCTTGTAGCGTGATCACCGCAATATCAATGTTGTGTAAGTACCAAAGTGACATTTTGATGACGATCTCATTCTTAAAGTTGACGACTGTGGGAACACAAGTCAGCGACGGAGATGGTACCAGGTTGTGCTAGATCTCGAGTGCAACATTAGGCAGCCTCGCTAAACGGGAGCCCTCCCTGGCGATACGAAATCAAATGTTTATTCATCCTATTACAGCCAACAGTTTCTGCAATCGGTACAAGAGGCTTCATGATGCGCTCATACAACATTCCATGACTGGCAGCATTGATAAACAAGAATTGCTTCGCTCTTCAAAGCATATTGATGTCGATCTCGCTGCGGAACGACGTCCTGATCTGGCGCTATCACAATGCGCAAGCACAGATAAAGATATGTTTCAGCAAGTAAGAGGACCGATGCGTGTTTCTACTGAGATGAAGTAGATGCGATGGAATGGAGTACAACAAAGGAACATGAACATTCATACAACGCTATCGTACTTGATTATGTCTAGGGCCCATTAATGTTCGAGCGCGAAACCACCGTCAGCTCCTTAGGCATTGTCGATACCTTTCAAATTGCCTGCCTCGTGGGAATCTCAACGCCACAAGCCAGTAATCAGTAACTCATCAGTCCGGACGTAGCAGGTTGATTCGACCAAGCGTATGATCCTGGCATTGATGGGTCGAATCCTGTAGGCTGTAGATGGGAGCCATTGTCGGGGAACACCGTTTGAGAGTTAGCAATGGAGAGATTGATGACCGACGGACCAGTATGGAGTACAAGGGGACTTTGAAAGTAGTCCATATCGTCTTTGTATTGATTTACAACCGTGGGATCTGGGAAACTTATCGATTAGCGGTTCTTCTCCTCAGGCAGGATAAGCGGAAGATAGTGCGTGTTTAGTACTTACCCGGGAGACCGAGAGAATTATCCTCCCTTGAATCCGCTTCCCAATACGTATTGTAATAGTCCGCCAACCCCGACATGGGTTGTACTTCTTCTGCAACAAGACAGGGTTGTTGATTACATCCCCACAGGGGCTCAGTGGGAGGGACATTACCCTCCTCTGGCGGCGACCGAGTGAGCGTAAGCACAGGAGTCGGAATGGGAGGTGCATTGCTTAGGCCAGGTGTGTCCGGGGACCTGCCAGACGCCTGAGAAGAAGACCGATAGTCGAAAAGTCTTTTAGCGTCGGCACTAGGTTCAAATGGAGGAACCACGACGCCATTAGTAGTAACAGCGTTTGCGACTTGAAAAGAAAAATCGAAAGTCGGTTCTCGCTCTCGTCCGTCTGGAACTCCCGTGAAGACGAACATATCCGGGTTGTGAGTAGGCACATACGATAGGAAATCGCGAGAACCAACGCGATGCTGGTCAGGCATACTTTGCACTTCGACATTTGTTCTGAAGTGCAGACTGGGATTGCTGAAGAGCGCTGATGATTGCTGCTTGCTATGAAGGATCGTATCTGGCATCGCAGGACATCAATGCATGAGCTTTTACATTACGCAAAACTTGGCAGATGGAAAGTCGCTGCGAAGCGGATCACTCAAAGTCGCTGCGAAGCTATCCACTGAGGTATGGACAGACATATAGGCTTACCGAGACCATCTCTTCCTTGTTGTGCTGACTGGGGTTTGGTCTGTCCAGAGGAGAAATCACTGCTTAAGATGGATCTGTGTTGAGACGCCACTTCAGGTTGGTAAGCACCACTGTCGTCTACATCGGACGGTAAAAGTGACTTCCAATCAAAGGACCCAATGTGTGCACCCAGGCAAGCGATGATATGGGGCACGTTCATAGTATCGTTGGCAAGATTTGTTGCAGGCGCATCGTTGCTGCGTCTCCGAATTGCATCGTACACGAAAATGTGAACGCGCTCGCAGTTAAGTATATAACATATTTTCTTCGTGTGATGAAGATGGTAGTATTTTGCTAGAGAAGTATAATCATTCCGCACACAAGGCAACGTGAACTGCGATTGAAAATGTCGTAAGAATATACCGAAGATTCGATCTAGTAGTTGATATGACCTACTTCTACTGCGTTCAGTACCGCCCTTGCCAGTCGTCTCGTCCACTCTGAGAAATCCACATGCTGTTGCTTCCTTCCGGCGATATCCTTCAGATAGAGGGTTGCCAATTCTTGTACAAAGGATCGCTGAGCTTGCCCCATAAGTTTGGCCCAAAGCGCGTTACGAGGGGTTTTCATGCCGACTCGTTCATCTCCTGGTGTCATTGGAAGCGTTATACTGGCTAGGGATTCCGACGAGAAAAATGATGTGCTGGTGCGTGATTGACTTTTGCACACACTTGGACAGCGTACAGAAAGCCATCAGAAGGGATTGGGCGCTTTTTTGTAGTTTGCCTCAACCGTTCGGCGATACGAAACTTGGCAACTCTTTTGCAAAGGTTCGAAGGCGAAGAATCACAAACAGCGAGGAATCCACCCATTGTGAATACAGCTCTTCGATTTCGAGTGTTCCGAGAAGCATCTCGTTTAAAGGCAGTCGATGCAGCAGTATTGCAGCGCTTCACCCACCTATCGCTCACCGCTGGTTCGCATTCTGAAGCACTTGCAGTAGTCGTGACCGTTTCTGCGCAGAACCTACGACTTTTTGGTCCAGAACGCCTAGGCCCCGCCACTGGTCGAATCGCAGAACCGAAAAGACACTTCTTCTTCCATGCATGTTCTGCGATTGCTCTGGGCAGCGATTCATGGCCGACCTCGAGGCGTTTCGCCAGCTATGCAACGTCCTTTGTCGTAAGATAATTCAAAGCCAGCCTAAAACGCTTCCTCGGAATAATCGATCGATTGAATTTCGCTTCTTGGACTCGGAACCTTGATCCACTGGAAAGGAAGAGAACCGAGTCGACTTCGCTCACAAGAATCCAAAAATCGTCAAACGACGGATGCTCCTCGTTCGGAGAGTGGTCTGCATGCGCATGATCTGTCCGAGTTCGATAGGGAGGAAAAGCCACGATAGTCCCATATCGGATCAACAAAAGCGTGAATGTCTATACTGCTACCAGCGCATGGCAAGTCGACATTGCATGCTATCGCATACGTGTTCAAATCATTAGCTTATAGTGGAAATGACATCTATTGGCAGTCGATTCTTCAGAATCTTATAGTCCGCCTCAAAGACATGGTCGTCGCGCTCCTCAACCTGTCAGAGAGAGGATCAGACCCTGCCACTGTTTTGCTGCACAAGGACTAAACTCACTGCCTCGCACTCGTCATCTATCGCCTATACTCCTCTCTCGGAACCACACTATCAACACTCGCATCATCACCTTCCTCCTCCTCTTCCACATCTTCACCACGCAACCCAATCCTCTCCTCCTCGTCCGCATCTTCGTACCCGTTGGCTAGCTGCCGACTGTCGTTGTTTGAAGGGTCGTGGTCGCCGTAATGGGGAGGCGCGAGCGGGAGGTGAGCGTTGATTGATGATAGAGCGGCTTGAGGCAGGAACTAATAGTCAGTGGCTTGTTGGCTGAGAGGAAAGGAAAAGCGGACTCACGGAAATAAGCACGGTAGGCGACCCAAGCTGCGCGACATACACAGGCGGTACCATATTAGCTTTTCTTTATCGCGCTATACTGATACCGAGGATCTAGACGCACCAATGGCCAAGCCCAGCAAACTCCCAACCGTCACATCCTGCCAATGATGTCGGTTATCGGCAGTACGAGAAACAGCGACCATCGTGGATGCCAAGAGCGGCGAAAGGGCGAGCCACGCTCGTGTCTTCATGATCGAGAAGGATCAATACCTACTTCATGGGAAAGTGGCCGAGGTGAGAGACGTACGCGATGACCCTTTACGTCCGCCAGATGCATCTTTCCAGCGAGATAGAACGTCAAGAACCCCATCCCGGCAAACGACACTACGCGCACCGATATGGACAAAAAGTCAATTCCCGAACGACCGCAAGCAGGGCAAGTAGGGAGTATTGAAAAGGGTCGGGCGGGAAAGGAACGGCCGGGACTCACAACTCGAATGCCCACTCGGAAAACTCTTGAACCCATCATCCAACAACCGTTTATCCGTCTGCGTACAGATCGACCAATCACTCAGCCCAAAGACCGGATGATCGTGTGCCCCCGCGTAGGGCTGACAGCGGGAAAGCATATCGGGACGGGGACGACCGACGCCCATTTTGATGATTTGGGTGACGACGCCTGTGATTGTGAATCCCATGAAGAGGCCTGGTAGGGAGGAGAACGGTGTTAGTGGGTGATGGAGGCGGGAGAAGGGAGGTGTGCGGAGTGGGAATGGTAGAGGAGAAAGTCGAAGCCTCATACGGGCTTTTCTCGAGGACACCACGCTCGTCTGCATCAACGTTTTCAGCAACACGTAGCGATAGACAGACCCAGACTTGCCAGATTGTCCATGCGCCGTTCTTTACCAGCCTCGTCGATCGTCTCTACAAACGCGAAAGACACGATGGAGCAGGCCAAAAAGTCAAGCGTCACACTCCACGCAGAGTCAAGCCAATCCCAGTTCCACCTGCTCCATGACCAGTCCTGCACTTCGGGCTTGCACACCTTCTTCCCGGCTATGTACAAGAACCGCGGCATTCCTGTACGCCACGTCGTCTCTGAGTGTTACGCGTGAGCGGGCCCGTCTCTCTACCTGATTTCCCTGCAGAAGTATGGTACGTGTATTACACGCTTGGCGCTGCTAACGATCGCAGTAGGTTCCCGCTGCGTCATCTCCCGCCGACGCCGACACCACACCATATTCATCATGGGCAGACCCACAACCCTCGTCTCCCTGGTATACGGAAAACGAGAAAAACTCACCCAACACGGCATTATGCACGTCCCACCGACTCTTGTACACCGCGGCACCCACAAGCACCAAGAACCCAAGCGGAACCGCCAACGAGATCACAAACAGCAAGACGGGCGGTACGTGTTCCTTCTTGAAGGGTCGTTGGATTGTGATATCTGTCAGAGAGAATTCACGTTTATGCCCGCCGATACGGTTGAGCAGCTCCAGTAGGACCCTGCGCGCGCGACCGCCGCCTTGAATCAGCACCCTTTATGTGTGGGTAGGGGAGGGGAGGGTGAGAGACGTACCAGAGCGCAACCACCAACAACCAATCACCGGCGTAACTCTTGATTACACGGGCGACGGTCCATCGATGGTGTACTGCTTCGCCGCCGCCGCTGCCGCCGCCGCCGGGCTGGTTGTGTGCGTGAGGGAGTCGAGGAAAGGCAGACCGGAGTTTGGCGATGATGCCGGACATGCTGCTTTGGTTGGTTGGTTCGAGAAGAGAAGAGAGGGAATGATGGATGAGGATGAATTGGATGAATTGGACGATGTTTCTGTTGATTTGGCTGGGAGCGGGCCGCGTTTTTTCGATCGTTTCCTCATCAAAAGTAAACTAAGACGTAAGGGCTCCCCCTTTGCCGTTTAAATTGAAATGCAACGGTACTGTTCGTTGATTTATCGCCTTCTCACGAACAGAGAGGCAGGCAACAACAAGACAGGATGACATGCCGAGCCACCCTCGCAGCCACCACCGCCGCATTCAACGAACTCGCCACACCGCTCCTCGCCTCCGCCAGCAGCAACCCGGCAACACCAGCACACACGTTATTCCCTTCCCTCGCGCAGCTGCAACACCTGCTCGACTTGTTTGCGCATGTGGAGAGGGTAGAGGACAAGTTGATCCGCTCGGCGAGGACGATGTGTGCGCGTGAGGACTTGTCGCGGGAGGACGAGGTGCTGGTGGGAAAGTATACGAGGGTGGGTGAGGGGAGGAGGAAGCGGCGGATGGTGTATGTTGGTTGGTCGGTGATGTTGCGGCGGGCTGTGAGTCGGTTGTCGGTTTAACTCTCTCTCCTCTTTGGCGCTTCAACTACCTAACCCTACATCTCTGACAGTATCTAAACAGCCTGCTAACGAGCACCATCCAGCACCTATCTCTCAACAACCAAACCAGCATCACAACCAACCAACCACCACTCCTCTCCCTCCTCCAAATCCCGGAATTCGCCACCCTTTTCCCGCTCTTCAACGACGGAGACCAAGGATACCGCCATGCCAAGCATCTGTTTGTGCGGAATGCAGAGGACAAGGAGGCGGGGTATACGGCGCGGACGCTGGACAAGTACGGGCAAGTGGTCGATGCTTGGAATCGTGGTGACGGGTGCGTGCGGTCATTTCCGCTTTTCCTTTTCCTCTATCACCTTTTCCGTTGTCCTCTCTACGCATCTTTCCGCTCTCCACCGCACTGCTCGTCTCACATTCCCGCTGACCTTCCTACCTCCCATGTCACACCGTCTGATCCATGGCAGCTGGCAGCCCTCCCTCCTCCCGAAAGCGAAACCCCTCGCAGAGATCATCAAAGGCATGCAAGTGTTCTGCCACTCGGTCCTACGCGCACAGAAGGATCTGCAGAGGGTAGCGGCGTCACTCGGAATGGATACGCATCATGCACGTCCGGGAGCAGAAGCGGTGGCGGTGCCGATTCCCACCGCGACGATGGAGAAGAGCAGCACGCAACGCCAGACCCCGAGGGAAACACGGGAGGAAACACAGGCACCGACATCATCATCACCTGCGTCCATTCGTCAAAGACAACGGGAACGGTCATTCTCCGTCATGACCGACGCCGAACTGCAATACGCACGCTCAAGACGCCAACGATCAGCCTCCCTCCGCCCGTCGATGGATACCTTTCTACGCATGGATGAACGCGGCTGGGCGTCCCGCGCCGCGTCGTCAGTCGTTCCAACACGAGCAGAGTCGCGCGCTCCGTCGCTTGATCCTGCTCGGCCTACAATCGCTGATCATCCCGGGAATACAGATGGCAAGGCGAAACAACGACCACGCTTATCCTTGCCTGCGCGGTTGGAGCCTGCGTCAGCTGGGACCGCTGCGAATATCGGCGACGGTGCGGGCAGTAGTGATTCCCTTCGCCTTCCTATTCCGAGGAGGGAGGACGGGCAGGATCACCGAGAGCGGGAGATGAGTGTGGCGACTCGAGCGGTTTTAAAGTGTTTCCCGTTGCTGGAAGGGGGAGATTTGGGCAGAAGGGTAGACGCTGGGGTGGATGGGTTGGAAGGTCTTATGTTTGGACAGGAGAGGCAGGAAAGAGCGAGTAGTGCGGAGGTGGATCCTCGTACGCCGCCGCCGCCGCCGTTCGGAGCTATATCGCAACCCCGGATAACAACATCAGCGACCGATCAACAAAAGACCGCCAACCACGTGTCTCAGGATACGGCATCGCCATCCCGAGCAGCAGCTTCAGCGGGACCGGATGGACAAGCGGTACGACAGGGCAGCGTTTTTGTTCCCTCCCCAGGGATGAAATTTGAGATTGACGCTCAAGGCCGCCTCGTATACGTTGGTGGAGGATGCGGTGCTGCGCCATCCGTACCAGCAGCCGCAACAGTCCCTCTTGCTACCACACTCTCCGCAACACGGGCGGGAACAACGAGCGCACGCAATACCTTCAAGACGCCGGAAAGTCTTGCTGCGTCCCGGGAAAAGGTGGCCAGGGCGGCGGAAGCGACACGGTCGCCTGTCCCGCTCGCGATTATCCGGAGTAGGGCGAGTCTCGGTGGAGCAGGTGGGAAAAGGGCGGATGGGTTTACGGCGCCCGGTGCTCCTCCACTGGACAAGGGGAAACGTCGGCATTCCGAGGCTGTGCGTGCGGGACAAGTGGAGGAGGAGGAGGTCGTCGAAAAGAGGAAACGGCAACGCGTTTCGGAAGGTCCGGTCGCGAGGTCTGTCGTTGCTCCGCTGAGCCCTACTCGTCCTGTGATACCCGGCGCACAACCACAAACCGACATCGCCACCACCGCTACCTGCACCATTGCTACCCGCACCACCGAACGCCGCTTCTCCCGTCCGGTACCATTCGAGGATTTTGAGGTTGAGCGACTGCCGTCGAGGAGGAGGGTGAGGCGGAGTTCTGGGACTGCCGTGGCGTTTTCGATGGCTATGAGGGATGCGCAAGGCCGTGCATCGGGCGAGGGGAGTGGGCGGCGTTAGATTCTTGAAACGTAGGGTGCACTGGCAGATGTTTCTGTACTGTATTGTGGGCTTTGACCATCCTCTGCACATGTCGTTGGACAATCACAGATCACACACACAACGTGTTCACGGCGAATTTTTCAATATCTGACATTGGACGTTGTCTGTCACGTCCAGCTGTACATCCTGACTACATAGGAACCCGTCCGGAAGGTTTACCCCCACGGAACCAGATGATGCAGGTATCGGCCACCACGACACCATTATTCACGATTTTCATGCACTCGGCCTGTGGCTGAGGTTGAAGAGCGCAGCAACGCGAGCCATATGATAGGTGTGCTCTTGGTTTTGGTCTTGCTCTATCGACAACCAATGCACCAGATAAGAACCGTCGCGCCGCGCCTGCCTGGTACCTGGAGCCAAAAAATCCACTAAAGTCGCATGGAGAAGCATGGAGAAGCAGCTGCTATCCTTTCTTTTCGCCAAGAAGCGCTTCTATGAGCATCTTGTATAGAAGCTTCTTACAGACATCATCAGAAATACACCTGCCAGCGTTCAGGTCTTGAACTACAGCCGACTAAAGCATGCGCGGACGTCACGAGGCAGAGAGCTCGTGACCTGGGTCTACTTCCTTTGTTTCGATAGCAGAAGCAAAATCCGCGGCGTCTTCTTGGGCAATGCAAGCGAGACTATCGTAGAAGTCCGGCTGCCTCCCTCGGTGATCCGTAGGCTCATTTGTATAAAACGGCGAGCCACGCGTTGTCAGTTCTTTCAGACTCTTCCGGCTCTGCGCCTAAATTCCAGATCCAAGAACAGCAGCCATCCCACCTCCCATCCATCATACTACACGCTGTATTGAGCAGGCGTGATTTCCACTCTTTCTCAACATGGCCTTGCCTCGCGATATGAACCAGTGGTGGCAACAGGCGCGAACAGACGAGTTGGAGGAAAGCATGATTACAGAATTATCCAAGTTGTATGGCGAGTCCCTCATAATAGCACGATACGCCCCTCAGGAACAACAAGGCGACAAGGCTTATGCAGTGAAGTTCGCAGAGGATACTTGGTGCTCACGACTGAGTATCGCGTTGGGCAAAGTGATTGACGTGAGTCATTTCGTAGTTGAATATATAGTAGGATCATGATGTCTTCACTTAAACCACGATGGAGTGTACTCGACAGCTATACTATCGTTTCGTCAACCCCGCTGTGTCCTACGACCAAAACATACGGAAGAGTAAGATAAACCAGGCTTTTCGCAAGTTCAACATACAATCGATACATCAGCGAGCATGGGAAGAGGTGCCAGATGCAGTACACGGCCCGGGTCGCTAAAGCCCCTGTCAGACGGGCAGCAGCCTTGCTGGGATTGGCTGTCGACGCAATGGATTAGACTGGGCTACGATTGTAGCCCTCTTACCCACGCCGAAGAAGGAGCGGTCTCAGCTGACTCTCAAAGCACACAATCCTCCAGTTTTTCTCACCAGCAGTACGTTGCGCCTGCGCTTTCTGTACCATACTCGAATGTCCCGGACAGCGTTCGCCCTTTGACAGATAGACAATCGGCAAACACTCACATCCACCACGAACGATCCCATAACCCCCATGACCTTGCCGCTTCTACAGGCGGATCCTTTGAACTGGGGTTCGTTTCGCCGAGGACAAGACTACCCTCCCTTTCTCGCCAACGGGCGGTCCGCCAGCAGTCGAATCAGCGTGGTCAGGTTCAAAGTTCCGTCGGTCGCACGACTGCTTCTGCGTCCAAGAGGTACAGACTCCGTGAACCCCGTGATCCCTGCGAATACGCCCGTTCTTCGATCCGGAAATCCAAGCCCTCCTCACATGCTTCTGACAAGCACACCAGTTTGGTCCACTCTTCAGCCACGGGTACCAGATACTCTTCACCGATTGTTATCCCTTGCCCTCCAACTTCTACGCAGTATACTCAAGTTGCTGACAACAGCGACCCAGTGAGCGAGCCGTGGACACTAGCGCAAGAAGCGGAATTGGCCAGCTACATTGAAAGTAAGCACAATGTCGGTGATTCGTCCTTGCTTCCCTTCGTCTGACTAGAATCGTCCCCTTTTGCGTTGCAGGTCTCGGAGACTTGGAGCCGTCGGCATTCAATGCGACCGACGAGAAGACGGAGGGGAATTTGCTATTTCAGGGATCCCTCTATTCGGATGGATGGTGAGCTCGATGATAGACCGCGATCAAACCGACAAACAAGGATTGTGACGTACGTGGGTGCGCGGCGCTCGCTTTATATATGATCACACGAAGTGAATGGACCCATTCATTGCTAGTATCTGTAGTAGTAGATGATGAGTTATCTGCTCAGCTATGGTGTTAGTATTACGATTCCCTCACTGATGCGCACTAAAACAGGTCCCACACGGTGTTCGTATCACGGGTTTGTGGATCTGCCGACAGGAAAGGTCATCCATGTTCAAGTCAGTCGCATCCATCAACGTGTTTTACCGCTGCACTCGCGCCCCTCTATTTCAGCAGATATTTGGTCTCCGGCCGAGCGAGGAGTACCCATGAGAAGCGAAAAGACTGACATTTGTGCATGTTTCAGTCTCCATGAAATTGAAAATGTTGTAGCTGTCGTTAAAGTAGGTTTGAAAGGTAGAAGAGGCAACTACACAACGCGACTCTTGTAAGACGTTTCTCGAGAGACCTTGTTTGGCATATCGGGCACAAGCGTTACGATTCGAATTGTACAACAGGGTACTGCGAAATACCATGAAGTACCATGTTGCAAGATGCAAGGAACGAGTGTTTCCTTGCAGATATGGAAACCCTTTGACTCTGATAATACAGCCAAAACGGCACAGACATCGAGTACACACGGACATGAACAGACATGTCCGTGGATTTCTAACCAGCCAACCAACCAGCGCCAACGACGACCCTGTATCGTTCATCGACGACATTGACAACGACAACGACGAGGACGAGGACGAGGACGAAGACAACAAAAGGTATTGGACTAAGACAATATGCTCGCACGATCATCAGCTAGGCTTCTCCGACCCGCCACCGCCGCCGCCGGCAGGCTCACGCTCAACACCACCGTTCGGTTCAACTCCACTGCAGGACCAACAGACGCAACCCGCGGTCCTGTCAACCCCTTCCCCTCCGCCCGTCCTTCACCCACCGAAAGCAAACCACAACAATCCGGCCTTATCCCCGCAGAGAAGGAAGCGGAGCGGGTTTTGGCAGAGAGGAAAGTGCAGGAGGAACATGAGAGGAGCGGGTTGACGACGAGTGCGCCGAGTGTGGAGATTGTTGCGGCGGATGTGTTGAATGATGCGCCTCGTGAGTACACGCTGATGAGCGAAGCGAAGAGGGTAGATGGATCGAAGAGTCGAGCAAGGTGGAAGGTAGTTAGGAGCGAGTGGAGTGGAGTCCAACCGAGGAGGACGCGCAGGACTGTCGACGAAGAGCAGCAGGAGGAGGCTGCGAAAGGAAGGATGAGCGAGCACGGCAAAGTGGTTGAGGGTGACGCTGGCGATGACTTTCATTGCTCCGTGTGTCGCATGAACCGATCATCGAACGATTCTTCCAGAGGCCAGATGGAGGACCGGAGAGCATCATTTCTTCACCTCTCGCCGATGATGGCCTCGGGCTGTCTGAGACCCTTGTCCTTTGTCAATGTTTGCCGGAGCTGCGCAACGGTGTTTTCAGGCGAATGTAGCTGGTTGAATCGCGCCAGGGTGTCGCTGAGAGTGCCTTTTCGGCAATCATGTTCGGGGTTTGGGTCGTGGATCCACGAAAAGAGGACAAACGAAGATGATGGGATAACGGTGGGCTGTATTACGGTTGCAGGATGACGACGAGGGTGGAAAGGAGCTTTTGATGCGTAGAAGAGAAGAAGGGTGGCATCGCCAACGGTATCTCTTGCCGGCAGGAGGCATATCTGGCAACTCTTTCTGTCTGACGGAATCGAACGAACAGATTACTGCGGAGAAGTGCGCACGCCTTCGTACCCTCGCCGTCGTCCGAGAGGTCCACGTCGAGCGATCTCAAGACTTTGCAAAAACGTTCCGGCCTCCCCGGTTGGCCCGTGTCCGAATGAACGCTGAAGGGATGGCAAGTCTGCACGATTCTGGGACAGAGTCGCGAGTCGATATGCTCCGCTGCTCTCGCGTCCGCCCTGTAAACCACGGCTGATCCGGGCGTGGACTGGTGGGTTTGTGGTCGGAAAAGGTCAAATCCGCGGTCGGGAGTTGGGTCTTGCCGCCGTGCATATCAGCATTCACTGCTTCACTGCTTGAGGATGTATTCAGGGCCCGTTGCATGGTGACGGCTGGATGGTGAAGGGGCATGTGTGATCGAGTATCAAGACGCTGGAGTGGGATGCGAACATTCATCGATAATGGGCTGGGCAAATGGCGAGGATGGCAGATCAATACCGTGGATCGCAACTGACTCCTCCTACTCATCACCACCCCTGCCGTGTCTATTGCACCAGCCGCACTCCACCACCGAACAGTCCGCATCTTCAGCCCCACCAAATCGACTATGCAATCCGGGAAACAAGGAAACGCGCACTGGAGGATTGATTTTGATGTACTTGAGGGAGCGGGTAGGTGGGAGAATGCGTTGATGGGTTGGGGAAGCACGTGAGTCGCTTTTTGTTGCTTGCGCTTTCGTTTGTCCGTGTTTTGGGCGAGTATTGTTGGACGGTGCGGGCAGCGGTCGTCTGCGGATCGATGTCACTGCCAAGCGTCTTCCTCAACGGAATGAGCAGGCTTCGCTGGTCCTGATTTTGGCTTGAGGGAGACGGAGCACGGTCGGCAACGAGGCGTGCGAAGCTGCGGTTTGTCGGCACTCTTGCTCTCGCGGTCCAAATGGAGCTAGCCTTTTGCGCTGTATGAGAAAGGTGATATGTTACCGCTCGGCAAGCCTGCCTGTTGCCGCTGCGCATCTCGCCGCTTCCATCGCTCTGAGGTCTACTTGCCCGATCCTCTCATACCTTGCCGCTGATATACATGTGTACACGCCTCGCGCCTCTGCAGCGCCGACTACATGCAAGGCGCTACCATGAAATTCTGGACCAAGGAAGACGCTATCCACTTTGTACGTTTGCCCATTCTACCTTATTTTACGCTTGGTCTTTCCGTGTTATCGCTGACGTATCGTCTGCCATAGGCCGAGAAGCAAGGATGGAACTACCACATTGACAAGGTACACAAGGAAAGGATACCGCCCAAGTCTTACGGTACGTTTGGTGTTTCCTATACCCGCGTTCGCAGTCACGGCGTGGAACTGACACAACTGCCTCTATTCCTGTAGCGGAAAACTTTGTGCATATTCCTGGAAAGCTGAGGCGTCATCAAACCAAGTAGAGCGGACGTTCGTGGCTGTTGTGCGAATGACGACGTGGGTGGACGCTTGTAGTTTGGCCGATGAGTCGACTTGGTCGTGAAATGACTGACCTGATGTAATGATTTTGGAGAACAATGGAAAGTCGTTTTCCAGTCGAAACATCCCGCAAGTTTCGGATTACTTTGCTTCTTGCAAGCGTTGTGTATTTGCGCTCCAGAGTTCGTCGGCGGAGGGGCTTCGTCTTCATCGAATTCACTTGACGTGTCTCTCAGGTCTCAGCTCGTACATCACGCGACCTGTTGCGTCGGCTATATCAACAGCTCATCTATCCTTTCTTGACTTGGATGGCTGGCCACTTGAATGTGCTTTTGGACACGTACAACTATTATATAACACACTCCCTCCGCTCAACTGGCTCCCTCTGCGATCCCTCAAACGGCGCATCCACCAACAATCACAGTACCACACATCGGCTCCTCCCTCCGCGTGAATCAGAGGCGCCTAGTCCGCTTCCCGCAGGTCTCCCACGAACGAGCAACGCAACACGCGCAGCTTCTTCGATCGCCTCATGCACTCCACGACCCATCTTTGCCGAACACTCTGCATCGCGAAGCGAATCAGCGTGGTGAAACGTTGGCACAAGTTGAAATAGATCAGAAGCTTGACATACCGAGATATCTTGCGGCTTTAATGCGTTGTGCAACCCTCAGTCCGTCCTCATAGCTCAACGTTCCCGGATAATTGCGCTCGCGTAGACGAGCGGCAGTGGTAGGGTCATCTCGGAGGTCGCATTTCAGAGCTGTTGCGGCGAGGCGTGGGCACCGACCGGCATGAAGGGAAGAATTGAAAAAGGCGGGAAGAGAGTGAGGGGTGGTGACCGTCCGATCAGCATAAGAGCCGAGTGGAGCGGAGCGGCGCGCGACGTACCAACGAGTATCACTTTCACACCCGCACAATAATAGTTGACTTCTGGTATCCATTTCGCTTCTACATTCTCTAGCGATTCCGGACGCTCCACCTATACCAAGCGACGGGCAGCGATGGATATTGTGAAGATCCGTAGAGGCGTTGCGCGGGGAGGCGGAGCAGGTGAAAGAATTGGCGAGAGGTGCAGAGGGCAAGGATGTTGGGTAAGGAATGTTAGGTGGCGTCCGTCTCGAATGCGAGACCCAGAACAGGAGATCGAGACGCACGGAGAAACAAACCATCACCACATGTGTATCTGCATACGACAACGAGCGTAGTCTGTCAAACCTGCACGAAAAACGCGAGAAGGCGATGTCAGCGCCTCGTCCGTTCGACTCGTCTGCACTCTCATCCAAAGTGTCTTCGACACGCGAGGCACGAAAGTTGCGAAGATGCGTACTCTTCTTGTCCTACATGTTGTAAAACGGACGATCAGCATCACCCACACTCGTACATGACCGAAAGTCAAGGCAAGAGAAAGAGGTTCAAGGTGGCAAACCTACCAGCCGTATCCCAAAGACTCAAATCAACAACCTGCGAATCCACCGTCATCGTCTCGACGTAGTTCTCGAAAACTACACATGCGGAAAGCAGAGTGAAATCAGGATCGGTCGTAAGGCAAGCTCAGAGGATGTTGGAGGGACGGGGAAACGTACCGGTCGGCTCGTAATCCGTTGGAAAGAAATCTAGACAGCCACGAGGGATGACCATGATCAGCAGTTTTCCGCGTTTTGTGCGGTCGGTCGCTGGAAAGGTTGAAGACGGGAAGGGAAAGGGAAAACGTACTTTTCGTGAATACCGTCAACATTGACGTCTACCAGAAGATTCAAAGAATACAGTAACAGAAGGGTAAGGATCAGTTACCGCGCTCTCGACGTTTTTTTGCTTTTTTGGTACGCCGATGCGGCGGGTGAATACCATGATGGCAGGAAGTTGGCTAGGTGGATTTGGTAGCCTTGCCTGTTAGTCATCGACCGAGCAGAGAGGAGGAACCCGACGTCTGCTTCCCTCTCGATCTCTTTTGTTCCGGTCCTTCCATCTGTTCTTCTCGTTGCGCATGGCCAAAGACGTATGCACCTCCAGATCAATGCTTTCTTCGGCCATCGTCCTCCCACGACCGCGCTCTGCCTGCTTGCCTTCCTGCCTGTCTGCGCCGTCTTCTTTCTGCTATCTCCGTGCCGCTATGTTTCTGCTACCAGATCCACGGTGTCGACCGAGAATACCGGCACACGACAGCTGCGCCACGATGCCTTGGTAACAGACCAAAAAAATATCCGATTTTCGTTCTTTCGCTATTCCTTTGATCCGTCCTTTGTGACTGCACCTACTGGAGGGCCGAGGTGGAAGTAGCGTGGCGGGAATTGTAAAGCGTTCTCCAGCCGTTCGAATCGGATGCGACATATGCGGAGCGGGATAGTTTCGTGTGTTGTTCGCTGCTTGACTGGACGATTTCGTGGTGCCCTTCCCCTTGTACGGTTCTTCGCCTCATCTACCCGTCCATCGCCTACCATTCCCAAACCGGCAAGAGGCAACAACCAACAACCGAGAGAGAGAGAGAGACTTACCTTCCCGCACGCTCCGTCACCCAGGACTACCAGCTTCCTATTCACCTATCGACCTCGAACAGACATACCGCGGAAAGAAAAGGTATCAGCATCGTGCACCACGTTGTAGAACCTTGGCGCTACCTCCTCTATTCCGGCTTCTTCCTGACTCTACAACTCGGCCTACGCTACCGCTTTCCTCTGTGTAATCAAGACCTCTGCGTCTACTCGCCGCTGCGCGACGCTCGACGCCTCGCTCCTTCTGTCCTCTACTCCTACTTTCAGCCTTCGGCAGCCCTCGTGTGCTGCATCGCCCTATTCTTCTACCTCTATTTGGAAACTGCTGGTACGTTCCGTTGTCGGCTTGTATTACTACAGCATACCGACTGGCCTCTTGCTCCTACTCTTCACTCCGATACGCCGCTCGAGAACTCACCCGTTTTTTGACCACGCCCCTCGCTCCGGCTTGTCCGTACTGCCCTTGCACTTGTCCCTGCTGTGAATCTCTGAAGCGCATCGTTTTTCGTTGTATTGTGCCGATGAAGTGGAGAGATATGGTAATCAATGGTTGATGGTTGATGCAGATGAAGATGAAGATGAAGTTGGTTGAGTGATCATCTATTTCCCTCGAACAAGAGCGAGCGATCGAGCGCGCCGAAACGCAGGAAAGGGCTTTTCCTTTAATTTTACTCTTGTTCCTTACTTTTCCTATCTTCTTCCCTCTTCCTCGCTATCAACGCAGAAAACAAGAACCTCCCTTTTCTTTAATGTCCGCACCACCACCGCCAACGGACTGGCAATGGTTTCCTGCCAACCAGTGCTACTACTCACCTTCAACAGGCGTATGGGCCGCACAGGATCAGCGGACAGGGGAATGGACGTACCATGGCAACCAAGGAGCTGCAGCTTTGGATCAGAACGTGGAGCAGAACCAAGCAGATAGAGTGCAAGGAGGAGGGATAGGAGATGTCGGATGGGCATTGGAGGCGGATATCGTCGACGAGCCGGATCGCGAGGAGATGCAGAAACGGAATGGAAACCGCACGCTCGTGGAAGTGAATGACAAGCAGGAAACGTCTGACAGCACCATTATCGGCATCTCACGAAATGCAACAACGACATCAAAAAACGCTAGTGACAATCACGTATCTCCCACGCCGTCGACGACCGCTCTTGTATTCAACGATGAAGCGACACACAGGATATCATCTCCTGAAGCTCAAATAGCAGCACCCGTACCCAAGATCCTACGTCTCGTCCTCCTCCCATTGACTACCGCCACCGCCACCACCACCGCCTCTCCCTCCTCCTCCTCTGCACCAAAACCACGCGTAGCAATCCTCGATTCCCGTCCCTCGGGTTACCTCATAGGCCGGGATCGTTCACTCGGTTCAGCGGTGTTACGGGTGAAAGCGATGGGTGTGAGTCGTGTGCATGCGCGGGTTTGGAGAGGTTTCAGGGAGGCGGAAGATGGGGAACGAGTTGGGGAGGCTGAGGTGGTAGGACGGGAGACGGAGAGGGAAAAGGGTTGGTGGATCGTTGATTGTGGTATGTTTGGCTGTTTACTTGGAATGGCTTTCACCAGCCTAGCTTGTTTTTTGACTGACCGGTATATCCCGGCGTGCATGTAGGTTCAACGCACGGTACATTCCTCTCGTCGCCTTCCACCACCACCACCACCAAACCTACTCCTCACCGCCTCTCTGCATCGCGCGAATCATCACTCCCTCACAAACTCCAGCACGGCACGCTCCTCACCCTCGGCCCATCAAGCGCCACATTCTCAGTCCACCTCCACCCGGACTGGCCATGCGACGAATGCGCGCTCGGTGATCTACCCGCGTTGGGGATTGATGATCCGCTCTCCACTTCCACAGCCGGTACGCCGGATCCGTCTGCGGATGGCAATACAGGCACGGCGATGGTAGCAGCAGGAGGTCCAGGAGCAGCAGCAGCAGCGGGGGGACAGTGGAACGCTGTGGAACCACGGCAGGTTGCGATGACCTCGCAAGCCAAAAAGATTGAAACGTCGCGTAGAGCGGGACGGGCGATGAAGAGTCTCAAGGAGCGGTATTTTGGTGCTCCCCCTTCGGCCGCCGCTGGATCGGCAGCAGAACCGGCTTTGGGAAACGGTGGCAAGGTCGGTCGCGGCGGCGGTGCAGTGCGAGGGAAGGCAGGTCAGTCGGGCAAACATGGACGGAGAGGTGGCACTGCGGGCGGAGGGTAAGAGCGGGAAATAAATCGGGAAGCAGTAGTCACCATCCAGGCAATCAAGGAGAAAGTACGCCCCAAAAAAGAGGGAAAGGTTGGCTCGGGATTTAACGGATTATCGCCAACGACACATCATCGTGCGCGCGGCCTTTCCGAATCCATCCGCATCGGACCGCTCGTTTGCGTTTGGAACATTACGGTAAAAAGATACGCTAAACTACATCATGTCAACCCGCCACGAAGCCTTTCGACCTTGTCGGCTTCGGCACGTGATGTTGCGGCCGTATTGGCAAGATGGAGATGGTCCGAGGAGACGCAGGAATTGTGTGGCACCGTATGTTGATCTTACTCGGTTAGTCAGTACGAAAAGCATATCTTCCTTTTCGATGTCGCGTGTTTACCGAAGTTGCGTTCTTTTGCAGATCCGCATCATCGCACGCAACAAGCCATACACCGGGCTGGACTTGGCTTTTGTCGCAACACAATCTCAAAATGCGGTCGCTTCAGGTCGTCGTCCGTCGCTCGACAACAAAGTCGGTCAGGTTGAAGTCGCGGAAATGAAGCACGATATCGCATCAGTCTCATCCGCCGTGGCGTGCGATACTACTTGTCCACTGCTCACGAACATGACAATCCCGCAACGAGATTGCTTCGACTAGAACTCGGCGATCGTCTCTACGCGGCCTCTCTTCCGCATATTCGCCGCGGCGATCATTCAAACTGGACGCAGAATCCAGTGATCATGGCGTACCGTACGTGAACATCAAACGCCTTTCTACAAAGATTGCCGCTGGGAAAATATTCTCGCAACCTTGTAGTGGAAGCCGGCAAAGAAGATCATGCATCTCGTCCGTCACAGCTTCCCTCGAGAGCTCCAGTCGAATAGTCAGAGCGAGCCGCAGATCGGACGACCAAGCAGAACCAAGCCATTCATTACCAACACATAACTATTATGAGCATCTTTGCATTCAACTACTTGATACAAGCTTCCAGTTCCTATTTGCACGACGACCAAGTAACGGGGACAACCAGGTCCCCCTTGATTCATATCCATAATACACATGACCACAAAGCGCAAGAACAGAAATTGTCCATACCTCCAATCCCCAGCCTCCAGGGCGACTCTCAAACTACCTACAACGCGGTCAACGCGATAGGATCCTCCACCCAATACACGGCACGGATCATCGACACAAACACCCTCAACGACATTTCCAACTGCGGTCCGTTGTTGACCTTGCAGTATCCATCTTGGTCTGCATAGGTCGGATTACATCCCCACGGATTGAGTAGCTTGACAATACCGGGGAACGGCGTAGATGCGTAATCGATCCCGTAAGCATGGAGACCGATCATTTCTTGCAGGTGGGACCGTCCTTCAGAGTTCAAGTCGTCAAAGTCGATCAAGGTGTAGGAAACTTCTTGGTTCCATTGAGTGTTTGAGGAGACCCAGCCGGAATCGCCGAGCAAGTGGACGGTACCGAATTCGTCCTTGGCGCCTATCCCTTCGAGAGAGGTAGGGTAGGTATCGACGGCACAGATAATGTCGTCCCGAATGCAACGTAGGAGAGCAAGGATGATTGGTGCCGTGGACTCCAAGTTCCGGTACAACGCTTGAGGTTGTCCGCCCGTAAATGACGCCAAAACAATGTCCGGTCGGATGCCTGACAGACCGCGGTATCCAGTCATCCCTTCATCTCTCGTTTGTTGAGATCGAAGGGCCGGGTAAGCATCAATATACTTTGCAAAAGCCTTTTCAAGAAGCGGCACGAAGAAGACGTTGGTAGGATCGTACACTCCCGTGGTTGGGTTCTGACAGACGGCGTCGGGTGTAGGTTGGAAACCGAGGTATGTGCTACACAAACCGTTTGTGGAGGTGGGCAAGGTGTCGTCAATCAATACGGTCGCCTCCATACCTGGATATTTGAATTGGAACGACAGCTGGCGGACCAGCTTGCCGTCTTCGCCTCGAACAACCGTTACCGAGTCGATAAGCTTGGCGAGGTAATAGGTCCAGCTTGAGGCTCCAATGCCCTGCGAAGCGAGTGTCATAATGGCGCTTCCCATCTGAAAGGCAGAGGGCAGATTAGACAAGACAGCCTCGTTAACATCAAGTCGGATAATATGCGACTTACTCCACAATCGCCAATTGTTCCTTGTACAACGTTGGCGGGTGTCAACCAAACATACCCTTCGAGCGCCCACAAGCCTCCAGCGGCAGACACCTTGTCGGGACCACCGAGAACAGATCGATAGGAATAGTCACACCCAGGTATGTCCTCTGGGAACGAGGGATTAAGTTGCGGGTTGCTAAGCGCGGCGAGGTATCGAGTCGTCCCGGTGAATGAGAACGGGCGGGCTGTAGGAGCAGGTTCGGCGGGCGGTGGAGAATCAGGAATGGTAGGCGAGTCTGCGTATGTTCCGGGACGGAAGAGCAAGCGGTTCACTGGTGGAATGCTACCGACGGTGATGGACGAGTTGTCAGGTGTACTAACGACTTTCGAAACGTCTCCATCGTCGGGAGACAAAGAGGTTGTATTGACTGGAATAACAATGACAGCGTCGCCTTGGCCACTTGTATTGACGACGGTTGAGTTGTCTGCTAAAGTAGGCAGCGTCGTGTTCTGCAAGCTGGGGAGCGCAGGACCGGTAGTGTTCAACACGATATCAGGAAGAAGAATGTCAGACGGAGAGGGAGCCGGAGAAGGAGAAGGAGCTACTATCGCGGGCATCGTTGTCGTGGAGGAGTCGCCGCCGCCGCCATAGCCGTAGCAGCCACCGTTGTTGCTGTCGTGATGGCCATTGTTACGCCCGTTCAAAAAGGGCACAGCGTGGGTGAGCGAGGCTGAGACAATGAGGCAAGTGAGGGCGGTGGTAGGCAAATACATGTCGTCTCAGTTCAAAGAGGCGAGCAGTTGTGTTACACGGAAGGGAAGGAGTAGTCAATGCGCTACTGATACGGTATATATGCTCAACTGGCCACACGAGGAATCAGGTGGCCTATACTGTCCTTGTGGATTCAAAATCCCGAGTCAGCGTGGTGGGCGTGCATATCGTCGATAAGCTCTTTGGTCTTCTTCGACAAATCATGCACAAATCATCTAGTCAGCTCCTGTCAGACAAACATTCCTCTTTGCCAAGCACGAGGATCCTCTCATAAGGCTGGGCACCGGAAGCGTTATCCGCTCATCGCCCATCATCTTGCTCGTATCCAAGGCAGAGTAACAAGCGGATACAGATGTGTGAGAGACGTCAGCGAAGTCGCAAAGAACACCACGACTCAAACTGTATATCTTCAGATAATTAGAACTCTATACCCTATCTGCATCCGCCCAAATCCGCTGTTCTTCGAATACTACCAAATTGCGTAATGACATTTTATAATTCCGAGTCCCGCTCTCTTCCGCTTCCGCCGTTGCCGTCAGCAGAGGTTGCAGAGCTGGTTGCAGCAAAGTCTGGTGGACAGCTGTTCCACTTCCAGGCCTTGCAGAAGACGACGCGTGTGCTGTACTTTACACCTTCCCTCTTACAATCATTCCCTGACCAAGCAACAACTAGCTTCCACTTCATGGGTATCCATCCGCTCCGACGTTTGTTGCATCCGTTATTCGCTTTCGGGGCTGCTGGCAAGCAGCAAGGCGGATTGACACAGCGGGGGTGCACAGAAGGTGACTGTTACTTGCAGAGGTGACTGACCGTGCGAGTCAGGTGACAGCGAGCGCCGGATTCAGACGTCATTGCGTGCTGGCCCCCTCCCCGCGAAAGGGCGACAAGAACGTCTGACCGCCTTGTGCCATGAACCCTGGAAGACACCCTTCTTCTGTGCCTTCATATCGCAAACTCTACCCCTCCCTCTGCCCTCCGGCCCAAGGGTATCGCCCCGAGCTATATGTCATTCGGGATGTCGGTACCTCACAGCTACAAACTGATTGCCCCGAACGTCGAGCCAGACATGATCCACTCCCCGATCAAGTATAGGAACACGTTCCACGCTACGAGCAGGGACGCAATCGCGAAATGCGAAATAGAAGATCCGATCTCGAGCCAGCTCCCCGTCGTCGTAATCCTCCAGAAAAAGTAGAGGCAGATCGCTACAAGGGCGTTGGTGAGTCAAGTACGAGGGATCGATAAAGTAAGGCCGCCCAACGGTACTCACGTTCACTTAGCACCAATGTCAACATGATCAGCGCAAACGGCGGTAACCGCTGCACTTTACAGATCGAGACAAACGCCGCGGAGAGAAGGATAAACGGCACGATGATTTTGAACATCAAGAGGGCGGACATGATCGTTGGTTGGAAGACGGGGACGATGCGGTATACGGGTGCGAGGTAGAAGCTCCTTTTTGGTCCGAATGCAAGGTCAGTCACAGTACATCGGGGTTAGAGGTCACCAACGACTTACGATATGCTCGCTACGTTGCCCGTACAGAAGAAGCCCTGCAGTAGGAAACATGATATAATGTCAGTCGAGATTGGGTTAACATTTGACAGAGAGACGCACCGCATGAACAAGATACAAGAAGATCAGACCGCGATACGTATCCGATGCAGTAATGGCCCTGTAGTTATCCCCCTCTTTCTTTTCCCTTTTCCCTTGCATTTTCGGAGGGCTCCCTTTCGCTTTCTCCTTCACCGCTGGAGTGAAGCGACTCGACCGATACTCGATGTACATCCAGCACAACAAAACCGCTGTAAAGTTATACAGGAAGAACGGCTCCCATGATGCACTGAGTAGGAGAAAGTCCGGAGCGAACGCGAATCCCAAGAGTAGGATGCGCTCGAATGCGTTTTGCCCAGGTTTGAGGCCGACAGCTAGCATGACCCCGATGGAGATCACTGAAAAGGAAAGCTTAGTTGTAAGTGACGCACGTTGACAAGAGAGGAGAGAGAGAGACGTACCTAACTGCACCCAAGCCTCACTCTGACGAAGGAGACTCAGTCCTTCCCTTCTCTGCAACGAGGAGATCGCACGTGTAACAAGAGAGCCCATAGACGACATGGTTGGAAGCGTCAGCGGAAGCCAAATGGGGAGGGACTGTGTCGATCGCGTTCTCGACCAGGCAGAATAGGTGCACACCGCACCCGTGATTAGATAGAGCCAGTGAGCGAGATGCCTTCGACAGAAAGGTAAGTTCTACGCAACTACCTGAAGACGCGACCCCCGTCACTCACAGTAATAAAGCGCTTTCCTCCTTTTCTACACTCAGGGTTGCCCAGAACGAGCAAGGTAAAAGTACTGCAACCCAAATCAAAGCGTCCCGAGTGGTAATTCGAAGTCGAGCGAGGAACGGGTATGCCGCGAGCAACACGAAACCATACGTCCATACGCTCCGTAAATTGTATCCCGTCTACTTGACGCAACGTTTCAGTCTCATGGTATCAAGCGAGTCGCGAACGAACTTACCGCGATATAGAACAGCACGCCGACCGCCGCACCGCATTGACCTAGCGACATGACAATGCTATACATCCCAGACCCTCCTGCCTGTTGTCGCGCCGTAGAGTATCGATGTTGAACATACTGTAACAAACAGCGGATGTAAAACAATGGAAACGCCGCATAGAGGCAGTACCACGGAGTCCGTTCGAACGCGAGCAGTGCCGTCATCGCAGACGAAACGACCAGTATTGCCGTGTCGAGTGACGGAGAAGACGCCATGGTAATACCCGATCGACGATCCTTGTTGGTCCCATACTTTTCCACGATATACACGAGTGTGTACAAGCCGAACGAGACATAGCCGGCCGTAACGATCCATTTCAGCCGCATCTGATCAAAGGTGTCGTAGTAGTCGATCCCACGGAGCGCCAACCCGGCAAGAGCTTTACTTTCGCTCTCTGCCACTTGGTGGTTCCCGCGCGCGATTTGATGTGTGATTGTGCCGACGCGGGCCGAGGCGTTGT
This sequence comes from Naganishia friedmannii, assembly GCA_030039255.1. Classification (NCBI taxonomy): domain Eukaryota; kingdom Fungi; phylum Basidiomycota; class Tremellomycetes; order Filobasidiales; family Filobasidiaceae; genus Naganishia; species Naganishia friedmannii. Next base: position 125,813 of record JASBWT010000038.1, read on the forward strand.
TACTCGCTTTATCACTAAGTATCGACAGTTCAGGGAACGGGCGGAACATGAGCCGATGTCGCGACTTTAACTCTACCGATCAAGAGTCGTCCAATCAACCGGTACTCCGTGCAGGGCAATAAGAGGCGGAAAACACCTACCTTCCTTGATCCGGAACTGCTCCAAGATACCCAACGCATTCCCCAACGCCAACCGCGCTCCTTCCCCTTTGCGTGTCTGTAACACGTCTGTAGGCACGACGCCCACACTGTTCCCTGGCCACTGCGTACCAGTCAGCGCGGCCATCAACGCCGTCAGATTTACCTGATCTACATCCCGTCTCCGAAGGTGCGTAAACTGCCAGGGTGCAGAGACTTTGTCGTGTGTTTCCGAGAAAGGGTCCGGGATTGGCGAGCGGATGCCGGAGCCCCATGCGATCCAGGGTGTACGTGTGTTATCGGGATCTGTACACAGCGTGGGAGGTGTCAGCGTAACCAATTTTGGTAAGTAGAGGCGGTACGTACGGCCGTCTCCATGGTTGCCGATATTGCTCATCCCGTGATCAGCGCTATTCAATCCGCAACATTCTCGTCAGGTGATTGCATCTAGTTCCGTAGCATGATTGGCTGGCGGGGACTTACGTGAATAAAAACGCCGTTCGTTCATCCTTGTAGAAATCATTAATCTCCATTTCAACCTGCTTGACAATCCCATCCACTACCTGAATATTGTTAATATATTCCTACTCGCGCGCGTCCAATCAGCAATTTCCACCTATTAGCCGCAAAGGGAATACGGGCTTACCTTGGAATGCGGTCCATAACCATGTCCCGTCGTATCCAGCCCCAAGAGATGCAAAAAGAACATGGTTCCCCTCGCTCGCAACCTTTTGTCCAACCGGGGATCCGTTCGCGCGCGGAGGAGAAGTGACTGAAGCTTGGACAGTGAAAAATAGTCGAGGCGGGTGGCGTCTGCGCACCCCGGTTTGATTCATCGCATGTTAGTGACGCCTGTGAGGGGGAAAATCGATTAAAAGGCACGTGTCGTACCGGATGTGAAATCTTCCTCCTCGGCCGTATACATCCACATCAATACCCGCTTCTCCATATCCAATGGGTCATCCTCTTGCTTTCCAGCGGCAGGAGGCGCGCCGAAGATGGGTAAGATGTCGGGTGATCCGAATGAGAATGTGGTGGAGGAATGGTTGAAGACCGAATCGAATGATACGGGGTTGTGTTTCCATCCTATGAGTAGCGGAAGGGCATCCAGGCAGTGCGTAAAAAGGCAGACAAGATGGCAGGAGGGAGAAAAGGTGTCAGAATGCGGTCTGTGGTGCGGATTGATTTGTGAGAGGAGCAGACGTGATGGAGACGCACCTTTAAACACCGCACTCGGATCCTCCCACAACCCAGCAATCAACGCAACATCTGCACATGACATCACGTACCAATTCAACTTTATTAGCCACACTCTTTCACAGTGTCATCTCCATTATGTAAGGGGTAATGCTTACGACCGGGCCTACTCTCCGTCGGTACCCTCGTATGACTCAACCCGAACGCTCCTCTCTCTTCCACGATCGAACGTAGGTACGGCGCCATGACCTCTCCCTCCGCAAGTGGTATTCTTGGTGATCCTGTAGGTGTGAAGACGAGGTCTGCTCTCAGGCCGTCCGCTGTTGTACGCCGAGGCGGCTGATGGGTATTAACATGGCAATCATCACGTCGCGAATTGACCTGAAAGAACGCGTGAAAGCCTACTCACCAACAAGCAGCACCACCCTCTCCGCCAGCGGCTCCTCTTCCTCCATTCTCTGCACCTCGTGATGTACATCCACCTGTATAATCGGTGAATGGAAGAACGTATCGAACATGGCGAGGAGGTACGTCAAGTGCAGCGCCAGGCCGAACCATACGACCGTCCGCGGTGATCGCGGGAAGACGGAGAACATTGTGCCGTCCGGGTAGGTGTGGTGGGTGGTAGATTGAGTATAGCGAGGCTTTAGTGCATGTCGATAGAGTAGGGTAGGGTAGGGTATAACGAACCAATCAATAACCAAAAGAAGAAGAGGAAGATGGGCTGAATGATGGGAGACGGTGATCGAACTAGTTTATATTCGTCATCTTTCCCTACAAATGTCGCGTTCTCTCTTCTGGTTGTGTCTTGTTTACTTTACTCTATCTTGCATGTCGACGTCGTGCGTTCTTACAGTATCATTCAGCCAAGGCATACTACAGAGACATCACATCAGTCAAGTAGCCGTCCTGCAACACAAACCGAATCACGAGGCAGGCTACAGCATACCGTGAACGAGACCGTTTGGAATATCAACAAATTTCGATTCTCTTCAAACGCTTCTTCCCACTCAGATATCTCGAGACAAGGAATCGGTGTGCGAGTAACATCACATGAATACTATGCATTTGGACTGAAGCAGCAGCAGCAAGGACGGGTAAGGAGGGAAATGAGAGCGCTGGATATCTCGACTCGCGGACGTTTGAGCGGACGGTGCATTATCGCTCGGTAACCTCCCAACATGTCAGTCACAACAATTTCTCAACACCTGAATACGCATATGCATGCGTACACCGGTACTGGAACCTGGTTCGACGGGATTCAGGCCAAGGCTGCAGCAACAAAGCATAGATGCCGTCATCTTACTGCGATTCTCAGAAAATTGAACATGATGAAAAGCGCAGCGGTCTACGCTCGGCATGCCAGTGCGTTTTCGCTGCCAGCGCTCTCTCAGCCGATCCATAAAACAGCGCAACTGATCAAACCTGAATACCACTTCCATACAGAAACAACCTCGAAACTTTCCATTACAGCAGCAGTGCAGCAGCATCAGAAGCAACATCCGTCGTCGTCGTCGTCGTCTAGTAATACATCCCCCTCGGCCTCCGATCTACATGCTCGGAAAACCGACTCCACCGATTCCCCTGGTAGCCGAAAAAGTCATAGGCGTTTGTTCGTGTATACGGATGGCGGTTTGCGCGGCGTCTGTTGCGTGGCAAGGAAAGGGTGTGAGGATATGAGGGTGAGCATAGAGGAGGAAAGGAGGTACTTGCGTGAAGAATCTAGAAGAGTACGCATGATCGCTCATCCCCATTCCGCTCGTACCTACGTGCGTCACCAACACATCAGCACACGTTCTTCCTCTCTTCTCGTTACTCTTAGCTAATGCACTCACGACTCCTGCGCTCAGAGAACCCGCATTGTAGGCACGCCAACCGACTCTTTGATCCCGTCGGGAGAACCGGAACGCCGCAGATCGTTATAGCGGATCGCCGGTACACTTCGTGCAGTTCTAGTGGGGTTGACAAGTGAGAAGCGCACCGCGTCAGTACACTTTGACTGACGAGAGAAGCGATGAAGCGTGAGGTGAGGGAAGAGGAGGAGAAGGAACGTACGACCTGCGTGGCATGCTGGACATTGGGCCAGAGGACCGGAAAGGACTTCGTACTGCGATTCGTCGACGAGAAAACACGACGGTATCAGCACCTGCGTTTACCGTCTTAACTTTGATCGGGCGCATGTATGTCACGTACATTTGATCGCCAACCTGTATGAATGAGAATGTAAGCCTTCTATTACGCGCAGAGGTATATCGTGCCGGGTGATAGACTTACCCATTTTGCAACTTGTATTAGTATAGTTTCTCTCAACTTTCAACTCGTATCCAGTTCAGTACTAGAACAACATAAAACAGCCGTCAACACCCCGGTGCAACATCACAACTTCGCATGGACCCTGCATTATATACCCTCTCCCATCCACCAGAGCCCCCGCTGCTCACCGCTGCGAGTGCCAATCCAGACGGAGGACCGCCAAACCACAGAGCACCATTGACGGTTCCTCCTTACGATCTTGAATAAAGAAAGGAGGCCGTTTTTCTGTTTGGGAGTCAATGGAGCAAGAGGCGCGGCAAACAAGGAGGAGAGAACGCGAATAGGGAGTATGGGGAGTAATTGAGCGGAAAGTGGAACTACGGCCACTCGGGTTTGATGTTGTTTGGGGCGTGTGGGAGGTACAGCGTTGGTGAAGTAGGTGTGATCGCATCGGACCATGCGACAACCCCCGGGGAGCGAAAGGGAAGGATGGTGCTTGTTACCGAGTCTTACCTCGTCAACTAATATCAAGTCTCGCAAGATGCTGGTGGATGGACAGGTGTTCTCGCCGAGCCGGTGCTATGAACACGTGTGGTTTCAGGAATGGAAACAACTTTTGCTACAACATGGCACAAGGTACAGCTTCTAACGTAATTGCATCGGAACTGGGAGATAACACAAATACACTTTCATCCTTGTGATGCTCAAAGTTGGAAGAAGGAGTAGCCATCATCTACCTCTATTTCGGACGGAAAGGCGGGAACTTCGATGAAGTGCCGGCTGGACGACTCCAGCCGGCTGATTGACTGGAGCAGAAATCGAAACATGCGAATCCTGAGCAAATCCATCTTGCGGTGCAAAATCATGGCCTTCCAAGAATTCCTCTCCCGCAAAACCCCTAGGCATTGCTCGAAGAAAATCATTGTACACCTGGTCACCGACGCTTGCGCGCACCTCATACATCCCGTGAGCGCCGCCAGGCAGCCTCTCACCCCAGATGCTCATCTGATCAAACATACCGAAATCTCTACCACCCAATACACCATCATCGTCAAACCCGTATTGACCACTTTCAAGGTCAGGGAGCGATTCCACGAACTGCAGATACTGGTCAAGACCTTGCCCGACGGACGTATGTCCTTGTGCAGCGTTGTTTTCGCCCAGGCTGGAAAAGCCCTGGCCAACGTCATTTTCAAACACCAGATTAGGCATACTCTCCAGGAACCGATGTGCACGTTCGGCGTCTAATTGCAGATACTGGTCAAGACCTTGCTCGACGGATGCATGTGCTTGTGCAGCGTTTTCCACGTCGTAATAAACGTTGGATTCGCTCAGGCTGGAAGGGCGCTCACCAGCATCAACATCAAACACCAGATTAGGCATACCCTCCAGGAACCGATGTGCAAGTTTGGCTTCTGATGCTTGCATATGCATATGTGACGGCATATCGAGAGGAATACTTTGAGAGGGGACTTGCGATTCGGAAGGAGGGGGTACTGGTCGCCTCGCCTGAACGCTTGAATGCGGTGGGTAGTTAGAAATATTGTATGTGTCGTAAGGGGCTTGGAAAGAAGAGTATGAGAAGGCGGTCATGGGGCTTTCCTGGGTCCAGAATGAGACGTTATGGACTGATGGAGGACCACCGATGGAAGTCGATGGCGGTGGCGCTGTAGGATCCCGACTGTATGTATCATAATATGGCGATCGTTTCCTGCGGCCTGTCTGTTTGAGTTCAGCTCTCAAATTAGCCTCCAGCCTCTTCCAGTCCATTTCCTGTGCAAACAAACAATGTTCCCCGTCAAGACGGCGAAACTAGTCGTATGAGGCGAGTGATAGTAATTTAGACAAGAGTATTAGGCCCTTGACAATATCATTGTTGCTGGATGAGCTCAGAACGTGAATCATCGAATGCTTTATAGAAAGGCAAACGGACGCCAGGTCCAAGCGCCAACTGCTGCAACAGCTACCTGTCGTATCCTCCTTTCTTTCCCATGTCCGAAATATTCCTGAGCAAAGAAGACGCGCCTGATCGGAAGAAAGGATGGCAGACGCAAGAACCGAAAAAATGCCCCGATGTCATATGTTCAACCTGTTACTTTGATTGGAAAGACCCAAGCAGGCTCACTGGAGGGTACCTCGCTTCTTCCAAGAATTCTATCCCAAGAGATGCTGCTAATGCAAGAAGCGCTTCGCGAAAAGAAAGGATGTAGACCGTTATAGTCTGGCACATCAGTGAATCGATGACAAGAGAACGATGATGCGACATTCAGCTTGGCGGTAGCCTTTGAACGAAGGAGTTCAATGGTGCAATGACCGAGGATCACTAGTAAGTTCGCTCGATTCCTGTATGAATGAGCGTGGGACGCAGCTATACAGCAGAGGCTAAATTCACGCAATCGCGCGGACTCATGGTAGAAGTACCAGCGGTGCTGCTTTCTCACGAACGCATGGTACCGGTAGTGGTGGGACCGATGTGATCTTTCTTAGAAAGGGTGAGCGATGTGAAGCGACTGGCGGGGCGGGAGGTAGGCCCGACTCGTCAGAGCGGGCAGCCTTTGCGTGTATGCATGTGCAAAGCTGCAAAAGAGATGTATATTTGTAACCATGCACAAGTGACAAAGGGCACATACTCTTCGTACAGTTGTACCTCATCTATGATTCCTTGATCCCCTCCGCCTATCTCCTATTTCGCTTACAAGCCCTTCTTGCCCATAAGAGCGATGCATATGCTGGAGATGGAAAAGATCATTGATTCTGTGGTAATTCAGAGAGGCGGTGGAAGGGGAGTTCTCTATGACGAGTAAAGTACACCAGAGGAAGATGAATATCCCGCCGCGTGTTCGATCCCTGCGTCACTTACCCACGTATTCCACTCATTCAGAAACCCCAGATACAGGAATACGGATTTAGGTAAAGAGAGAGAGAGTTGAGATACCACGGTCAACGAAAATTCCCACTGCGGTGTTTTCCCTCCCCTGCTTCCCTACTTTCTCCAGCCCTGGTTACCAGCGTCCGAGTGTATGATCACGGCCTATTGCTAGCCGGATAGTCGGGAATGGGAAAACGTTACACGGGACGTCACTCCTTGCTTGCCGAGACACACAGCTGTGAGGTAGAGGAAACATATGTTTCTTGTGAAGAGAACGAGACGTAGGATTTCTGGTACCGGCGTCGTCGTTTGCGCTACCGCTTGTGTCCGTACTTGTGATGATGTTGATCTATGTCTTGATTGTGGCAGTCGAGTCATTTGGTTCTGCCGGGAAAGACAGCGTGGATGCTGGTCTTCGTGGTTGAGCGGGTATCGCTGTAAGCCTATGCCGGAACGACAAGTCCATTCTCCAGTGTTTGCTGATCAGGGCCTTGCACAAAGACCTGGCCGGCTGATGATGATGAGTCCAGTCTCCGTAGACGGTGATACGTTGGTAGATATAGAGAAAGTAAAACCTTGTCGGGAAAAGCAACGTCAAAGATAGGCAAGTAGGAGGGTAGGTAAACGTAAATTCGCCCCGCCCCCGCTGGTTTGTGCTCGTTGCGCCGTTGCGCCGCCCGGGAAAGAGGAATGATTACGTAATCCTAACCACCTTGCCCTCCCTTTATCTTCCTCTACATCATCTCACATCCAGCCAGACAGGTGTGAAGCGCATCATTCCCACCCTTTTTCACGAGGGAGAGGAGACTGGTACTTTGCAGCGGTATCGAGTGCTAGCTTTCTCGGCTCACGGATGGGCCAGCGGGACAGGCGACGCAAGGATAGCCAGCAGCAAACGGCGCAGCAGATTCGCGACCGACTTGGCGGAATTCTAATGGGGTCACATTGCAGCAGGCCAGTCACACATATAATACCTCAGCTCACAGCAACGGATCATACCACCGCAACCGACCAACTGCAAGGTAAGAGACTGCCAAGTCAGAGACAAGAAGATGAACAGACAGAGTTTCATCAGAATGTACAGATATAAAGTACAGCCTACTGCTGGCTCTCACAACACAATTTACAAAAAGACTTGGCAACAAACTTGGGAAAATGGTGATAATATCAATCATCATGCTGGGTGAGTTGGATTGTCCTGAATGACTTGGATATCACGATACGGGAGAGGGGCTGGTTCTTGTACTGCCTCCTGCCAGACAATTCCAGCGGCTGATGGATTACTCTGCGGCGGAAGAACACCTTCCCGGGAACTTGCACGTGGTTCCCCCTCCTCAAAGTCAGGCTCAACGACACGCCGCCTCCCCCAATCGTTCAAAGGCTTGAAAAACTCGTAAAACTGGGCTTTTGTCATCGGTTGACTATTCCCTTCGCTCTCTTCCTGACCGCCTAACTGCTCTTCACTCCTCGAGGCCTGATATTGAGGTTCTCGAACATGGGCAGCAATGCCATTATCAGCATCATCAGGAGCGTCCTCAACTAGTGTGGGCTGGGGAACGTGGTGTCCCACATCGTTGGTATATCGTGAACTTTGCACAGTAGATGATAAAGACATACATCGTAGTCCGAGAGGGAGCCTGGAATGTGAAGGAACGGGTACCCGTTCCCCTGGTAGAGCAATACTTTCGACACGCGAAGCAACCGGTACCCATGCCGTAGAGTCTCCTGTTGGTGGTCTCGCCACGGGCAATAGAGTTCTGCTCTGCTTTCAATGCTCGAGAGAATCTATTTGGCATGCGAAGTGGTTCTGTAAGCAATCTTTTCATGTTACCACGCGCCCAGAGCCCATCGTTCATCGATGTTGGTTTCTGCGGCACATTCTGGATTACTAGCCCCATACTTATGCATTCATGTGTTTCCTTCGACAGATACGACCCATACGGAGTGGGGACAGTGACGGGACGACCATGCGTAACCAAAGAGCTAACCTGACTTCCATATGTTCCAACTCCCGGATAGTCTGTCCCGTAGTATGAGTTGAGGGTTCCGCTACTACGGGATGGGGGGAATAGCGACTTGGAATAATATCCTAAAGACATTCGTAGCAATGCGTGCGAGTTGCGTCTCAAAGGGTGAGCATTAACATCGGCACTTAGCCTTCTGCGCTCTTTATATGCTCTATCCTGGACAAGGCGCTTGCAAGCGGCTACCTTGGGAGGGCTAGTTGAGAGGACGCCTCGCTTCTCGGAGAGACGTCGCTGCAGGGCCCACCATTAACTCTTCAAGAAGCGCTTCTTGAACAGAAAGGATGTAGTCCAGGTTCCTGATACCTCGGTTCTTCGTATAGGGCAGTGGTACTGCCGTGCCCTCTAGAGGCGACTGCTCGTGGGCTTCATCTCGCAGAACCGAGAACGACTCTTTGTTTGATCTTTTGTTCTCAAGATGATCGCTTTTGCGTAGAACCATACGCTCTGGGGCAACTAGCGTGCAAGGAAAGCGAGGCCGGGAGCAAGGCTCTCGTAGCCACTAGATCAGAATTCACCATGTAGAAGACCGTTTTTTACTGGTCGACAGAGAAAACATCAGAAGCATCGGCTGAACCTGACTGCCTGAGAGATTTGGCATACTACGCCTTACCGGGTTGTCCGAGCGCCGGTGGGCGTCGGCGACGACGGAATCATCATCCTCTGGCGTCTGGTAATTCTAGTTGAAGGTTCATGTACAAGTGTCAGGATTAGCATATAGTTTTCCTCGATAATCCGGCGCTCCTGCTTGTACCTTACAGCAGCTAATACGCATTACCAGTCGATTCAGACCAAACGATGATTGCGCATTTATCTCATTCTCCGTGACGGTGTTTATGACGACCTCCTGTTATACGCTTTCAGCCAGAAGAATAGGTGGCCATTCATGCGTGATGGTATGAGATTCTGCCATGCCTGATTCAGATTTTCTGCGTAGATACGGCCAACCAGAGAATATGGATCAGGTTAGATGATGGAGTAATGAAGCTGTCATGAGCTGAAATGACTACTGCAAGTTCCGCAAATGGCCCGTGTCCATTGTGAGAAAGTGCGCCCAAATCCCAAACCCCTCGCGCGGTACGGGCGAATTCCCTGCTTAGACCGACCATGAAGTGACTTGAACCGTCTTCATTTCACTGCCTACCCTACCAAGACAGCAAACGACGTAAACGGTATACTCGCCACATTACACCTTTCACCATGTTCGCCCCCGCTCGATCTTTCGTTCGACCCGCTTTGAACGTTGCCGTCAAGGCTCAGCAGCAGCAGCAGCAACGATGCGGGATGGCCACTTTGCGGGAAATTGAGATGCGGTGAGTGTCAGCGAGCGATTGAATGGAGTTGGTGGAGCGAAAGAGTGAAGGCAGGCAAAGAGAGGAAGGCAATGGAGAAGAGAACAAGGCTGCAGGGAAATGTAGAGGGAGAGCGGAAGAAGGAACGTGGAGGAAGAGCTGGGTCCTGGAGACGAGCGGAGAAAAATTGGCTGAGCGCAGCCTGTTGGAGTTGCCGTAAAGTAGCCTTGCAGAATGAGAGGGGCAGAGGACAAAAGTTGGAGGAACGACGGGTTCCAGGGAGGTGGAAATCGTGGAAAGGGAGCAGCGGTACATGATGGGATGGGATTACTGCCTTCGCTGGTACGCAAGGGCTGAAAGACAAGGGCATTATGGAGCGAGACAAGTCGAGGCGGAATGAATGGACGTCTGCGTGGCTTTTGTGCGGTCGAGCTTGGTCGTTGATGTCTCGAGGAATGCAGTCGACAGTCAAGAGGACCGAAACAACTGGCTTTCGCCAACTCCGCACTCTGTGACTATGGCTGACGCCTGTCATCCTCCCTCACAGACTCAAGTCCGTCAAGAACATCGAGAAGATCACCAAGGTACGCCTGCACTACGTTCCACTTCTGGCTCGTCCGGAGCTAATGCTCTTTTTTGCGCGATATAGTCGATGAAGGTCGTCGCTTCCACCAAGCTCGCCCGAGCTGAACGAGCCATGAGGACTGGCCGAGCTTACGGAACTGCCAACCAGGGTACGTCTCGCATTGTTGCACCCATCTCTATTTGACTGGCTGACCTTGTCCGCCGACCCACAGAACTCTTCTCGCAGGCCGGTGTCGAGGACTCACCCGACGCCAAGGTCCTCTACGTCGCCATCACCTCTGACCGAGGTTTGTGCGGTGGTATCCACTCGTCCGTGTCAAAAGCCGCCAAACGAGCCCTCTTGCAACACCCGGAAGCCCGTATCATCGTCTGTGGCGACAAGCCCAAGGCTCAAATCTCGCGTGCAATGCCTCAACAAATCGCGCTCTCGTTCAACCAGATCGGCAAGGACATTCCGTCTTTCGCAGAGGCTGCGGCCATTGCGGATGAGATCATGACGAATGGTGGAGAGTGGGATGTGTTGAAGATTATCTACAACAAGTACATCAGTGCTATTAGTTACGAGGCCACGACGATGACTGTTGCTGGTGCCAAGGCGTTGCAGGAAGCTGGTAAGTACCCATTCTCTTCCCACCCAGACCTTTCCACTTACCAGACAATCTCTCTCGCCCGCCCGCCCTACAGCCGGATTCAAGGCCTACGAAATGGAAGAAGATGTCTCCAAGGACTTGACCGAATTCGCGCTCGCCAACGTTCTGTACCAGGCATTGGTCGAAGGTCACGCCGCCGAACAGTCCGCTCGAAGGACCGCCATGGAGAACGCTTCCAACGTGCGTCACTTCGGACCTTCCGTCGAATGACAAGCAGGCAGCTAATTTGGATTGCGTTATGGGCGTGTGTGTGTAGAATGCCAACGATATGATCGGATCTCTGCAGTTGCAGTACAACCGAGGTCGACAAGCCGTTATTACGTACGTACTGTGTTCCGACTCGTATTGTAAAAGGGCGACTATTTACTCACCCATCATGCTCTTTTCGAACGTTTTAGCAATGAACTGTATGTGCCGAGAACATTCGCTTGGTGACTGACCGGAAGCGAATGTATACTGACCTCTTTTCTTCTCTCCCATTTACGACAAACAGTATCGATATCATTACCGTATGTTTCCCCTCAACCATCGCTACCAAGACCCAACTCATCCTCTTTTGTCTCTTTCGTAGGGTGCTTCCGCTCTTTAAGCGTACGCTGCAAGCTGGAAAAATACCTCGGACTCGGACGTACAGGATTCCAAACGAGATGGCCGTATGATTTTCGCTGTGGTGCGAGGGGGTGACGGCTGACGAGAGTGTAGTTCCGTACCGACGGGATGTAGAGCGGTGAAAATAAATGGTATGAGTTGGAATGAAATGGGACGTCAGGAACGTGTGAAAGATGCTTTGTCGTGTTGCGCTTGCACCATGGCGTCCCGGTTCACGTTTACACATTCCCTTTGCACGCCGCATCAAGGACTTCTATTGTGTGTCGCTTGCATGCTATGTCTACTTGTTACAAATTGCGGCAACACGCACGCCTAGGCACTGGCCTGACCATGAGCATTCTTTGCATCCTTCCAACCTCCATCAACGATATTTAGCGCTCCCTGGACCTTGCGCACCGCCTCCTTCCTCGCCGCTCTTGATTGTGTGAAATGAGACGGGACGTCGATTGAATCGAGTCGAAGCAGTCCCTGCAACAGGAATTCAGAGAGCTTCATGTGTGCCTGATGTAGCGCCGTCAACGTCGGTACCGGTTCCGCCGAGGTTGCGGGTGTTGCGCCGGATTTCTTGGAGGCGAGGTAGGCATTGACGTTTCGTTGGAAATCATCGACATCCTTTGCCAGTTCGTCCACGATCGCTGCTTTCGCATTAACATACTCGACAAGCCCTTCATCGGTCGTCGGCACCACTTCCTTCTTCTTCTTCTGCTGCACACCGACTGTAGACTCGCTACCACCGCTGAGATCAGCTGTTCCGGAACTAGGGATTGAGTTGGCGCCGACGACAACGAGTGTTGAGCCGTCTTTGATGCCGCATGAGGAGATTGTGGAGGAGGATGATTTGAGGACGGCGCCGTTATAGATGAGTTTGATTTGTGAGGTGGGGATGCCAATTTGTGTGGAGAGTGTTTGGATCTGTGAGGGAGCGGGTTGTTCAATTAGCGTGAGACGACAAAAGGGGCAGAGGAGAAGAGAGTTGAAGCTGGTGGCATGTCATGCATTCGGAGAGCTATCCGTTACCGTCGCAATGGCGGCGAGCCTCTATACGGATACGCCGGGCATCTAGTGAAAATCTTGGGTTAACTTACCAGAGTAGAGACCGTGGTCAATGATGGATTCGGGATAGGGATGTTATATCTAGAAAGAATCGTGGAAATCAGTATGGCGGAACAGGTTCTTCACTTTCGCTGTCGATCGGATGATATGATGGAGCTGATCCGACCACCTGTATCTGCCACTGGCCGCAACTCGAATCACTCATCATCTGGCTACGTCTCCCATTGGACATCTGTGGCATGGAGAACATGACGATGCAGAGCATGTACTGACCTATCCCTTTCAAACTTGACGACAATCTTAATCCCCGGTGCTTGCCCACCCGCCTGCCCGTCGCGCGTGTACCCTTCTTCCTCTTGCGATCGTTTGAATGGGTTCCAAGATGAGAACATGTCGTGGTGGTATTTAACTGTGGTTATGTGATCGCTCGAGTAGGGGAAGAATGCAGCGATGTTGATGATAAAGTATGTAAAGACTTCAGAAGGGGACAAACGAGTCGAAGCAGTGAAGGATGAAGAGCGGATTACGTAAGTACGTAAGAAACGTAAATCGTATGATGAGCAGGGCTCAAGTGGATTACAGCAATGTCATGTCCGCTCGCTTACACGGTCTCTTAGGCAGATGAAAGGCAATGAGGGGGAAGGCATGATGATGGATGGCGAACAGCAGGGCGAGGGGTAGAAAGATATGCGGACATATCACATACAGCTGCAGACAGAAAGGACCCTACAGTCCAAACTTTTCACTTTGGAGAAAGTGAAAACCCCTAAGCAAATATTAGCCGTTGCTCTCCTTAGTTACTAACACGCTGCAGCACTCAGCACACTGTGAAAAAAGACTGAAGACATGTCATCTGCTCAGTAACTAACACTATACCACGATCACTGTCAACACTAGTCTACCATTCGAACCATTGAAGTCGCACTCGCGCTGTATCGAAGCCAGACATAGGCGATCACTTGCCCGTTGTAGGGTTACCGGCGGAGCTAGGCCCGAGACTACCGGTACGAGTAGCGGTTGCAAGAGATATCGTGTCAGATTTTGCATCGAAACTGGTTCGAGCCGGGCCAACATCGGTTGGATTGCTGCTAGCACCGGTTTCATTCACGCTACCCATTCCACCTGGAAGTACACTGGCACGCGACGGTCGCCCCGTGCTCCGAGTGTCGTCCCCTGTCCCATCTCCCCCGAGCTCTTGTGGCGTGAACTTGCGCCATTTCGAAGACGTCCCAGGTGGCAAAACGGGTGGAGGGTCTGCGGTATAATAAATTGGGGCCTCTCCTTCAGGGTCCGCCGCGGGAAACGACAGGGAGAGCACGCCAGTTGGAGAGAACTCGTGTAGGACTCCGGACTCCCTGGGCGGCAAACGCCAAGAGTTTCTTGTCCGGCTTCTCGGACGCGGAGCCCCCGTTTTTGTTAGCCGAAGACATATTTAGAGGATAAGGATGGGAGAGTTGTGCTCAATCGAATGTGACTTTTTGAGAGGGGACTCGAAAGAGAACGATGTTGTGGAGCAGCTCTGATTGTCTGCACAATTGTAAGAAACCGCTATGAGAAGCTACCCACTGATTATATACCCTGATTCAGGACATATAAGCAAAACGGGAGCGAAGTCTGATACCCCAAAGGACTGATGGTGTTTCGTCTCTATTGAGGTGTATCCCCTATCATGCCATTTATGAAAGCCCTTCATTCGTCAAAACCACTACCCAAAAGCATTGTCAAGGTCCCTTATAGAGCAATATAGCTATCGAAGCTGTGTATGTTGCCGGCTGCCAATTTCAGAAATAAGAATCCAAAATGCCCGGAGCCTTTTGTGAGTGGACGGACTCCTTGAGTGTATAAGTGTATAACAGGATCTGTGGGTTCCGTTCTCACCAGGGAAGCAATCTGGGACGTTCGTATTCAGCGGTCCTATCGGCGCCACAAGTGCGATTATGGCCTGCCGATTGAGCCTCAACGGCACTGCTTTTATCCACAGCTCGGCACAATTAATCAGTCACGATTAGTTTAGTCTTTTCTTTTGTGAAAGTCGCTAATCCGTCCTCAGTCCTCACCAGCTATGACTGACTGGTGCATAGTCAATCGTTCTAGCAACTAGTGGTTCTGATAATGACTGGTACCGATAACCGATCATTACGGCTAGTCATCGGGGCCACTAGTCAAAATATCATATCGACTAGTCTTTCTTCGGGCGACTATTTGGGTTGACCAGTCACAATTTTTCACTAGTCACATGATATATGCACATGCTATCTTTGAATACAACCCCTCCGCAGACTCTTCAGCTGTCCTAGTCAGTCACTCATTCATCTTCTTCCCCTTCTTCTCATCCCGATCTATCAGCTTGGGTAGCTCGACCCAGAACGTCAGCCGTAAGGAAGCCTTGTAACCTCTCAACATCACTTGTTTAACCAGCAACCTAGCAGAAAGAGACCCACCTTTCTTGCTCAGCAAATGACCCTCATGTGAGAAGCGTCTCGTCACGCTTGAAGAAAACGCCCTCTCGAGGATGTCTCTGGCGACATACGCCAAGGGAAGTATCTCCTCAGGCTACACCATCCTTTTCCAATACGCCAGCACTGGCTCACCCTCAAAAGTAGCGTACCGCGACTCGCCAGCATTGTAGCAGGCCCAAGGATCGGAGAGGTCGACGGTGATTTCCTGCTGGTCTGCCTGGCGTTGAATTGATGCGAATTTGTTGGTTCCCTTGAGCCTTTTCATGGCCTGCACCTCGGCTGGTTTGTTTCTCCCCTGTCGAGTCTACAACGCAGCTTGATGAACTTCCATCCCTCGTTGTAAGGTATATTGAAGTTAGTGCTCGGCACGATTACCGACTATCGACTATAGTCGCAACTAGAGCTCGGCATGACTACTCGACTTGTGACTTTAGTCATGACTTTAGTCATTCGTTATGACTATGACTAGACTACTGACTTTGACCTCCGGCTTTTTTTGACTTGTGACTGACTAGACAAAGTCAAGTCTCCGAAGCGACTAGTCATGGGTCTAATGTGACTAGTCGCGACTTTTGTGACTATTTAACTAGTCACTCACATTGAAAGACTAGTCATTTGCGAGTGACTAGTCATTGGGAGAACGCTTATTTATGCATCCCCCGTCAACATAAACTGTCTAGTAACGGTAGAACCTCATCCCAGCACGTCCTGGCACTTAGCGGACACGATATCTTTGGGTGACGATTCTATTCCTAAAGGGCAATACGAAGGCAAAAAATCGCACATGGATTATTCACGTCGTTGTAGCTCAATGGTTGGCCTGCCCCTCGAATTTCGCATTAATTCAACCTTTCGCGTCGCTTCGTCGCGAGTTCGAATCCACCTTCGGCCATCTACGGGCTTTTTGTCGCTTCCCTTTCTGCTTCTGTGCGCAGGCTCTACCCATGGCGGTTTGATCACGATGTCGGTTCTGAAGACCGCCCTGCATGCCCCTCTTTTGACCCTCTCAATGCCATTCTGGCTCATATGAACCACGAGCTCGACGAAGTCGAAACCGGTCCCGAAGCGCTGCCGGGACCGTTCTTTGGGATATGATAACCTGTACATGGCTCAAAAAAGCTACTCGGTCGCAACTTCATATTGGCTCTGCCCTCCCTGCGCCTTCTCTTCCTCTGAACACTTGATGCCAGGAGACTTAGGGGTTAGGGGTAGGGGTTTGCCATAGGACTCAACACTAAGTATACAACAGGGTAAAAGCACTGATAATCGGGAAACTAGAGTCTACGAGAGAGATGAAAAAAATGGAAACTCTATAGTAGATTCGGTCATCCTAGTTGGCTAGTGTGGCGAGTATTGCTGAGGTATGTCTAGAGTCAAAGGCTGTAGGTACTTAGAGTACAAAGCTTTTTGCTTTGGCTCTCAACAAAATCAGAGACAATGGTTGACAGAGGGTGGAGAAGGCTGAAGGCGTAACCGATTGTTGCCACGCCTTGAGACATTTTGCCGTGTCGTCATCCATCATTCCTCCGACGGTAAATACCAAAGGAGTGAATGGGATGTTGTTGACCGGGAGTCGCTTTCGTTTACCGGGTGCTTGACTATCAAGAAACTTCTTGATGTAGGCAGGACCACGTTCCGCAGATTTGATGGGTTGAATTTGGGGCGGAATGTGAGTCTCGACTGCATCTTTGCACGTGAGGGAGACCACGGTGACATCGTACTCGTGATTGGATAGGCCGGATGCCTCTGAACTGTTACGCGAAGGTCGTTGCGGCGATTGGTGTCGGCGATGTATGGTTCCACGGCGACTCGTACTCCCTCAGCGCTTTCGAGAGCTCGCTTAATAGCGTATTTGACTTGCTCGTGTCGAGCGACAAACCACGGCGTGCCCTTCTTGCAGACTTCCGGGTGCCCAGCGGTATTCACTACTCCACAAAGGGAGCAAACAGCCGATCCAGGGTTCAAGGTCCGATGATGAAGGGCGGCCGAAACCTCCAAGTCCGTCAGCCGCAAAGCCCGGTGAAACGGAATCACAGAAAGCCATTTTCTACCCAAAGCCGACACCGATTCTAGAACGGTTTTGATTTGGTGGTCGTCGAGGGTGTAAAAGAGGGCTTCCTGTTGAGCTTCGAATGCTTTGCCGCATCGGATTCGCTGAGGTGAGATTGACTCGGGATCTTCGGGATCAGTCAACGTCGGAGGTAAAGGCGATGGTCCGAGGAGAGGATCTAGCAGCTTATCGGAGGTTTCCGAAGCAGCTGCATATGCCAAAGGAGCACATGTCCTGTAAGACAAAAGCCCTAGGCCTCCCATTTTGACAGGAAGTGACATAATGGTCTCGTCTTGGCGCAAGGATTCTGCCGGATCGGAGGAGCTTCGAAGTCGAAGAGCGGCTTTCCAGATGATAGAATCTAGCCTTTCCCATTCTAATTCGATATCATCGGTCACGAGACAACGTTGAAGGTGCCGGAGATCCTGCTGCATGCACTGTCGGAGTAGCAGTAGCGCGTGTTGATGAGGAACGTCGACTAGCTTGTCGATCTTTGTCTCGAGCTCGGTGACTTTTGTTTTTAAGAACAATCGTCTTTCCCAAGCAGGTCCAACGGAGGACCCCAACATCTTCAGACCGTTGGTATTCACATCAATGATTGACGTTATGAACGACTTTTCCCGGTTGAGCTTCAGGGACGATCCAGCCACGGAGAAGAAGTCCTCCACTTCGGCCAAGGTCTCCTCCGTCTTGCTGAGGATATACACATCGTCTAGATAGGCTAGAACAATGCATTCCGGGCCGAGCTGCCGTGAGAGTTTCTCCAGGATTGGTCGAATGCCCATAGAGAAGAGCAAAGGTCCAAGCGGATCGCCTTGACGGACTCCTTGAGCGGATGCGATCGGGGCGATGTCACCTTCGCCACTGCCGATTACCAAACGAGACGGTTTATCGTAAGCCCATTTGGCAAGTCGGTAGAGGCCGGGAGCGTGTTGCTTAACCGCTTTTTCCATGTCCCGTCGGTCCAGTGTATTGAAGGCGTTCGAAATATCCAGCGAAGTAACGTGAGTGTAATCCTCGTCTGCTGAGCCATCGATAGCACGTTGAACCGCTCGGATAAGAGGCTCAACGCCACCTTTTGTTCCGACACCGAATTGACCGGTTGAAAGGAAATCCGGCTTGAAGGTATGTCGCAGGACGGCCTTGGTGCACAGTCGGTAAATGAGTTCTCCGACGGCGATAGGTCGAACTCCTCCGTCCGGCTTGTCCAGAGCAACGAGCCGGGAAGAGCACAAAGGTTCTTTTCCGGGAGCGGAACCGGCCAAGACCATGCTGACCAGGACAGTGAGCATTTTCTTGAACGAATCGGACCGTATAGCCAGTTTGAGCAGGGGCACTGTCCAGCTCGAAACACCAGGAGCGGTATCGGGTTTAAACGAGTATAGAGCCTCAATAATGGCTTCGGTTGAAGGTGATGTATGCTGGGCCGGACCGGGAAGAGGACCGAAGGGATTTCGAGTGCCTTCCGGGTGTTTCGCCTTGAGAATTTCGATAGTTGCAGCTGTTCGACTTGGTGCCGAACTGAAACCACCGAGGATCCTAGCCGCATGACCGAGTCGTCCGACTTCCACTTGCTTGATGGCTGAAGGCGAGGATCGTTCGACTTGCGAATACTCAGACGATACCTTTGTAAGCGGTACTTCTGGATAAAGAACTAGGCGGTCCCTGGCAGTAGTTGCCTGACCAGGGGCCAAACCTATCTTCGGTAGACACAGAAGGTCTAGAACGTCCTTGTCACTAGGCGGACCAGCTAAAAATTGTTCGCGACCCTTTCAGCAGCATCCGAAAATGCTTTCGCCACTGAAGGAGGTAGCTGCTTGTACGTCGTCGGGGGTGACTTAGGGGCTAGTGGGTAGGGGATGCCATTGGTCTCAACACTAAGTATACAACAGGGTAAAAGCACTGGTAATCGGGGAACTTTAGTCTAAAGGAAAAACTGAGAAAGAGGAGGCTCTATAGTAAAGTCGTTACCGCTAGCTGACTAGTGAGGCGAGTGATGCTGAGGTGAATCCAGAGTTGAAGCCTGTTGGTACTTAGAGTACAAAGCTCTTGGCTTTGGCTCTCAACAAAATCAGAGACAATTGTTGACAGAGCGTCGAGAATGCGGAAGACGTAACCGACTGTTGCCAAGCCTTGAGGCACTTTGCTGTGTCGTCATCCATCATTCCTCCGACGGTAAATACCAAAGGAGTGAATGGGATGTTGTTGACCGGAAGTCTTCTTCGTTTGCCGGCAGCTTGACCGTCAAGGAACTTCTTGATGTAGGCGTGACCACGTTCCGCAGATTTGATGGGTTGAATTTGGGGCGGAATGTGAGTCTCGACAGAGTCTCGGCAGGCAAGCGATACAACGGTGACATCGTATTCGTGGTTGGAGAGACCGGATGCCTCCGAACCTGTCACTCGAAGATCGTTTCGACGGTTGGTGTCGGCGATATAGGGTTCCACGGCGACTCAGACTCCTTCGGCTGATTCGAGCGCTCGTTTGATGGCGTACTTGACTTGCTCGTGTCGAGCGACGAACCACGGCGTTCCCTTCTTGCAGACTTCTGGGTGCCCAGCGGTATTCACAACTCCACAAAGGGAGCAAACGGCTGAACCGGGGTTCAAAGTTCGATGATGGAGGGCGGCCGAAACCTCAAAGTCCGTTAGGCGTAAAGCCTGGTGAAACGGAACAACCGAAAGCCACTTTCTGGCCAAACCCGACGCCGATTCTAGAACGGTTTTGATTTGGTGGTCGTCGAGTGTGTGGAAAAGGCTTTCCTGTTGCGCTTCAAACATTTTGCCGCATCGAAGTCGTTGAGGCGAGATTGACTCGGGATCTTCGGGATCAGTCAAAGTCGGAGGTAAAGGCGGTGGTCCGAGGAGAGGTTCTAGCAGCTTGTCGGAGGTCTCCGAGGCAGCTGCATATGCCAGGGTTAGGGGGTAGGGGATGCCATAGGTCTCAACACTAATCATACAACAGGGTAAAAGCACTGATAATCGGGAAACTATAGTCTAAAGGAGAAGATGAAAAAATGGAAATTCTATAGTAAAATCTTGACTAATAGCTGGCAAGTGTGGCGAGTATTGCTGAGGTATGTCCAGAGTCGAAAGTTGTCGGTACTTAGAGTACAAAACTCTTTGCTTTGGCTCTTAAAAGAATAAGAGACAACTGTTGGCACAGAGTTGAAAAGGCCGAAGGGGTGACTGATTGCTGCCACGCTTTAAGGCACTTCGCTGTATCGTCATCCATCATTCCTCCGACGGTGAATACCAAAGGAGTGAATGGGATGTTGTTGGCCGGAAGTCTTCTTCGTTTGCCGGCAGCTTGACCGTCGAGGAACTTCTTGATATAGGCGTGACCACGTTCCGCAGATTTGATGGGTTGGATTTGGGGCGGAATGTGGGTCTCGACAGAGTCTCGGCAGGCGAGTGAAACGACTGTGACGTCGTATTCGTGGTCGGAAAGGCCGGATGCCTCGGAACCGGTGACTCGAAGGTCGTTCCGACGGTTGGTGTCGGCGATGTATGGTTCGACGGCAACTCGGACTCCATCGGCGGATTCAAGTGCGCGCTTGATGGCGTATTTGACTTGTTCGTGCCGAGCGACAAACCATGGCGTTCCCTTCTTGCAAACTTCCGGATGGCCGGCAATGTTTACGACTCCGCAAAGAGAGCAAACGGCTGAACCGGGGTTCAAAGTTCGATGGTGGAGGGCAGCCGAAACCTCAAAGTCCGTTAGGCGTAAAGCCTGGTGAAACGGAATAACCGAAAGCCACTTTCTGCCCAAACCCGACGCCGATTCTAGAACGGTTTTTATTTGGTGGTCGTCGAGAGTGTGAAAGAGGGCTTCCTGTTGAGCTTCGAAAGCTTTGCCGCATCGAACTCGTTGGGGTGAGATCGACTCTGGGTCTTCGGGGTCGGTAAGTGAAGGCGGCAATGGCGAGGGTCCTAGGAGAGGTTCTAGCAGCTTGTCGGAGGTTTCCGAGGCAGCTGCAAATGCCAGAGGAGCACATGTCCTGTAAGACAGTAGCCCTAGGCCTCCCATTTTGACCGGAAGTGACATAATGGTCTCGTCTTGGCGTAAGGATTCTGCCGGATCAGACGAACTCCGTAGTCGCAGAGCAGCTTTCCAAATGATCGAGTCGAGCCTTTCCCACTCCGATTCGATATCTTCGGTGACAAGGCAGCGTTGGAGGTGTCGGAGGTCCTGTTGCATACATTGTCGGAGTAACAGCAAGGCGTGCTGATGTGGAACATCGACCAGCTTGTTGACCTTTGCCTCCAGCTCAGCGACTTTCGTCTTTAAGAAAAGCCGCCTTGCCCACGAAGGTCCAACACAGGAACCGAGCATTTTGAGCCCGCGGCTGTTGATTTCGATCACCGACGTCATGAAAGACTTCTCTGCATTGAGTTTCAGAGACAGTCCCGACACCTCGAAAAAGTCTGACACTTCTTCCAGGGTCTCGTCCGACTTGCTGAGAATGTACACGTCGTCTAGATAGGCTAGAACGGTGCATTCCGGGCCGAGTTGTCTTGATAGCTTCTCGAGGATGGGACGAATGCCGATAGAGAAGAGCAAAGGTCCAAGCGGATCGCCTTGACGGACTCCTTGAGCAGATGGGATCTGGGTAATGTCACCTCCGCCACCGCCGATTACCAAATGAGACGGTTTATCGTAAGCCCATCTGGCAAGTCGGTAAAGTCCGGGAGCGTGTTGTTTAACCGCTTTTGCCATGTCCCGCCGGTCCAGTGTATTGAAGGCGTTCGAAAAGTCCAGCGAAGTAACATGAGTGTATTCGACGTCGGTAACTGAGCCGTCGATGACACGTTGAACAGACCTAATCAGGGGTTCCACTCCTCCTTTTGTTCCGACGCCGAACTGTCCAGTCGATAAAAAGTCCGGCTTGAAGGTATGGCGAAGGACAGCCTTGGTGCAGAGTCGGTAAATGAGTTCACCGACGGCGATAGGTCGAACTCCTCCGTCCGGCTTTTCGAGGGCGACGAGCCGGGAAGAGCACAACAGCCCTTTTCCGGGAGCGGTACCGGCCAAGACCATGCTGACCAGGACAGTGAGCATTTTCTTGAACGAGTCCGACCGAACAGCCAACTTGAGCAAAGGCACCGTCCAACCCGAGACACCAGGAGCGGTATCCGGTTTGAACGAGTAAAGGGCTTCGAGGATTGCTTCAGTTGAAGGCGGCGTATGCTGAGCCGGACCGGGCAGTGGACCAAACGGAATCTGAGGTCCTTCCGGATGTTTCGCCTTTAGGATTTCAATGGTTTCGGCAGTTCGACTAGGTGCCGAACTGAAACCGCCGAGGATCCTAGCCGCGTGACCCAGTCGGCCGACTTCAACTTGTTTGACTGCTGAAGGTGAAGATCGTTCGGCATGTATATTTTCGGACGGTACTTTCGGGAGTGGTACTTCCGGATAAAGAACTAGGCGGTCCCTGGCCGTAGTTGCCTGACCAGGAGCGAGACCTATCTTCGGTAGACATAGAATGTCCAGCACGTCTTTGTCGCTGGGCGGTCCAGCCAAAAAGTTGTTAGCTACCCGTTCGGCGGCATCCGAAAATGCTTTTGCCACTGAAAGAGGTAGCTGCTTGTACGTCGTTGGGAGTGACGCCAAGCAATCCAAGGCCGCTTCGTTATTTTCGAATTGGAACGAAGACGACCCGGGTCGACGAACTGCAGCCACAGGTCGAGGCCGGTTGTTGGCCGTAGGTACCGATGCCTGAGCCGGAGGAGAAACTGGAAGAATCCGAGGTCGAGAAGGCCGGATTACGGGAGGCGTCGGTAATCGCTCTCTTCGTCGAGACGCCGAAACCGGAATTCGAGAAGGGCGTAAAGCCCCGGGACGTTCGATTATTTCTATGGAATCGATGGACTCTACCGATCCCTCTCTTTGATCCCTCTCGCCAAAGTTCGGATCTTGTTGGTGTTGTTGATCGTCCGAGCCAAAGTTTTGTTCTTGCGACTCGTCAGACTCGGATTCAGTTTCGCTGGCAACAGGATCGATTGCGGCAGCGTACGGGCACGTCTTTGACCGCTGTTTGTGCTTCCGGATCCCTTCAAGTCCCAAAGCGGCACTGCCACACAAACAGACCTTGATTTGCGTACCGACAAAGTCTGCTTGAGTAATGACGTGGTTCTTGTGGCGCTGTCGGACGTGCTCCAACAAGTCGTTGCACGGTCTGGCACACGCAGGGCAAGTCCCAGGATCGGACCGCTTGCCACGTTGTTGCGGCATGACGGATGATTTCGTGCAGTCGGCTTCGAGGCTTAACAACACAACAAAGACGAACCGTGCAGTCGGCTTCGAGGCTTAACAACACAACACACACGAACCGTGGCGATGTCAGCTTTGCCTCGAGTGTGTTTACATAAGACAAAACAACTTACATTAACGTTAAAACAAGTACGTGTTCAAAGAGGACAATTCGCAGCAGTGAAGAATTGCAGCGATAGTCTGTACCACAGAATACAAGGCATAAAGTCGAAGCTGAGCGAATGCTTTATTTCTGACATTGCCAGAAATAACTTACCCGTCAAAGAATTGACAAAGCGCAACGGAAAATCACACGAAGCGGAGATACCAAGTTGAGTTTCTGCAACAACAGCAAACAAGTAAAGAATAACCAAAGTTCAGCTTCGATTTTATTTCTGGCAATTCCAGAAATAAACGTACCGACAAGAAAACAAAACAAAAAGTCGTGAGGCAGTTGGCATCAACAAGTCGGAAACAGGCAATGTCTTGAAGACGAATGTCAAAGGCAAAGATAAAATGAGTGGGCGTTTTATTTCTGGCAATGTCATAAATAACTTACCGGAAAGCAAACGAAAGAAGTTGTACGGCAATTGGCACAACCCGGTCGAAACACAATCCAAGTCTGAAAGAAGAACACCCAAAGCAAAGATGCAATGAGCAAGGGATTTATTTCTGGCAAAGTCATAAATAACTCACTGACAAACAAGAGACAAGCCCAGGGAAAGACTTTGCAGAAAAGGAGAGAAGTTGGCGGTCGATTTTATTTCTGGCATTGTCAGAAATAAACTTACAGATCCAAGACCAGAAAAAACCCCAAAGGACAAGTCGCAAGAGACCCGGTAGAGCGATTTCTAAACAGCCAAGTCCGAACCCAAAGACAACAAAGAAAATTAGATACCCATTTATTTCTGGCAATGTCAGAAATAAAGTACCCACGAAGAAGCGAAAGAAAGAAAACAATCTGAAAAGTTGACAAGTCAGCAAGAGTTTTCTTTTCAGACACTTGAATCGGTTGACGACTTACAACCGAGGCAGATATCGTTCAGTTTCCGGTTCCAAAGCTTGACGGATTAAAGACGTTACCTTCCTGTGATGCCTTTGAATGATCAGTCAGAGTCGCGTCAAGGACGAACGTTCCAACTTACGAGGCTTAACAACACAACAAACACGAACCGTGGCGATGAGAAAGCACAGCGAAAGACTGGCGAAGGCGGAATCGAGAATCAGGCCTGGCTCTATATAGATTTTCATCAGGCCATGGGACACAGGTGAAAAGTCTGCAAGCGCTCGGTTCGCTTCCTCCGCTTTGCCAACAGCTCTGGAGCGCTCACTGCGCTTTGATCTGGTTACTCTTGGAGCTAGATCGGCACGGCGAGTAACCTGGATAGAAGGGAAAAACTTCGGACGATACCAGCCAGAGATCAATTCACGTAAGAGTCTCGAGTCAGCTTTTATCTTATTTCACAAGTCAAATGACAGGAAACGTACAAGGGAAAAGAGGCTATTTATTTCTGACTTTGCCAGAAATAAATTAGAGTACAAGTCACAAGTCGAAGTGAAGTTGCATCATTTATTTCTGACATTGCCAGAAATAAAGACAGGTGAATCGAGTTAAGGGAGGCGGAGCAAAATGTCAGCGTTGAGCCGGTTTCGACCGCACGCCGCTCGACCGCTTTCTCGACCTTGTTTCCGTCCTCCTTACCACTAGGCTAACGATACTTCGGGTGCCACCCCCTGCAGCACGTTAGCCCAGTCTGTACTCTCATCAATCGGTTGCTGCTAGTTGCTCAATGTCAAGCAATATGTACTGTATGTAC
This sequence comes from Naganishia friedmannii, assembly GCA_030039255.1. Lineage (NCBI taxonomy): Eukaryota > Fungi > Basidiomycota > Tremellomycetes > Filobasidiales > Filobasidiaceae > Naganishia > Naganishia friedmannii. Next base: position 151,060 of record JASBWT010000038.1, read on the forward strand.
TATTGGCCTTGTATCATTTCATCGATTACAGCAACAGAAACGGTAACATTAATGAACTTGAGGACAGGCTTACTCCTGCTTGATGAGGATGTAAGCTACAGAACCGAATGACTTGGCTTGCCATTCTTTATCAAGTATACCTCAGGAAGGAAGCCAAAGTCGCCTCGGACGAAGATATAAATAGTATGAATGGTGATTGCATTTTCTAGCTACAAGTACACTGAATACGAGACCAACATTACTTGGTCATTTCCCCCTCCAACATACTCGCCGCCGCTATGGCTTGACTGTCGTAGCCTAATCCCCAATCTTCGGAGTCTTCTTCGGCGCTATTGGCGTTTGTCCCTATGTTGGCCTGAGTGGGATTGTCGTCCACTTGCGTGTCCTCTAACCTTTCCGTAACACCCAAACCCACAGGGTCATTCTCACCGGCTTTCATGTCGTCGACTGAACCCGATTCCGACTCGTCATCCCAGTCAATGTTGAAGTCAGTGCCCGTCGATCCTTCATCCTCAGACACATCTTCTTCGTCCGAGGTCATCAGATCTTCATCTGCCTGGACAGCAGTGATCGAGTCATCTGTCCAGTCTTGAGGA
>JASBWT010000039.1:0-151401 GCA_030039255.1 Naganishia friedmannii
TACGCCCAGTACAAAGCGGTAGAGGACTCCGCTTAATTGGAGTGGCGGGTATTGTAAGTACTTACACTTTACCCTTTTTGTCCTCTTGCTTATTGCTTCGTACTTGTGCAGTTCTTTCTATAGTTCGCCACCTTTGTTGTAGTAGAATTTGGAAGTTTAGTTTAGTTATGGAATTAGGTTCGAGCCTGGCAAGTCTTTTTATGCTTTTGTCACTTTGTACTGAAAATAGTAAAGTGACATAGTTTTCTATGTCACTTTGTCACTTTGTCGCTTTTTGTCACTTTGTCACTTTGTGCCATTTTCGGAACAAAGTGACAAAGGTTAGGTTGTACGCCAAGGTCTCCTTAGGAGCCCTTGCGCAGGGTTGGCCTCGCCACCCATTTCTGACGTCTATATAAGACAGGCCAAATTGTAGTAAGTTTTGCCACCATGAATTATGAAACACGCTTTTTCTCCCTAACTCTCCAAGAAGCGCCTTCTTGATTGTACTAACTACCACTTTAGATAATACCTTTAGATTAGCTCATACTAGCATTCTACATATTATCTTGTGAGTTAGCCGTTTACCTGATAGACATCAGTAGTTGCGAAGAATAATCCTTTCTGACTGTTCCCACTTTAGACCTTGTACTGTATTTAGTTAGTATATTATTCCATATTATACTATTCTACATACAACGCTACACAGGCTCTTTACATGGGTCGTCTATCTCAAGATTTCGCATCTGGCGCAGCTTTATCTATCTTTTTCGCGCATATATTCGTCATTATGTAACATGGCGCGCGTCTGTGACCGCGGTTTTGCTGGGGTAAACCTGGTAAACCCCTAACCCTTTATCGGAGTCCTGATGTCTCATGGCCGTCTAAACATTGTAGCTCTCACGGATACTGAGTACCATACCAGTTCTATGAGAAGTACGCTAATCACCAGCTGTCAACGAACATCCGACCAGCTCAGTAGCCTATCAGCAGTAGCCACTACCCTATTAGGCAGACAATAAGCTGACAGGACAATAGGGCCGCTGGTTGACAAAAGAAAGCGCAGAGTGTCGTGTTATAAGCGCTGTCGCCAAGCAGGCTGGAGCATGAGTCAGAGATGGCGGGCGAGTCGTCGTTTGCTAAGTCATTTCGTCGACATCATTATCTATCTGACAATATTGATCGTTTACTTAAACGCCATCGCATTTGCGCATACCTATCGTCGACGTAAAATCTACAACGAAAAAATAACACGATGCCTCCTCGACCAGCCGATTCAACCATCAACGCCACGCCTGATGCGTCGTTTGCTCCTCCCGCTTATCAGCTCGCTCCACCCGTCATCCCAAATGAAATTTCAGGATCCAACCGTCCAGCCTTGCCGTTCCGAGCGAGGAACTTGTTCTTGGATCAAGGCCGTGAGTCGCGTTCTCATCGCTCTCGGTGAAGTTTAGAATGGGTGACTGCAGGGAGACGCGTTGACTAAATGGCTCCTATCTCGTCTTCTTCTATCTCGTTTTCCCTCTCAATGCCTGTGCTCCGTCTCCAGTGTCACCCACAACGATGGATCCCGATGCTTTGGTAGTGAAGTTTCAAACAATCGTTCGTGATGGAAAGGAGATCATCGTTGGTCGACTCAAGGTCCCCACCGTACGTCCCCTGTTCGCTTCGCCTGACCTTGATCTCGACCTGACGCCTTCCTGCTATTTAGTATCTTACCGGCCCTCTGGAACACGCATTTATTCTCAGGAGATACGACACCGGTGCTATTAGTGTGACAACCATGTTCAAAGCTGCTTTCCCTAGTGCGACCGCGGAAGACGAGGAACGGGAGATGAAGTGGATTAAATCGTCGTTTGACATGTCGGGCATGAATGGATCAAGGACTTGTACCGCTGTGAAGCTTGCTGGAAACTGGTACGTTTGTCTTTGCTTGATTGAGCGTGCATCGGCCGTGGATTCCGCTGGGTTGTCCTTCGATGCTCATCACTTGTCTTTTCGATACAGGGCCCCGCTGAATCTCGCCAAACATCTTGGACCGGCTTACAAATTGGAACCTTGGATTGAAGTTAGTACTCGGCGAAGGAAATCACCGAACTTCCGTTTTCCCCATCGTCTATAGCGATCCAGCCACGGTAGGGTTCTGATTTCTTCACTTTGCTTGTACCCCTTTAGGCAATGTGTGCTGCTCGACCGGAAACTGGTGTTGCGTACAGGAAAAGTCAGCGAAGCCAACGTGCTGCGGAAGAAGCTTCTCAAAGGCCTGCTCCCACTGCTAATGCTCCCGCTGTTCCGGTAAACACCCGTACCACCCATCCTGCTGCCGTTGCCCCAGTTCAACAACAATCTCCTCAGTCCGCTCGACAGCCGCCTGCGAGTCCTCGTCAGACTCCTGCTCGATCTGGCATCATCCGAGCTCCACGACAGCTGGTCAATGGCGAATTGCAGAACATTCAAAGCAATGAAGAGTTCGCACCCAACTCGACCGGTCAGGACCACCAGCAACAACAACAACAGCAACATGTTGCTCCTCCTTCGACCCAGCGCGCCAATGGAACACCCGGACGAGCCGCCAAGCGATCTCGACCTGCGCCTTCGGAAATTCATCCTGCTTCTCTCGACGCCGATGCTATGGACACGACCACTTCAGCCCCCGATCACGTCACCGTCACTCTTCAATCTACCCACGAACTTCATGCGCCTTTGAGCACGTCTGCGACCGCTCTTACCGCTGCTGCAGAAGCCGAGATCGCCGCCAGCAAAGCCGATGTTTTGCGATTGCGAGAAGAAGCCTTGGCGCGATCAGCTGCGGGTGAGAGTGCATCCGAGATGGGCCTGGTTGCTGACAACATCTCGGGTGGACCTGGCTCGAGCTTGTCCGGGACTGGTGGTCTCCGTGGCATCAAGCGAACGACTGAAGATGTCGATGTCGAAGATGACTTCGTGATGATACCTGGAGGAGCATCGGGTCAGCCGGCTGGTGGTGCTATCACCGCTCTTGCAAACTCTGGCGCAGGTAGGGTCATTGCTGGTAACAGGCGAATCGTGAACCCTGAAGCTGCTGTACGACGTCAAGGAATCTGGGGAGGTGCATTGTTCGCAGCGGGGATGGCGGCGACTTACCTCGCGAGTAACTTCTTGCTTTAGCAGCAGGGTGCCAACCCTTATCATTTCCCCTTGGACTTTCATCGTAAGCCTCGTTTCGGCTCTGGTGTTCTGACGCAAGTGTCCGGCCCTCCGGCGCTTCTCTCAATGCTGAATCATTTTGTGCTCGGCAGTCCTTCTCAACTTTCATGTCTCTCTCCTCTGGCATTTCTTCGTCAAATCTCTCTCTTGTCGGCCGTGTTGTACTATAGGATCGTTCCGGACCTGCTTTTCTCTTGAGCTCGCCCTTTCTGTGGACCTCTGGCTAGAGTCAAACAGGTAAGAATCGTACTCCTAATCCGAGCCGCCTCGAGCCGATCCGAGCCACTTCGAACCGATCCGAGCCGAACCGAACTCAAGTCGAACCAACCGAGTCGAATCGAGCTACAAGCGGCAACCACAAGACCTTTCGATATCAAGACGATCCGTTCCAAAATGTTTTCCCCAACCGCAAGACGATTACCGAGTTTTCGAATTCGAATCCGAGCTGGACGATGGACGAGTAGAATGTTTACTGTGGTGTTATAGGATCGGGTCTCTTGGAGTTCTGTCTTGCAGATAGTCGTATGTAGGGGACCTCGTGGTAGCTGCCCGAGTGTGTAGATAGTTTCGCGTGTTTACTTTTACTTAATTTACTATTGTGTTAAATGCATGTACTATGTAGAACCTGGCATTACAAAAATAATCCTGTCCATTTGATCTTGGCCATTTGTTATCGTAACAGAAATCTGCTTGTCAAACGCATCTTCTACATGAGCAACATATTTGATACGACAGGACGAAACATAATCCGTGATAACCTCACAAGAGCACACTGGCTATGCAAAACAACATCGATACCCACCTAAACATCAACTCGCATCGACTACTTCATCGCCACATCCCGTCTACCCAATTTTGGCGTTACTGAAATCCATCTCGGGGTGTGCGTTCTTGAACTTTTCGAGCATCTCGAACTTTCGTTGTTCGTCGGATGTCGGTTTTCCCATTTGCTATAGGACGTCGGAAACAAAAGACGACGGGCATTGTTAGCATGGCCACAACAAGCAAGGGAAAGATGCCTGGTATACCTTCTGCTGGTTGTCGAACTGAACAAGCACAAGAAAGCAGTATCAGCTACAGCCAACGGCGGTATCTCCTTTCTTGAGTGACGTACCATCATCTTCTCCACCATTCCACGCGTTTCTCCATCTAGGTCACTAAGTTTCGAGTTTTCCGGTGCAAGCTTACTAGTATCGATACGAGGGTGATGAGTGAGGCTGTGTGGCCACCATTGCGGTGTTGATGTTCGCGCGCTGTAGGTGAAGGAGGTTAGGGACGTATGCGTTGTTGTGTGGCGATGACGGAGCGTACCTGAGCTTTTCCAGTTCTATGTAAAGTACGCCGTCATCTGTGATCGTAAGGTAGACAGGTTTGGTAACTGATGTCCGTGGCTTCCAACGAACTTACCTATGCTCCATGTCGAATCCTCTTCCTTGATCTCTGCAAACAGCTCTCCCTCCAGAATAGGTTCAGGTTGCGCCTTGAGTTGTACCTAAGAATCAGGAAGTTGGCAGTCAGTTGCGATGTTGCACGATCCGATGGGTTTGAGCGTCCGCGACCTGCCTTCAACGACCTCTTCTTGATGCTAACGTTGAGATCTCTCGCCCGTGTACCTGCCGGCAAGGTGATGGTGACGGTTGCGGTGTTCAGATCTTGGGTCCATTTGTACGGTAGGGCTGTTACCAGAAGATAATTAGAAGACACTTCGTTCAGCATCCGGAGGGCGTTTGATTTCCAAGGGGCTCAACTCACCGTCTTGTTCAGCTTGCTCCTTTACTCTTGCAACTTTGTCATGCTCGTCTTGCTCCGACTTCGACATTGCATCATACGCCTTCTCCGCAGTAACCGATTCGGACATGGACATTGTTTGCTCGGTAGTGCTAGATGTTGTTGACCAGTCGATGGAGAGAGCGCTGGCCTATTCTGCCGGATACTTTCAAGGTGTAGTAATTCTCAAAACTATGTCAAATCAAGTACGTTCGCGTCTCGTCGATCGTATCAATCTCAGAATTCAGAACGTGATGACGAATTCTGGCTTAGGCGCGGCGCATTCTTGTTATATACTCGAGGTAGGACAGCTCATACAACATACAATACCGCATCTCGAATATATGGAACCGCATGTGGAAAGCTTCAACTTCGTGAAATGTCAAGGCTTCAGTTCTCGGTCCAATGCCGATGAAAATCGTATCATGCAGTGTTTGTCTATTTCAATACAAATGATTCTTGTGATCTATCTCTCGGTAACCCATACAGCAGCAGCAGCAGCCAAGCGATCCAGAGCGTTTGCTTTTTACTTCTTCTCGAACAACTTGTCACCGTCGTAGAAGTGTCGACCTTCCTTTTCGCTGCTAAAGATCTTCTCGGGCAACCATTCGTTGCAGACCTTGAATCGGTCGGTAAGGTCGTTGAGTTTGTTCATCTCCTCCTCGGTCAAGTCCAAACCGTCTAAGTCAAAGTTGCCCTTGATTCGGGATTCGGTAACGGACTTGGGGATGACGGAGGTACCTCGCTTCAAACCCCAAACGAGCAAGACTTGCTGAGGAGTCTTGCCGTGAGCGTCGGCGATGGCCTTCAAGGTCTGGTCGTGGGCAAGAGGGGAGTCGGTGGATCCCAGGCACGAGTAGGCGGTGACGTGGATTCCCTTGCTTTTGCAGAATTCGACGAGTTTGGTGGACGGAGAATTCGGGTGCAATTCCACCTGATTTACGGCTGGTACGACCTTGGCAGAAGCGAGGAGAGTCTCAAGGTTCCTGATACCGAAGTTGCTGACACCAATCGCACGAGCCTTGCCGGTTTCGACGAGCTTCTCCATCTCCTTCCAAGTGTCGGTAAACTTCCAGTCCTTGTAGACGATGGTCTGCTTCTCCGCGTCAATGGGGTCTGCAAGAGGGAGGCAGGGTAAGTAAGCAACAAATAAAGTTGGCGCGAAAAAGGAGTTCACTACGTACCGATGGAAACGGGCCAGTGCATCAAGACCAAATCAACGTAGTCGGTCTTGAGCTTCTTCAAAGAGTCGTCCATGGTCTCAGCAACGTGCTTGTGGTTCATGTTGTCGATCTTGGTGGTCAAGAAGAAGGATTCTCGGGAGACACCAGCGTCCTGGATACCATCTCCGACTTCGGCTTCGTTTCCGTAAGCTTGGGCACTGCGAACAGGAGGAGATATCAGGTACTGCGTCGGTACGGGTGGAAGGGGAAAGGAGACTCACGTGTCAATGTGCTTGTAGCCGGCCAACAAGGCAGCCTTGACAGCCTTTCGGACCTCGTTGGGCTTTGACTGCCATGTTCCGAGCCCGATAGCGGGGATGTCACGCCCAGTGTTAAGCTTGAAAGTGAGTCTGTGAGGGAAGGGATTGTCAGTTCGAGTTCCCAAGGAGCGGAAGGTGCAGAGATGGTGGCAGCAGGAGGTGGATATCCGCAGGAGGCAGGAGTGGAGCATGGAGGAAGAATACTCACTTGGTCCATTGAGTAGCCATTTTTGTGGATGTTTTGTAGTTGGTTGAGTAGAAAAATAAAGTGGTATGTGTGGAACAGGACGAAGGGCGAGTGGAAAGGCAATGGCAATGACCGTCGTTATATATCTAATTCGCTGGAAGACTGGGGAGGCGGGCAAACGGGAACCAATACCGACCTTGCCTGGGAGCCGCTGCGCTACCGGCTGATTCCACTGAATATCCAATGAAACCTCGCGGATCCAACCGGTGTTGGAGTTCAATGAGGCGCCTCCACCGCATCATCGTCACATGTGTAGTACATCGGCGACGACAAAGCCGCAACCGAGGACTTGAAGATTTCTGCCATGTCCGGATACCCGCAGACCCGCTTGACGACTTGGATTTTCTGGCAAGTTCGTTGACTCTCCGTACGAGAGCGTTGGACATGAAGGGAAAGGTGAACGAATACATATGACTTGCAACATCTGGCCAGGCGTGACGTCCCCGCTTCGCGGTATCCGGTTGAGCTCATGAATTGCCTACAGCGCCCTAGGAACAAGGATGCGACAGAGCCGCAGCTTGGCCGACGTATACGACCTTGTGGCTGAAATTTAGGATCCTGTACTACGGTGCGGTCGACTTGCGCAACGACACTACCTCGCCTCCAGCGGTCCGTTCAGACTTGAACGTTGGAAGTCATGTTGGAACTCTCTGGAACTCTGCACTCAAAGATTCGTCTTCAGGGAATCGGTATTACAGCGTCGTCATCGTTCATCCCGCAACGCAAATTCGGCGCGCCTGCCAGCCAGAAGAAAGCAACGCCGAAACCGCCTTACCCGTCCACCCCGTAGTGCTTGCCGCCGGTGTTGCTCGACTTTCCATCTTTTCGGCATGACGATGATGATGGCAAAATTGGCGAGGGAAGATGATGGGGAAGATATTGGATAGTGAAGTGTGAAGAGTTGTGTCGTGGATGAGAGAATGTCGCTGTTGTCCTCAGGAGAGCGCGGGGTAGGAGCAAGGTGAGTAGCTCTGAGCTCTGGAAGAAATGCTGGAGGCGGGTGCCAACGAGGAGGTTGAAGGCATCAAAATCATATTATGAACATCCGATGGGAAACGAAGAACCGTATGCCTCGAGCACCTCGTTTGATTGAAGGCCACCCACCTCACGACCAGCGGTTGCTCAATGCTTGTCTCGACACACCTTGTCAGCAGCGACTTGAACGGAAGCGGACAGGCTGAAGTGGACTGGCCGCGAGGACGAACGAACATTTGCTGGAGCTACTAGAGCATTGAGTTTGGTCAGGGAAGCACAGTACAAGAAGGAGGGTGGAAGGACTAGGTCACTGTACATCGTCGAGTTCCTGCCTTTCTTTCCGTGGTTGATGGGTGCGAGAGTCCCTTTGACCTGACCTGTGAGTTGGGGTTCGGCTGAGTGGCGCTTACGACAAGTCACCAAAGTCATCATGGCAGCTGCAGCTGCAGGCGAGGTGCAGTCATCGAAAGTGTAGAACCCAATTAGGTGATCCGACTTGCCTACGTGGAAATTTGGGTCGTCCAATGCAAAGGAAAAGGGCAGTGCGGTTGTACAATATGACATTACAAATTGTGCGCCATTCTTCATTTTCTTAACATCGCTTGTCAAGTATTCCAGCCTGTTGTCTGCGCCTAACGCAGCATCGAATGACAGGAGATATATCAAGTGGCATACAACGGACGGCAGGGAACGTGGCCGGGGAGACAGTCGCACACTCAGTCGCGCGTTCGTTGAGAAGACCAAGCATCTCATTCCATGCAATTTGGATCATCGATATTCCTCGAATACAACCATGTTCATTCTCCTGCTGCATCCCTTTACGCGCATGTTACTCCACCCGGCCGGTAAGCACGACCGAGCCAATATAAACCAAATACAGCACAAACAGTCCCACACCCACCGAGCGCCTGTACCACCCACCCCATACCACCACCCACAACACCAAAGACGACGCAAGCGCGACCAGAACGTCGATCCACATTCCATTACGTGAGTCGGTGTCGAATACCACTTTTGAGCCTCGGACGATCCAGATTACGCCCAGGACGAGGGTTTGGAGAAAGATGTTACTCCCAACTGTGTTCGCGATCAGGACCCCACGTTGGCCTTTGACACCGCTCTTGTACGCGACGAGTTTTTCAGGAAGTGTGGTTGCGATGCTAAGCAAAGTCACGCCGATCGCGGAATCCGATACATGTGCTTGTGAGGCGAGCGAGGCGGAAGTGGTGGATAAGATGTAACCGGCGAGCGTGAGGAAGAGTGTGGAAAGTACCAGACGGTAGGTTATTTGGAATGTTGATTTCCGGCGGGCTAGGCGACGTTGCGAGGGGAGGAGGGGCGCGTTTTCTGTGGCTGCAGAGGGAAAGGCAGAGTATGGGTATCAGACGGATGGTGGGTTAATCATTCGGGCGAACGCGGGCGTACATGTCCATCGTCCTGCCCTATGCGCGTTCCTCGCACGCCGCAGATCCCTCCTCCCGGCTTGAACACGCCGCTCAAACGTCGTATCTTCCTCCTCGCCATCCTCCTCCTCTGACTCGGTCTCCGTGGTGTCCTCCCCGCCTGGACCATCACTAGTGTCCGAGGTGTCGCTATCGCTATCAGACCCTTCTGGCGCGACCATGATCCCGCGGTATATCCCGTATGCGATAAAGGAGAGGTAGAGGACGAAGAGCGCGACCAGGGTGTAGCCTACCCATCGTCCTGCTCCTGTCGCGTGGGGTTTGTGTTCCCGACCTTGACGTTTCGCTTCGAGGTATTCCTTCAACGGGCCAACGAGCGCAATGAACACGGTGATGAGAACGAGGATCGAGGTGTAGATCTTGGCAGAGACGTTCTCTGAGCGACGAACCGCCGCGGGTATGTGGGGTGGGTGCGGCGATGTATCTGCAGCGGTGATGGGGAGGAAAGTCGAGGTGCTGGTCATTTTAGTGAATACTAGGCCAATAGAGAATGAGCCGAGGATGTTTGCTGTGCTGGAGCCGAGGGTGTTGGCCAGGGCGAGAGAGGGGTTGTTGGTCGCCAGCGAGGAAACGACGACGACGAGCTGCCATTTATGAAAGAGCGTCAGTTGGAAAAGTTGATTGAAAAGTCATGGCGCACGAGGATCAGTGTCTGCGTTTTCAAAGGTCGCTCTGCGACGGCGTGAAAAGAGGAGAAGCATTAATTCTCGGCTACCCTACGGTGACCTCGGGAAGAGAAAGACATTGACTCTCGACCCTCGTACAAAGGTCTCGAGAAGACAAAGACATTGATGGTCGCTCTTGATCGCTCAATACAGGCAACTACTATCGGACTACTCTCGACCGTCATGCAACGGCCTCACGGAGAAATGAATGTTCGTAATTGCACGCTCGAATCAAGGCGACTATTCCCAGCCGTCCTACGACGGCCTTGAGAAGAAGTACAACGCAGATGCTCGCGCTCCGTCGGACTCGATGAAGGCAAATACTCTCAGCCGTCCTCGACGGCCTCGAAGAAGACGCAGTCACTGATGCTCGCACTTGACGCACTCGACGAAGACACCGATTCTCGACCGTCATACGACGGTCTCGAGGAGACGCGCGTACTGACGCTCGCGCTTGCGCACTCGATGAAGAAGACGAGTCTCGGCCACCCTACGGCGGCCTCGAGGAGACAGAGACACTGATTCTCGCCCTACGGCCTCGGGAAGAGTCCTACAGACCCGATAGCCTGCGGCGAACACACTGATTCTCGGCCGTCCTACGACGGCCTCGAGGAGACAAAGACACTGATGCTCGGCCTACGGCCTCGGAAAGTGTCCTTCGGACTTGATAGCCTGCGGCGCCAAACACTGACGCTCGCTATCGCTCGGTGTGTGTATCGCGCCTTGAACTCACCTCCTCCCACTCGGCACCAGCCGTCAACAACGCGACCAATATCGTCGGCACTCCAAACCGTTTGCCTACTACCGCCGTCGAGTCGACAAACACATCGGCGGCACGTTCTAGAAAGAAGAGGGAGATGATAAACAGTGTGATATCCACTCCCACGCGGAATGGACGGGAGAGACCGAGGTCGTCTATAATGGGGAGCATTTGTCGAGGTGGTTGGAGAGTGTCAAGATGCCAGGGGAGAAAAGAGGCGAGGGCAGGAAGGGGAGCTGTGTACGATATGATATAGCATGAGAATTGACGGGGGAATTGGAGTCGTGGGCTCAACTACGGACGGGAATAGCATCATGGCCATTTTCAAATTGGATAGAATACCAGACCTTGATTCTGAAGCAAATACTGCCCTTTATTAGGACGTTTAGTAGACTGCCTCAGCGTTTCGTCATCACGTTTCGCCAAGAAGCGCAGCGAGCGATGAGCAGTCGTTCAAAGGTAATCTAAGGGAAAGGGACTCAACTTTACACCTTTGCTCTCTGTTCATTCCAATTCCTTCGGCTTCTTCGGCATCCAGGCATCCAAACACACACGAGAGACCCAAAGCAATGGCAAGTCCTCCGTTCCATCCCTGTCCCATGCGAAAGAGCTATCATCGGGCTAATATGCGTGTCCTCCTGTTCATTTCGCGGAAATAGTTGTTGAGAATCAGATCGCCTGATGGTACGTTTAGGATACAGGTGGATCCAGAAACGAGTGGAGAGGAGTTTGCGGAAAAGGTGAGTTTTGTTATGGGTTTCGTCTCGTTTCGGGTGGTGTGTGAGGGAGGAGTGTGGATGTTTTTGTCGAGCGTACGAGCGAGTATCGGTGATTCGGTCTCCTCTTTCGAGGGTGGCGTAGGCTGCTCGAGGGTAGTTGTCTTCGTCGAGTGGAAGCGAACATCAAGCAGGGTATTTGCCATGGCAGTGCTGGTGTAGGCTGGACGAGTGGGTGGTTGCCTTACAGCCAGTACAGGGTTGCAAGCTACCTTGCGCCAAGCGAGATGGGTTACCTATGCGTCTCTCTCTGACACACTGAGAATCAAGAGTCGCTCTCTTCGATGTTCCAAGCAGATGGCGAGTCGAGATCTTGGGGCTCGCTGTCCGAGGACAGTCAAGGTCGTCCAGGATATGCAATGTGAACGAGACGTAGTATCACGGCTCCTCTCATATCATACAACCTAACAATACCTCTCCCTGCAGATCATCGCCACCATTTCTTCTAGCAACCCGGACCAATCAAGCATCACCCTCAGTCCACAGCCTGTAGGAGGCGAAAAAGTCCCGTTGCAGGCTTTACAGGGCCGGAAAGTCGGAGACATGGGGTTCAGGTGAGTCAAAGCTGACGGCTCAACAGAGGTTAAGCTTGTTGCTGACCGTCTTTCGTAGTCATGGGGATATGTTGTTCATGGGCTACAAGTTGCAAGGACCTGCCGCCGCGGCACCTACCGAGGCTGCACCGTCGATTCCGTTTCCTGCTACGGCTCCATCGACCACTAGTGGCGGACCAAGTCAACAAGCGCTGACCAAGCAGTTGAAGGACCTATCCCAGGTCCAAGAGGATACGGTGGATGCGTACTGGCGAGGGAAAGATGGCAAGATTGTCAGGGGTCGGGATGCGACCATGTGTCGGCACGGTGCCAAGGGAATGTGTGATTACTGTACACCACTCGAGGTGAGTTGCCTTGTCGGTCGAAGTCTGGATGCCTATCTTACTCGTTGCCTTTTTCAGCCGTACGACGCGACCTACCAAGCGTCTCAACAGATCAAACATCTTTCCTTCCACGCCTACCTGCGTAAACTCCAATCCTCCAACTCGTCCGCACCATTCTCCTCGGCATCCTACCTTCCGCCTCTGACACCCCTCAACTACCGCGTCGCCGTCCCCTGCACATCAGGTTCCCATCCTTCCTGGCCAGCCGGCATCTGCACAAAATGCCAGCCGAGCGCCATCACCCTCCAATCCCAACCGTTCCGCATGGTCGATCACGTCGAATTCGCTTCCCCCTTGCTCATCGAGAAATTCCTCAACGCCTGGCGTCGGACGGGGAAACAGCGGTTCGGGTTGTTGCTCGGACGGTGGAAGCCTTATGAAAAAGTACCGATGGGGATTCGGGCGGTTGTCGAGGCGATTCACGAGGTGGAGCAGGAAGGGGAAGTGGATGGTTTGACGCTGGGTGAGAATGTAAGGCAGGAGGAGGATGAGGTCAGGCGAGTTGCGGCGGCGTGTGGGAGTGATTTGCAGATTGTGGGGATGGTGTTTACCGATCTTACACCGTGCGTTTGTTTTTCCGGCCGCTCTCCCTTGTGGCGGCAGGGGTACTGATACCTCGTCTTCTCCCTTTAAATAGCCAAGAAGACGATATCACGAAAATCCAGTACAAACGCCACGCCCAGTCATTCTACCTCTCCTCCGTCGAAACAATCTTTGCAGCACAACAGCAACTCCTACACCCCACACGAACGCGATCATCCCCGACAGGCACGTTTTCCTCGCGTTTCGCCACGGTCTGCTTGACAGGTTCCGAGGAGGGCGGAGTTGATATCTTGGCGTTCCAGGTCACGGAGCAGGCGGTGGCGATGGTTCAGGCGGATATGATTGAGCCCAGTGTTGATCCGGGGACTGTTAGAGTTAAACGAGAGGAGGGAGCGCGGTATGTGCCTGATGTGTTTTACAGGTGCGTTGCATAGGGTGGTTATACTATGGTTCAACGTGCGCGGCGGCGGCTGATACCTGGAGGCAACGTGTGATAGTTACAAGAACGAGTATGGTATTCAGGTCAAGGATAATGCAAAGCCTTGTTTCCCCGTGGAATATCTTTTGGTCAACGCAAGTCTTTTCTCTTCCAATTATGCAGTACGTTTCCGCTAATCTCTTACTGCCGCTCCACAGCTCACGCACGGGTTCCCCAACGATCCGAATCCGCTTTTCCAAAACGTTGCATTCCCAATCGAGAACCGAACGGGGATCGAGAATCAGAGTATTGAAAAGGCGATTGACCTTTTGGCGCCCGCGATGGGTAGTGCCGCTGGTGGTGGACCGTTGGGCGAGGCGGACAAGGCAAAGGCAGAGGCAGTGTTGAGTGACTGGCATTTGCTGTACTTTTTCGCGCAGTGTGGCATGTTTGACGAGGTACGTGGAGTCGAGAGTGGCTGTTCTTGGCAGGTACCTGTGACACTCACGCGTTCCTCTTGCCTACGCAGACTCAGACGAAACTTATAGCTAGGGTCGCCGTTGCTCATGGAACGGGAGATCATGTCGCGCTTGACGAGCTGATGAACACGGATTCGTGGAAGACGTTGATGACAGTCATGCAAGATCAAACCAACGCCAAGGGTAAGCTCTTCCCTATCGAGGCGTCGTGACAACTTATACTAATCTCCCGCGAAACGTCGAATTCGACAGAATCTCGACCGTCGGCGTTCAACGACGGATTCGAAGAGATCCCCGCACATCTGTTGAACGAGATCAACGGCTTCTCGGGAACCGGGGCAGGTGTCAACGGCGGTGGTGCGGGGCCGTCTGGCGACGGCATGGATGCATCGGCTGCAGCGGGACCTCGCATATGCCCTCATTGCACGTTTGAGAATCCACCCGGTGCGAATGATTGCGAAATCTGTGGACTGCCGATGAATTAGGAAAGTGGGCGTGATAGTTGGAGTTTACGTGAAGGTGAAGTGTTGCGAACGGGTTGGGCTATGACCGGTTTGGGGCTAGGGAATTATGTAGGGATATAGCATCATGTAGCATTGATATTTATTTATTCTGTCAACATTACCATCACATAGCTGAGATACGATGTTATATGAGAAGACATTGTGCTTGCTAGCGCGTGATGGCTGCAGACTCTGGGTGGCCGTGCGGCATCAGATTCCGCAACAGGATCTTGAAACGAATCCGAAACGATCTTTTAAAGGTGTTTCATCAACGGGCAGATTCATTGTTCCGCCATGATTCCATGGCGCTCCTGGGTTGCACGCGGGATCAGAGATGGAAGTTTTGGGATGAGACGACGAATGAAGTGCAAAAGGGGAGGATTGCGGGTAAGCTTGCAAGGAATTTCTTCTTGATGCCTGATCGCCAGATCATTTGGCCATTTAATGGCGCTGTTTGACCGGCTTGATTGATTGGCGATTGACACGGAAACGGCTGAGGCTGCCGCCATTATACGAAACGGATGGTGTATATAAACCCTTGAACAACGGAGTTGTGATGAAAGTTGCCACCCGCCTCAGAGCGATTTCGACTCCCACTCCAGCTTTACTCCTCCGATCGACCGACATGTCACTTCTCTTCCGATCCAAAGTCTTTCACCCTCAATCACTGTCAAGCCTACGATTGACTCCAAGCTTCCGATCCTATGCGGCAACCGCCAAGATACCGCAAAATGTGCTTGCCGAAGCGCATCGGAAAGAGGAAGAAGACGAGAAAGCTCGCGAAGGCCAGAGGTTCGCGGAGCAACAAAGGCAACAAAGGCTGGAAGAATCTCGCGACGATTTCTTGGACGAACATTTCGACATGTTTCGCTTGGTGGGCCCCGAAATCGGCGACGTATATGCTCGATTAGACGCCCAGCTCGTTGTTGCCAGGTTGTCGAAATACGCTTGGGTGAGTTCGCTTGTCCCGCCACCATGATGCGATCAAATTCTATGCTGATGGACATTTCCTCAATAGGTTTCAATCGACGATAGAGGCAGATACGTTCTTGCCGCAGGAGACTTCTACTTTTCTCTGGAGGTAACCGGTCCCCAAGGCAAGCACTACGACGTGTTTATCGCCCAGAGAAAAGGGACTGCCGCGATCCAGGAGCAAGATGGCAAAGACGAGAAAAAGTCGGGCTATACATTTCCCTACCATTCAAGGCGACTCCTTTTCACTGGCAAAAGCGTGGAAGAGGCCGTTCGTCTTGCAGATGTACTCGTGGAGAAAATGATCACGGGCAAGGACTTGCGCTCCAAGTGAGTATTCCCTATCCCTGCCTTGCTGGCCTATGGTGACTTCCGACTGACTTTGTGATTTCACCCAGCTTGCAAAGATTCGCCGCTTGGAGGCATCAGCCGTGCACTGCGCCGCAGCTTGATATCTTGTGGCGGCTTGGGGCAGATTCGCAGAAGAAATTCAAGCTGGCCTTGACTATGACCAAGGGTGAAGTAAGTGGACCTTGATCCTTTCGCTCGAGTTGCGGCGAGTTGCTCATGCTTTCTTTATTTTCCTCTTCATCTAGGTCGCTGCGATGATGTAAGTCTGTCGAAATGTAAATCCGGGATTGTTATTTGACTTTGCTGATCTGCCCTGGAATAGTACCAACGCCATCATCAAGGATTTTGAAGAGGTAAGCGGGGCCTTTTGCGTGACCTCGGACTGGCATGGCATGTCCCGTCTTCAGAACCTTGGCTGACCGTTTGTACTCTTGTGTTTCCCAGGATCCGCTAGAGTCTGACCAAGTTCAAGAGGGAGAGCAAGATCACCCCGTGATTGGAGAATTCGAAGACTTGACAGGCTCGCATGCCAATTTTATCTTGTCTAATGGTCTGTAGGACCTTGAGCCCTGATTGACTTCAGTTGGGGGCGATTCGTGAAATGGCCAAGGCAAAGTTATGCTGTAATATAAAGATTGATAAGCGCCACTTACTGACTTCGTGATCTGAAGTATGGTCATTGTGTTGTAAAACTTTCGAGTCTATGAGAATTGTGATGTGAATATGTTCAAACTATGAGTGACTGTCATTTCACTCCTGCTTCAGGCTTGTACATGATCCTAGACTTGCAGGGTTCTACCGCTCATCAATCAGCTAGGCGAGATCGAGTCCCGCTCGCCGCTCCTCCTGGTTTAACACGAACAAGATAAATCAATCCATCATTTCCGCAATCATGTGGCAGGAATCGGAAGTCAAGCTGATGAGTGGTCGTCTGATAGGTATGTCGGGAAGAATTGATGGATGGCTACGATTTTCGCATCATCATCAAAATTGCCGCGATGTTGCGCCATGGTAACAACGGGCTGCTTGATTGGTGATTTGAAGTAAATTTTGATTGCCATTGCGACACCACGCTTCCTTCATGATAGACTTCTGGGAACTTATATATCAAGGCACATCTTCTCGGATTGCATTGTTGACAACCAGTTCAGCAAGCTTTTGGTCCATTTCCAGCGATTGACAATGGCGAGCACTGTATTGATGCCCCATGTTCGACTTCCTATCTTTCGCCACTATGCCGCTCTCGCCGGCTTCCAGGCCCCGGTTCCATCCATCTCGACGGCTTCTTCGGCATCCCGAATATGTTACACCGCAAAAAGGTTCAGCAGCTCGGTGCCTCGCATCTCCCTCGACGCCTCGTTCCCTGGATGGAAAGAAGGGTGCACGAAGCTAACCGAGGGTGAGGAGAGAGATTCTTCGAGCCACATCCGCGGACAGCAGAATGTGATTGCAGGGCAAAGGTTCGCAAGCGCGACTGCTGGGATCAAGGCTCTCCCTTCTTGGGAATTCGCCAGCTCTGCGACAAGTTTTCCGGCCGGTGACGGAGATGCATCAGGGATGGACACCACGGACGATCTTCATGACGGAACTTCTCATGCCGATCACACGAGGGTCACTGAGGATGCCGACATGTATGCAGAAGCATTGGACGCGTCTCTCGATGCTGGAGATCCTTTCGATTGCGATCACATCGATATGCGATTAGCAAAGGCTCGATCCAAATACGCTTGGGTGAGTTGCACTGACTTGTACATACTTGCGAGTGCTCATCCAGTGTCTGTAATTTCCTAGGTCACATGCGAAACCAAGTTTGAAAAATTTGTCCTTCAGGCGCAAGGTCGGCTATATTTTTGCATAGAAAGGATCCATGATGTGGAAAATGTCGCTTACGACGTCAGCTATGCTCTGGGAAGAGGCAGCGACTTCGACCGAGACGAGCCAGTATTGAAGGGTGCCAAAGACTTTCGTTCACTATTCCAGAGCAGAAACACTGTAGCGCAAGTCAGCACCCGGGAAGAGGCCTTCCGTCTGGCTGAAATCCTGATTCAGAAGATAATCGTTGACAAGACGCTCCTCACAACGTAAGTAATTTAATTTTCGTCTTGAATCTGTTTGACATATGCTCATCAGTTTTTTATGCTTGACTTGTAGTATGCGCCGCACGGCGAGATGGAGAGCCAAGCCATGTACTCTGAAACAGCTGAATATGCTGTTGCTAATGCAGTCGGAGCGCCGAAAACCACGAGACGCTCGCGAGGGTGATGCTCGTAGTGACGACCTGTTCGGAGAAGCGGTGTTCCTCAATGCCGGAGAAGTAAGCTGGCCATAGCACGTGTGCTAAATGTCCGGATTACTGACATCCTCTATCACAGATGTCTTGCTTGTTGTAAGTTAGATCTGCACGAAATGCTGCCTTGCTGTTCCAAATGACCGACTCACACACCTTTCCGCAGATCCGGCTTCCTTTTCAGTCACTTCGATCAGGCAAGCGTGACTCGGTCGTTCTCTGAGGGTAATCAGCACTGACCATCGTACCTCTGTCCTTACCTGCAGCCGCAAGAAACAATTGCAGTTAGACATTATGCTTCCACCACTGCAAACGACCCACCGCCACTGGTCGAGATCAGGCGCACACCAAATCATGATCGAAAGCGAGTCGATCCCGCGAATGGGTTTTGGCAGTAAAGGTTGAAATCCATCTTGATAGACGAAGGCAACCAGGACGGCAGAAGGCAGAAATGCATAACTCTTCACATCTTTAAATGAACTCTATACAAAGAATAGATCGCAGGAAAAAACCGCCGGAGAGAAGACGAATGTTCATTTTAGATGATTGCGCATTTTCGTAGTAGATTAATTTGCATTTCAATGACCCGTTTGCCGAATTGTTGTCTATTGTACATTTTTTATTACCTGATGGAGACGCAGGGATGAACTGAGTTGGCGTCGAGTTTTAACCGATCCTGCTTCGGTCCATCTCCTTCTTGAGCTTTTCGACTTCAGGGTCCAGATCCAATGCAGGAGCGAGACGGAAGTATACCTCGGGCTGTATCGCGTTGCACACAGTAAGCGATATATTGTTTGCGAAATCAATCTAAGAGGACGTACAGGAGTGCATGCTGCGACTGCTCTTCGCATACCGGTAGACAGGAAGTGCAGACCAAGTTGGAAGGACGCTAAAGTCAAGGAACTAGGTCAGCTGCTTTCACTGACTCACTCCCTCTGACAACCTACCGTTTGTCCATGCGAAACCTTCTCTGTTCAACATCTTAAAGTCGAGGCCTTGGTTACCGTATTCGGCATCAACGAGATGCGAAAGCTTGACAACGTCGAACTTCTCGGGAACGACACCATTGTAATCGACGCTGAAGGGAAGCGGATATCAGCACTAGCGTTCGCCGCTGCGAATGCGTTGGCAGTACTCACAAGGCGGTGGTCATCATGTAGATCCATCGATAAGCCAATCGCTGGCATTGCTCTTCGAAGCCATATCGCTCGAGACCCACCCAAGCCATGACTTGGTGAGGAGCCCAACCGTAGGGGTAGTCTGGAGGGGTTTTCAGAAAAAAACGTTAGCAATGACTAATTGAGAAGAGGTTTAAGCGCAACGTACCCCACTGTCGGTTTGGACGATCGATCGAGATTCGACCTCGGGATTCCTCGGTACCGGAGACCAATCCGCCTTCGACCTCGAATTTGTGCAGGCTCTCATGGCTGTCGTCCAGGGGAAATGGAAGGTTCAGCTACACTCGCCCGCCACAAGATCACCGAGGGTACTTACACCATTCGTTCAGCCTGGTGCTCGCTGGCGCACCCAGCCCAAAGCGCCCACAGGCAGGTAACAGACTCGTACCTGGCCTGCTTCTTCTTCTTGGTGTCATAATCAAAGTACATGGCCTGACCCTCGTTCCACAAGTACTGATCAATGTTTTCCTTTCGCGCGACCGCACGGGCAAACCATTCCTCGGACGTTTGTTTCCTCGACGTTGATTTCTCCCGTGGCGGGGCGCCTGCTGCAAAGGCTTCCTTGGTGATCGGGAAGGGGGACAGATCGAATTCGTCGTCGAGGTCAAGTTCGTTGCCGAATATGTCTCGGATGGCCGAGGCGATATCGTGTTCGTACTTTTATGACCAAGAAATCAGCTACTCGCCCTATCCCGCAACGCATTACCACAACTCACCTTGAACAACAACGCATTCAAATCAATCGTCGCCAAGTTCGCGCACCGCTTCTCGAATCGGTACGTAGTATCATGCCCAGACTCTCTAACACCACGATCATGCATAAAGTACTCGTCCAACCCGGGTTCCTCGAGCTCGCCATCATTGTACTGATCGATAAACTCGTTGATCGAAATTCCATGTTTCTCCGCGTACGGCTGCAAGATGTGCGTGAAATGACTGGCCTCGGTCTCTGGTGGGATACCCTTTCCGCCAGGCCTGTACCTGGACAATCCGGTTTCCGGGTCAAGAGACGGCTCGCGCATCCAATACGTGTGGTATTCCTTGATGGCGGCTCGGATCGCACGTTTCAACCATTCGATGTTTTGTTTCTGCATTTCGCGAGGCATCTGGTTGAAGATCTGTAGCGCGAGATCCGTCACGAATGGTGGTTGGGATCGAGCGAGGTAGTAGGATCGATTACCATTGAGGACCTTGTTGTAGTGCTTGATCTGGAAGATGAAATGTTCCACGTGGTTCATCGCCATGTCCCGTTTCCCATCGACGAGAAGCCCAAGACCGGAAAAGTACGAATCCCAGTAGTAGAACTAGCGGTTGACCAGCGGCATCAGCAAATATCCTACCCTATCCCCGAAACCCAGACGACTACTCACCTCGTTAAACCTCGCACCGGGAACAACAAACGGAATCCCCTCAAACGTCGTCTTTCCCTCGGCATTCACTTTCTTCCTCATCGCCAGCGCCAAAATTCCGGGCACCTCGTTCAACGATTTCACAAAGTCGGGGTCATCCGGGTTGGGCGGTAACGACTCGACCTGCAAATTGAGCTGCGGTTTCTTGCGTGACACTTCTCGATAATACTCTGCCATCTCCGGCTCCCCATGCGGCACATAAATCAACGGTTTCACATGCCTACTCCGGTTCTTTGGATCCGCGCAGATCAACTCGAGTCCATCCCCGTCAATCTTCCTCGTCAACGAGTTCCAGAATGAATTCTTGATCATTCGGGAAAGCCTGTCGACCGGGTTCTCGAGGAGTCGCGCTTCGTCGAGGACTATACGCTTACGGCCGTAGTCGCGCGCAAGGGCGAGTTCTTGAAGGAGATTAGAAAGCATGTAGGTTCCCTACGGGCAAGCGAGTAAAGCCATCAGTAAAATCATCCTTAACCATTGATCGTACCAAGGTGCCGAGCACTACTCACCCGAATATCATGACTCTTGTACGCGTTTGAACTCGCCGTTCCCAGACTCATCAATTTCGGGCCCGCATCCACCATCGAGATCTGGAAGTCCCCATTTGTGTCCTCCTGCTCTAGGACGATCCTCAGTGTCTCCTCGACATCGATCAAGAACCGGCGTGGGGCGCGGACGGATTGTTCGTCGTGCGATAATCGACGGTTGCGGGACGGTGTTTCTTCGTCCATATGCTGGGGTCGACGTTTACCGTGGCCCATGACTCCTGCCTACGTGCGCACATCACCACCAAAAGAAGATAATCAGCACAACATGCACATGCCTACTTTCGAGATTTGAGAAACTTACATTGGAATAGGTTCGACTCCGACTCCATACCTCCTTTCCACCATAATACTCCTCTGCCTCGGCATTCACCTCGGGCGCCCTATGCCCGGGACTACCAGGAGACATCATCATCCCCGCACCCGCCGCAGCAGCAGCGACAGAACGCTGCGCAACACCGGCAAGACCTACTGCGCCCGGTGTGATATGTCCATGACCGTGTCCACCGAGTTTCCCTTCAAGTGAATGATGGCCCGGTACTCCTCCTCCGCCACTTGCGTGTCCGGCCAAGGAAGGCGAACCAGGAGCACCGCCGCTAGAGGATTCATGATGATGGTGCGGAACAACACCGGCGCTGATCCCGTTATAGCTCGCTCGTGTGTATTGATTTCGCCGGGGGGAGGAGGACATCATGCCTTCGGAGAAAGAAGAGTCGCTCAGTGCGGATGAGAGGGCGGGTGGGTGTGGCTGGTTGTGGTGGCTGTGCGAGATTTTTGCTGGGCCGGATGTTGGGATTGGGGACGCTCGTGCAGCGCCACCGCCGGTTGTTATTGGTTGACGCGGGGAGGCGGAGGCGGGGGTTGTCGGTTGGGCTTGTTTTCCTGTTCCTGACTTGGTAACGGTAGCAGCCGCATCGACCTTCTCCTTTTCCTTATCTCCGCTAGCTGTCGTCGTCGTGGCAGATACCGCACCATCCTGTGCATCCGGTTTACCGTCCGTCTGACCGTCCTTGTTTTCAGCGGCGGGTTCAGGACTTGCAGCCCTCGACCCGGCAGGTGTCTTGTGTAAGTCGTTGTCGATGTATACGAGTGATTTGCTCTGTGGCAGCTACATGAGGAGGTTGGACAGGTGAGGTTTGTAAGTTGTCAATATTTGGATAGAAGCAGGAGGAGAGGAGAAGGAGGTACAGAGGTAATAGGAGAAGAAGCTTACTTTTGGCCGAGAAGGGAACGCCATTCTTTATCTCTCTCCTTCCCTCTATATCTATCAATCTATATCAACCAACGGTCGTTCTATCCGGTGTGTGTATGTGTGTAATATCTGTGACAATGATTCCCTGGATCAGCTGTTATATATGACGGACAGGAAGGACTGGATGCAGAAGCTTGCCCTGTCTTCGCTGTCTTTCGTTTATCTTCTATACAAAGGGGCCGCGGAGGACAACCCAGTCAACACCAGCTCCGCCAACACGCAAGGACGGTACTTACCTCTCTTCTGCCCAACTCGACTACGACTATCCAGTTTGCCAGGTATTGTATTGACCTATATCTCACGGAAAGAAAAGAAAGAAAGATAGGAAAAACCTTTCCCTTCCCTTGCTTGCTCCTTGCTTGCTTCCCGAGTATCTTCCGTTTCGCTTCGCTTGGTTACGCGCTAGGGAAAGAGAGCGAGACGTCATGTCATCGCTTGGTTGGATGACGAGAATACAGACGAGAGTCGGTGAACAGTCGGGCGCGGATAAGGAGGGTTTACAGAAGATAGACGCGATGAAGAGTCACAGTTCACAGTGTACACAGTGTAATGTAGCTCGAACAGAGACGCACGATGCACAGGTAAACACATATTAGGTTCACGCAAGTTCGACACAGTATCCAGTATTGAGCGACGCGGCACCACACGCCTTCAGAAAACGATAAAACTCAATGTCCGTCACAGGTCTATCTACAGGTGAAAGGACGCAAGTTATATTCCGTAAGGCACTACACACTGCAGCCGACGACAGAAACTGGAGCAACGGACCAACCAGAAGCGTCGGCACAACAAACGTCATGATATCTGCAAGAGAACTCGTGGCAGAAATTACAAGCAAGAGAATACTATCGAAGTACGCCATGCAAGTATATCCTCTGCGATATGGTGGACTGTTGCCTCTTTTTTTGCGACTAGGTTGTTTTTTTTTCAGCACAGCCTTGTGGTATGTCTTCCTTTCTGCTCGCTGTTCTTTGCGTTCTTTTGAAGAAGCAGCAAAGTGAGCCCCGGATTCACTATTTAAAGAAAGCTCTTATGAGAAACAAGATGGATGGAAGGTCGTGGGAGCTTCACTGCCACATACTTCGCTTAAATTGCACGCCTTTATTATAAAACTTTCCAAGCAACATGGACGACAAAGCTCCAAGTGAGTCTCAGTTCGCCGCTACATAGAATGGTAAAATTTTGACCTTATGATTTGTCATGTCGCGCTCCTCCTGGCTCTCCTGCTCGAATCGCCCTTATCATCATCAGGCATTACCCGACCCGATTGGATGCGAGAGAGCAGGGAGCCAACTACCGGTACGTTATCGACACAATACCTAAAAGAGCACGTGATTGACGGATAAGCTTCGATTCATAGCGGATTCGTACTCGGTCCCCGAAGACAAACTGCAGGCCCTACGAGAGTCTATTTTCGAGTCAACAGCGATGGGTACACTCCAATCTTATCTCGTGGCTCGAAACTATCTATTTCTCGCAGAGTATGACCAGGTTTGCGCGCCCTCCGAGATAAAGTATCACGAAGACAGGGCACAAGAGAGCCACGGAGCTGCTGTAGACTGGCTGAGCGAAAACTCCGAAATGTTTCGGGGGTTGATCGACAGGACTTTAGGGTCGAAGAGCTTGCCCTCACTGTCCAATCTACTCGAGCAGATTGTAGCGTCGGAGATTCGCGCGTATTCTAAAATTCTCGACGATGCAAGGTCGTCGTCGTTGTTCGCAGGATCCGCAGGCGACACAGGTGAGCGCCTTCACTGGCCGATGATGCCAACCCAACTTATCGCGGTCTATGTGCTCGACTGCATTTACTAATCCCCTTCCACCTGGGCTAATCAGTCCAGACAGTGGCTGATGGGGACCGTGACAAGGGTAAGTTTCCGCTCATATTATGACTTCTCTAGCGATGTCGCGACATGGCTGCTTATCGCACACTCGGACGTTACAGCAGAGGATAAGCCGGACAACGACGTGTCAGATCAGCGAGTGCTCCTTGAACTGCTGTATCCGTCAGGATGCGGTAAGATACCACAAGTATTCATTGCACGTACTTCAAATGGTATCGAGATAACGGATAAACAAGAATATGGAGAATACTACGTCAAACACCCGTTGCTCTCCTGCATGTGGTTTATGACGCGAACCCAGCCGGTGAGAATTGCGGGAGGCAGCGTGGTTATCCATTTCAATTTCGGCGAGTGTGGTAACTTCTCGGAGGAGGAGATGCGAATTATATTCCGCGAGGAGGAGATGCGAGATATATTCCGCGAAAAGGTCATGAAGAGTGAACGGGCAAAATTTCACTACATGTATTTCAAAGCCGTTGTCCCGGAGAGGCCAGTGATCACCGGATCTGGAAACTCTGTGTCTAATCTGGACAATTATCGGTTCTCTGTCGTTTGTCGAACTCCGATCGTGGAGATAGTTTGGAACACACAAGTTTCCAGACGACATGCAACAATAATGGCGTATGCAGCAGCCATGATAGATTGGGATGAAAATTGCGCGATAGATTCTCCCAACTACCATCACGAGCGATGATAAGCCCCACTTCATCTCGTCGTTGCGACCCTTGTCTCGCTTGGAGGATCTGTCAGTTCGACTCCCTACCCTTTGTATCCTTTTGTATTTCAAAATAGACTTGTTTGTTCCGTTCTCAATTGTTTGTTCCGTACACCCATCACCAACACCGAGATGGCGACTGATCTGACATCATCTAGAAAAACGAGTCGCAACAGGAAAATCTTGTGAGAGCAATGATAGTCCAGGGTGAGTTAGTAATGCTCCATCTGGGTCGGATATCTGTACCTCTGCATCACCGATGAACTACAATCATTTGTGACGCAACGTAACTGCTTCATAATCGCAGGTATCCTCCCGATCCAGGTCAGTCGTAAGCAGAAGCCATGCCATGCCCGCACAGCTGCTGCACTTCTTCCTCGTCAGGTCTAGGTCAGCTTCTAAAGTTGAACAACCCAGAGTCTAAATAGTTTGATGACCTCTCTGTGGCGAGCAAGAAGGATATCTCACTCCGCTGCATAAACCACGGGGAACCCATCGCGGCAGCCAAAATCACTACATGTATTATCTATTCATCTTCTTCAAGGCTTACATACTAGAAAGTACAGACAACATTCTTCCCTTCGTAATTTCCATTTCCATCTCCTCGTCACGCTTTGTGATGATTCCAGGTAAGAAGCCCTATGGAACTACTGTCCGCTTGACCACCTTTCCGGTTCCACCCACGGACCCCGCACCGCCAACGACCTTGGTACCAGCAGTCACAACAACCTTGCTCACAGTCTGCGTCACTCTGGCAGTGGCAGCACCCGCACGTTTCAAGTGCCCCCTGACATCCCCTACCAGCACCTTCAGTTCGTTTTCAGCAGCCTCGAGTACCGTCAATCGCTTGAGCGGGACGCTAACAACTTTTCCAGTCCACAACAGCCGTTTAGCGATGCTGAAGAGGTGTGTCAAAAGCCAAGCGGTGAAGAAGAGGAGCAGGAAAGCTCGGATTGGGTCGTCCATTAGATACGCAATAGGTCCCGAGGTCTGCAGGAGGTTGAGTTGGGATTGGACAGCGGACATTGGGTCACGTGGTTCGCCTTCCTGTGCTGTCGTTCCCGCCGCGCCCTTTTCTCCTGACGTAACGGTGGAGGTGGTACCAGTAACCTGTGCACCCTCACCAGCGCCGACATCTTCCCCGTCAGCGTCATCGAGACCCGCATCAGCAGGCGCGCCCTTGGTCGGTGGGAACTCTTCCGGATGAGCCTTTACGTAACTCCTGATCTTCTTGGCGAGGAGGGTGTTCCATTGTTTCTGGCCGGATTCGGATTGCGAAGTGATTGTTCCTGCGGCCGACAGGGCGCCAGAGCAAATGTTAGATGTTGCTTCGTGTCACGCCGCTTAGCAATTCGAGCGCAGTGAACGTACCCTTGAGCAAGCTCTTCCCTGTCCATTCTACTTGATACGTGACGTGCATCTTGGTTCCGCCACCTTCAGCCCACGTGAAAACCGTCTTACTTTTCGTCGAGAAACTACCAATAGAAAATGTATCAGCACGCTTTGATATTTCCTGCGTTCATCATCACACCGAAAGTATGCGACTCACCTCTTGCCACTTGGCACACCCGGCGTACAAGTCACCCCTTGCACACAAAACCACTCATCCTGTCCCTCCGGATGAACAATCTCCTCGCTATTCTTGCACGTCGTCGATCCAATACTCGCTACCGGTCGAGCAAAAGAGAAATCTCGCTTATTGTTGACCCATGGCTGCATCTGAATGTCTGTGCAATGCGCAGATACGTATGGTCAGGGAATGTTTACGGTGAAGGATAGTCGTGGAGGAAACTGTAACCGTACCTTTGAACCCTTGTTCTTTCCAGATGCCTTGAATAAACTCATCGGTATGGTACAACAACTTGTAGATCTTCTCCGGCTCGGACGGCAGACTGAAAGCGCGACAATACAGATCGCATCAGCCAGAGTTCGAAGAGGCAGGTAAGAGATCGGGAGAGCCGCGTTACGGCGGGAACTTACATTGTATCCAACGCAACCTTTTCCAAATCCTGCGTGTTGGCAATCGTAGCGGCCCTCGGTCTTCCACCGTCACGGGCCGTAGAATCTTTCCGCACAGCAGCAGCACCATCCTCCCCCGATGCAGCCACCGCATCGTCGGTTGCCGCAGGGCTGGCAATTGTCTCGTCGTTCGCGGCCGCTACTGCCGCAGTGGATGAAGAAGGCGGTACAACAGCGGTCGAAGTCGTAGGAGAAGCATTATCGACGACATAGGAAGCAAATTCCGGATGTTTCTCCATAAACACGTCGTATACTTGCGGGTTTTCTTGTTTCCAGTTTCGCATGAGGATCCGGAGGACGTGGTCTCGGTCGGGGAGGGTTGTGAATTGGCTCTGTAGGGCGGTTGGTAGGATCGAACGCGAAAGAAGGTGAACAGATGAGTTTGCTGCGCGGAAAGGAAGCAAGGAGGGAGGGACAGGGTAGCAGGGCAGGAAACATACCTTTTTATCATTGTAGTAAACTTCGAACGAGTTGGGAATCATTCCTGCTACATTCCTCAACGCTACCGCATGGATATGCTTTATCGAAATCTCCCGCTACAAAAAGCACACACGCATCAGCGCATTTTCTACTCGCCGCGCAAGTGCAAGGGAGTCGCAGATGGAAGAACGAACCTTTGTCCGAACACCCAAGATGTTGCTACGGAAACAGATCCGTTTGTTGCTCAAGTACATCCGACCGTGAATCATGATCTCAATCACCAACGCACATCCATGAGCTATTACACCACACGCAAAAGAGAGGGTCAGATCGCGCTCAAGCCAGTGGCAGATAAAGCCGAAAAACGTAACATACTGCACAACAACTCCTCTCCATCCTTCGGGTGAAACCTCTTCCTCCACTCCTTGATCCTCTTTTCCTTCAAACAACTCTTCTCACCCGCATCACCACCTACAGAAGCCGGATCATAATCATCCGCCTCATCATCATCGTCTCCATCATCCCCTGTGAAATCCGTTGATGTGGTGGCGGTACTTGCGTATGAGCGAGACGAGGCGGTACTGAGGACCGATGCATTTGTTTCTGCTCGTGCTCGAGCGACGGCTGGTGGCATGGTGCTTTGTCTCTCCGGTGTAGCTGAAGGGTTGGTGAGGACGACTTGTACTGCGGGGTTGGTGGTTGGAATTTCTTTACCTACTACCTCTTGTGTCGAGTTTGCAGTTGATGATGCTGTTGGAGCTGTTGATTCCTGATAAGAGACAGGAGGAACGGAAACTGGCTGCACCTTTGTAGTCCCCTCCACTCCCTCCGCATGCCCGACCGGCTGTCCGAGGCCAAGATGTTCAATGCTGTGCTGTTGCGACATGTCTTATTTCTGTTTGAGCAAAGTAGTTGAACACTCCGACGGGGAACGGACTACTCCATCGGACGCTGGTTGTAATATACAATAAAAGCCAAACTGGTCGTACGTTCGAGTGGGAGTGAGCCCTGACGTCACTTTTCACCAATTGACCGAGCCGGGGCCCGCGGCGTTTCACTCAGAGACAAGAACATGCCATCGCCGATTTCAAGCCTCGAGAGCTTCCTCTTGCTTGCATCTCCATACTTTACTGGCATGTAATCGCATTACAATGCGACTTTCATCAACTAGTAAATCATTCTGCCTTCTTTCTCTTTTCAGCAACATAGCCGTCCGCGGTTCCTTATATACGCGCGCCCTGTCCACCATCTCCCGTTCCAGCAACCACCTCCAGCCACACGCACAGATTTCGCAAAGTGGTAGAAGAATGGCAAGCAGTCAACCATTAAACCCGGAGGACCTGAACGGTAAGCACCGTTCATTACAGTAGTTTCGCGATGAGCCGAGTCTACCGATGTTGCTGCTGGACGTTTATCCTTTCTCCTGCTCTCCTTGTCTATCCAGTCCTCGCCGAGCCACTGCAGCAACACGGCACGTCTCCCATAACCGGCTTCTTCAGGGACGGATTCTGCAGGCCCTCCGCTTCTGATCCGGCGGAACACACACTCGCAGGAGTCCTGACGAAAGAGTTTCTAGAGTATTCAAAATCCCAAGGTGAGTCCTCCGCCGGGACCTTCCGGACTGGTGTCAGGACGTGTGCGTGGGTCGGTGTGAGTGAGTGTGTCGCTGATGGCTTCTGTGTTGTCTGTTCTGGCAGGGAATGATTTGATGACCCCGCGCGGAGGGTTCCCTGGACTAAAGGAAGGCTGCAGATGGTGTCTCTGCGTATCACGGCAAGCCCTCTTTCCCTTCTTCCCCTCGTACTGCATGCACTGACATCAACATCGTCAAACAGATGGAAACAGGCGCTTCTTGCTTCATCGTCACATCCAGATGGGGAAAAGATTGTTCCCCGTGTCAACTTGAGGGGGACTAGTATGACTGCGCTTGGTGAGGGGAACAAGAAAGTGACGAGGGAGGAGTTGGAGAGGTTTAAGGAATAGGTTCCAGGTCACTGAGTCGGTCGAACGTGGACGACGAGGTAATGGGCAGGACAGTCATCATCTATTCCAGAGTGTGATGGGGGTTTGGAAAGCTTGTGAGGCAGACGGGGTGCCGTTGATCACGCTATCGAGTCGTTCGTTCATGAACAGGTCGGGGGAAAATGGAAATGGAGAGAACGAGAGACCGGAACGGAGGAGTGTGCATGTACCGTGTCTTTGAACGATCGCTTCTTGAGTTGTATAGTATTGTACGTCTTTGAACTCCGGATAGGAATAGGTGCTGCTTCTGCTGCGCATTCGCTGTGAGTGCGCGTGTATTCGTCGTTGAACATGGGGCTGGCAGATGATCATCCTCTCCTGTCACATCGGGAGATGTATAATCGGTGCTAGATTACAAGCATTCAAGTTCAACCTAGAACTCTATTCGCGGCAGCTGCTACTGCGGTCCGGTACGTGTAGTACATACGGAATCGATGAAATGCGCCTGAGAACGGCCAGGGTGCGCCCGTGCACAGGTCCCCGCGAGCGCGTGGGCTTGCATGCAGTTGGACGGGACGGATGACGACGATATCCCCGACCCAACCTGGCATATCTTCTTACTCTTCATCTTGATTCGCACTTATACCCCTTCCTGCTATTGCCTGAGTCGCATCCGCTGTAGACCACTCTCCAACCAACTGAATAACAAAGACTTCAACCAGGATGGTTAGTCCCGTTCATCGCTTTCGGCCGGAGCCACGGAGGGCCTGGCCTCGGAGAGGTGCTGATATTCTGTTTGTTTGCTTGTTTGTGTTGGTTGCGTGTGATTTTCGCAGGCCATCTCGAAGAAGGCTGGGAAAAGGGCTGGAGGGGCTAGCGCGAGTCTGCCTGTTGCTAACGGTGGGGGGAAATCCGGAGCAGGAGGGAAATTCGCCAAGGTATGCCTTACCGTCACTTTCCATGTACTGTCCTTGCGCACAGCGGGCTGACTTTGCGCTTTGCGTTGGAACGATTTGTTTGGAAATCGAATAGGCCGATTGGAAAGAAGGGTTCAAGAAGAAGCAGGTCGGCGTTTCGGATATGACGTTGCTGTCTACCATCTCAAATGAGAGTATCAATGAGAATCTGAAAAAGCGGTTCCAGAATGGGGAGATATATGTACGTCCAGGTTCCCAGCGTGCTGGAGCGAGTGATTTCTGTTTGCGCGAAGGATGAGGCTGATTTTGTGTCTTCGAGGATAGACGTATATCGCTCATGTTCTGATCTCCGTCAATCCTTTCCGAGGTAAATGCACTCTTTGTCCGCGTCAGTCCCGTCTCTCGCCGAGCTAACGGTTCGCTCTATCCCGCAGACCTCGGAATTTACGCACCCGATATCCTCGCCTCCTATCGCGGTAAAAACCGTCTCGAAATGCCGCCTCACGTATTCGCCATTGCCGAAGCATCGTACTACTCTATGAACTCGAACAAGGAGAACCAATGTGTCATTATTTCCGGTGAATCAGGAGCAGGGAAGACGGAAGCTGCGAAGCGGATCATGCAGTACATTGCTGCTGTTAGTGCTGCACCTGGAGGAGGGGCCGGGGAGGGGATTGAAGGGATTAGGGAGATGGTGCTTGCTACGAATCCGTTGTTGGAGAGTTTTGGGTGTGCAAAGACGTTGAGAAACGATAATAGTAGTCGGCATGTAAGTGTATATTCCTCTCTCTTACGCTCACTCAGCTTGGCCCGGAGGGAAATATGAACGGGGTGTGAGCTGATAATTCTATGTGTAGGGAAAGTATTTGGAGATCATGTTCAATAGCCAAGGTCAACCGGTCGGTGCTCAGATCACCAACTATCTGCTCGAAAAGGTAAGTACTTGGGATGATACAGTCACTGAGCTCGTGCTTGGAATATTCAAACTTTTTTCGTTGAATAGAATCGAGTAGTCGGACAGATTCAGGGAGAACGAGATTTCCATATTTTCTATCAATTTACTAAAGGAGCATCTGCCGCGCATCGAGGTTAGTCCAGGAATTCGCACTTCCCGTTGATAATCAGGAGAGCTGAAAATCTCCAGTGGTGGTTTCGTTATTCAGAGATGTTCGGTCTGCAGGGTCCCGATGCTTATGTGTATACGAGCCGGAGCGGGACGCTGAACGTCTCGAGTATCGACGATGTCAAGGATTGGGCAGAGACTTTGGTACGCACGTCTCCCGTTCAACGGATTTTAACCCGCTTACATGTGTATTTTTGGATATATGTAGCACGCGATGAAGGTAGTCGGTATGACGGACGCAGAACAAACGTCCATCTTGCGCGTGCTCGCGACTATCTTGTGGCTCGGGAATGTGACGTTTGCCGAGGGATCAGACGGGAACGCTGTGGTTGCCGATACGGATGTGACAGATTTCGTGGCGTACTTGATGGAAGCGCAGCCGGATAAAGTGGTCAAAGTCCTGACGACACGGATTATGGAGACGTCACGTGGTGGTCGACGAGGTAAGCGTGTTTTACTGGGTAATTGACTGGACCGAGCGGTTATACTGATGGCTGCGCGGTTGTTGCTCGACTCAGGCTCGATCTACGAGGTGCCGTTGAATATCTCTCAGGCAACGGCGGGACGAGACGCGCTGGCTAAAGCCTTGTGAGTTGGGACCCTCTTTGACAGGCAGAGTAAGAAAAGGGCTGACCCAAGAGGCATAGATACAACAACTTGTTCGAGTGGATCGTTTCCCGTGTAAACGTGTCGATGAAGCCGCAAGCGCAGGCCCAGCATGTTATCGGCGTTTTGGATATCTAGTAGGTCGCGGTATCCTGTCTTGTTGGGTCTTGTGCTAATTTCTTGGTGTTTTACAGCGGATTCGAAATTTTCCAGGATAACAGTTTCGAACAGGTATGTCCCGCTGTATACCTTGTCTGATAGGCTGCTAACCTTTTCCGGGCATGACAGCTTTGCATAAACTATGTCAACGAAAAGCTGCAACAGATCTTTATCGAACTGACGTTGAAGACGGAACAAGAGGAATACGTTCGCGAGCAGATCAAATGGACACCGATCAAGTGTATGTCGATTCGCTCGGATTGCTCGGCGCTTGTCAACTGATAAAGAGACTTTGCAGACTTTGATAACGCGGTCGTCTGTGCGCTGATCGAGGACAAGCGTCCAGCGGGTATTTTTGCTACACTGAACGACGCAACTGCCACCGCCCACGCTGATCCCTCGGCAGCCGATAATTCTTTCATCCAGCGCGCCTCAATGCTATCCAGTAACCCCAACTTTGAGATGCGCGGTCAAAAATTTGTTATCAAGCATTACGCAGGAGATGTCACTTACAACGTACCGGGCATGACGGAAAAGAACAAGGATGCACTCATCAAGGATATTCTCGATCTCGTCGAGTCGAGTAAAGATCCGTTTTTGCATACCTTGTTCCCGGATAAGATTGATCCGGATTCGAAGAAGAGGCCGCCTACAGCAGGTGACAAGATCAAGGTAAGCCACTAAACCTCGCCTTTGTTTGCAAAGCTAATCAATGTAATTTACAGGCCTCAGCTAATGCGCTAGTGGAGAATCTGATGCGGTAGGTGCCAAAGAGTGCCAGTGAAGGACTCGTTTCTGATGAAGCTTCCTCCACAGCGCCGAGCCATCGTATATCCGAACCATAAAACCCAATCAAAACCGGTCTCCCACCGAGTACGACGACAAGGCTATTTTACATCAAATCAAGTATCTGGGTCTGCAAGAAAATATCCGAGTTCGGCGGGCCGGGTTTGCGTACAGAGCAGAGTTTTCCAAGATGATTCAGAGGTGAGTTAGCTTGGCAATAGCGGATATTCAAGTTGACTCATGAGTCGCCTTTTAGATTCTACCTGCTGTCTCCCGCGACATCGTACGCTGGGGACTACATCTGGACGGGCGACGACCGCTCGGGTTGTGAGCGAATGTTGAGAGATACGGGTATCGCTAAGGAAGAATGGCAAATGGGAGTCACAAAAGCCTTCATCAAGAACCCAGAAACCGTACGTTGATAGACCACCTTCGCCCGGACAACCCTAACATCGGTCGCTTCGCTATAGCTGTTTGCCCTTGAGACGATGAGGGACAAGTACTGGCATAACATGGCGGCTCGAATCCAACGGTGCTGGCGGTCATACTGGCGGTTCAAAAACGAACAAGCGACCAAAATCCAGCGGTTCTGGAAAAACCAAAAGGAAGGGTTGGTTTACGCACGTAAGCGAGACTATGGACATCAGGTATTGGGAGGCCGGAAACAACGGCGACGATTCAGTTTGCTGGGTATGCGAAAGTTTATGGGTGACTACCTGGATGTAGGTGGTCGAAGTGCCCAGGGTGAACTTCTGAGAAATGCCGCGGGTATCTCAGGTAAGCATTGTTTGTCATTAGCATCACGAGGCCTCGACAAACTAAGGCAACGTCAAATGTAGCTGCAGAGACTGTGCACTTTAGCTCGAGAATCGAGATCCTCGTTTCGAAATTCGGTCGAACGAGTAAACTCAGTCCTCGTTTCCTCATTGTGGTGAGTAGACTGGGGTGTCTTGTTACTGCCAGTTTGCTAACGTGGCAACAATGTAGACGGACAAAGGCGCGCATATTGTTGTTTCCACCATGAAAGATGGCAGGTTGGCGACAATGCTGGAGCGGAAGATCCCCCTAGTATCAATCCGCTCGGTATCTTTATCCAGCATGCGAGACGACTGGATGGTAAGCAGGATTCTAAACGACTATTAAGAATGGTGCTGATCTGAAGCTGCATTTCAGGCGTTCAACGTCAACGTCTGCGAGGAAGGCGATCCCATCATTACCTGCACATTTAAGACTGAACTTGTTTCCGTTCTATTGACACTGTCCAACGCAAGTATCGGTGTCAACATCGGACCGACGTAAGTCGTTTCGTGTATAGCCGGCGGTTACACCGCTAATTAAGTTGTGTCGTATAGGATCGAGTACAACAAGAAAAAGGACAAAAAGGCGAACATCAAGTTTGTGTTGGATCCCTCGTCCCGTACTGACGATCAGTACAAATCGGGGACTGTACATGTTGGACCTGGTGAACCTGCTACTTCGGGTAAGCGACATGACCTCTATGCATACTCCGATATATTAGCTTATCTTACTTGCTTCTCCCACGTAGTATCGCGACCCATGCCAGCTCGAAAACCTCGACCAAAGACCGTGAAAAAGACTACCGCGTCAACTGTACGTATCGACATGTCTGTAACCCAAACCAATGCCGGCTAATCAGTCATTTTTTGTCAGGCACGATCTCAAGTTCGTCCCACGGCACGAACCCTTCCGGGTGCATCCAAGCCAGCTCCCCCCGCGATCCTTGGTTCAGGAGCAGGAGTCTCTGCGCCAAGGTCGAGCACTATCGCCTCCGCTGGATCTGCAGCCGGTGCCGCAGTCAAGCCGAACGGAATGGCGAAACCAAGTATTCCCGCTTCATTCGGTGGTGGCGGTGGAGCACGAGCTCCGCCACCACCACCTCCGCCACCTCCCGTGGCGGCAGGACCTGCCAAGGATATGCACAAGGCAATCTACAATTTCAAGGGGCAAGAAGGCGAGTTGAGCTTGATCAAGGGTGAATTGATAGAAGTCAAGCAAAAGGACGATAATGGCTGGTGGTTGTGTGTTCGAGAGAATGGACGGGAAGAAGGTTGGGCGCCGAGCAATTAGTGAGTCTCTTGCCGGCAGCGCGTCAACCCCTGGAACAGCCTACTTACGTCCGCCACTTCCAATACAGTCTCAAAGCCCTACCCCGTCCCAAACCCGTTGCAGCGGCTCCACCTCCACCACCACCGCCTCCTCCGTCTACCCCGCTCGCCCCCGCACTGCCTATCAACAACATTCGAAGCGCAGCCTCAACGCCTCCTTCATCGGGTGCCTCAACCCCGTTACGAGGAGCTGGAGCAAGTGGAAAGAGTGCTCCTCCGGCAGTTAAACCTAAGCCGATGATTCCACCCAAGATCCCATCGAAGCCCGCCGCGCCCTCGGCTGGTGGGAGAGATATACCTCTGCCTGCGGCGGCGGCGGCGGCGCCCCCTGCGAGCATGGGAATGGGACAGTTGGATCTTGCTGCTGCGTGAGTCTTTCTGTCGTCTTCTCTACGTTGAAGTATTACGCTAATTGGTATCTTTTGACGGGTTTCTAGGTTGAGGAAGCGGATGGCCGGTCAGTAAAATTTCAGAAGAAGTTGTTAAGGGGTGTCGGGACCAAGGATATGTGATGTTGTAGTGCGGCGTAGATCCAGAATTAGTGCATGCGGTAATACCGTTTTATGTTAGATAGACTAAGAACGTCGAAGAATTGATTGCCCATGCGGAAGCAGATTGCGTATGTCTCCCGAGGTGTCCGCAGGGAGAGCTCGGTGCATTCAAGCAACTATCAACAAGTTGATCGTATGATTCAACGCTTCAATCCCAAAGCCAGCTGGCTATGGCCCAGCACGACATCACAGCAATCCACCATACAAACTGCATCTGCAATGCTTCCTACTCGCATACCACGCGGCACCGGAAGCCACAGACATTCGGTATTCCACATACTCGATAACCACACCAGCCGGGTTCGTTCATGTGCAATATTCTCAAGGATACACTGCGGTGTAACAGCAAATGCAGGAGCGAGGCTCTTGGAGCGGACAATGGTGCGGTCTATACCTTGGAACTATAGCGCTGCTCCTGCTTTGATAGAGGGGAGGAATATCGAGGAGCATCGGGACCTTGCCGACGACGCCGGCCGACAACCGAAATGGATACACCGGAAGGACAGGGATCATCAAGCTTCTCTCCTCCCATCGAATGGGATGGATGGACTTGCTGTCTCTCTATCAGCACGCCTAATTCCCGTGCTGTCGAGGCCGGCTCAGGACCAGGAAGAGAGGAATAGGTCGTTCATGTTCGGCCCCAGCACGATCGGGTGCGCCCGAACGGCGCTGGGGAAGGGAGTGGGGCAGTTGCGAACAAGCTCCACCTCTACGTTATTGTTACCTTGGATTCAGGGATCATGTCAAGGTTCTCGACAGCGGAGACACTCGTCGCAGTTATCATCAAGATCTTACACCACTACCTCCACAGTTTTCATCATGGCGTATCAACGCAGACCTACCACACGGCAGCAAAGTCAACAGCAAGCCGCGTTCTCGACCAGTTCGGCGGTACATCACTCGCACAAGGAGCAGGGGAGTGTGAATCGTAATCCATCGCATGTAGCAGATTCGAAGAATACCGTGCCGGATCCGAGTATACAGAATGATATATCAGGAGCGTTACAGAGCAGCACAACTACGACGCCTTCGAAGAATCATGACACACACTCGGACGAGCACGCGCATGAAGCACACGACCATACTCATGACGCACACGACCATTCACACTCGCATTCACATGGCGGGCTATTCCATTCACACAACCACGACCATTCCGAATCCGCTGGCGAGCTCATGTCGACCCTATCACGAAACGACAAGGGCAGTCGAATCACCTTGCTCGGCCTCGCTTCCAACGTCCTCCTTACGGCGCTCAAAGGTGTCGCCGGGTATGCGATGAACAGTGCTTCCCTGATTGCAGAGGCTGGACATAGTTTTAGCGATATGGGTGCGGATTTTGTGACGCTTGCGTGTTGGAAAGTGAGCAGGAGGGATCCGACGCGCGCGTATCCTTATGGTTATGGAAAGTTTGAGACGATTGGGACGTTGAGTGTTAGTTTGATCTTGGTGGTTGCGGGGATAGGAATCGCGTTGCATTCGTATCATGTAAGTCTCTCCGTGAGTATTTGCCGTCGAACAACGTTCTGATTTATTCGATTGTTCGCGGTAGCTCCTTCTACAAGTAATGCTTCCCTGGATACACACGCTGGACCCATCGAACCCTCTTCAATCACTCTTGCCCTACATACCATCCTCTATTCCATCCCCATTGCTCGAACTGTTCCACAATCACGGTCCGGGCGGGCACGAAGCGCACAGTGCAGCAGGAGCAGCAGTCGACGCTCATGGTCACGGACACGATCATGCTGCGACGGCCATTTTGAACCCGCATGCGGCGTGGTTCGCGTTGATCAGTGTGGTAGTCAAAGAGTGGTTGTTCAGAGCGACAAAGAAGGTGGCGGATGAGGTGCACAGTCCGGTACTGTTAGCCAATGCTTTTCAGTGAGTTTCCGGGCCGTCATCTCAATGTGTACTGGCGTGTGCTGACAAGTATCTCCGCTCAGCCACCGCTCGGATGCACTCACATCCGGTGTCGCACTCTTCTCCATCCTCGGATCCCACTTTGGCGCTCCCGTCCTCGACCCGCTCGGCGGAATCGTCGTCAGCATCTTCATCCTGCAACAAGGCCTCGCACTCAGCCGTACCTCTGTCCTTGAACTGTTGGACAAGGGTATCGAGGACTCGTACCGCGCAAAACTGGAACGAATCGTTCAACCACTCGTGAATGGGCGAGACTTGCTCGAAATCCGAAACATCCGGGGAGTGAAAGCCGGTGGATTGACGAGCCTTGATTTGACGATCACTGTCCCGCCGACAATGTCCGTGTTGGAGAGTCATGCGGTTGAGGCTCATGTGAGGGAGACGATCATGCGCCAGCGGAAAGAGGTGCGCGAGCTCAAGATTCATGTACACGCGCAGGAGGAGGGTGAGGTGTTGACGGGACTTGGAGTCGGGAAGGATACGCAGGCGGATGATTCTTCGGTTAGACATGATTTCGGAAGGGATGGGTGTTAGGTTGCGATGCAGTCGGCGATGGTTTGGTTCTCTGCGGGGCAATGGTGCCTTGTTTGAGCGTATCGGGGCGAGAGAAATATTAAGAGGAGGTTGTATTGAGTGACAGCTTACGTAATAGCACTACGCGACTTATGAATGAATTTGAGACACCATGGATCGAAGTAACCATATTCCATCACATTCATCAAGCGATATGCTGTAGGTTGTAGGTTGTTGCGGTGGGATCGTTCGTCTTTCATTCGTCTTTTGGCAGCGAGCCATCGGTAGATTCGCTTAAGAGAGCAGCAGTCCACGATGCCGAACTTGGGATACACGACGAGGTGAGTGCGTTCCGCGGAGAATTACAAATGGCATATTGCTGAACAGTGTAGCTTTCTGTGACGACAGGAAATTTAACGCACGAGAGACTGATCCGAACCCGTACGTACGTTGATGTACAAGACAAACCTTGTCCACCTTTTGTAGCTCACCCCTGTGTGACATGATACAGAAGTATCAGGTTCATCAGTGTGCTCCGCAATCAGCCGGATCAAGAGGCAAGTCACCCTAGCCACCGGGGACGGCTCTCTTCTGTTTACTCTACGTCTGCTCACCTACTATGACGCTTCGGAGCTTTAGAAGGCAACAGCAATCATGAAAACGGTCGCCGCGCAGATGAAGAGAATCATGGAGAAGCGCAAGTTGGTCGTGAATAGTTTTGAGGAGGTTCGTGGGTTACGTTTTCTCGCTCATCAACAATGGACCCGCTGATATGTCACAACGACTTCATGGTACAAAGTATCCTCATAATAAAGTTGTAAGTCGTCGTGCACGTTATTTGTGATGCGATATCTTTGCCAACGGTAGATCTTAAACCTTTTCTCCCCGTCCGTTGTCGTCTACGATGTATAGTGTGAGTCAACTCAGCGGCCTCTTCGTATTTCCGGGATGGCAAGCTGAACAACCTTTCAGATGGTTATAGTTGCTGGCAGGAACTGGAATCACGGCGAAGTCGTCGAACTGGTCCTTCGTCGCCCAAATGGCTCGTTTCTCCCGCTATGGTACCTCTTGAACGTCATGTGCCATGAGGTCAGTTCGAAACCTCACAGCCTGATATCTAAAAGTACTGAGTGAATTGTTGCTGATGCACGTGTCGGATATAGCTTGCGCATATTCAGGTTTTTACCCCGCTACCTTGTCTTCCCCATCCGGACGTGGAACACTAACGATGTGCGCCCTTGCAGCAAATGAACCATGGCCCGGCTTTTCAAAAGTTGAACAACCTGATCCGAATTGATTGTAAAGAGGAGCAGAAGAAGGGGTACTACGGTGATGGTCAGTCATATGCCATCAAGATCTGAAATGGACGTACGCGCGAGACTGATGCCGCTGCTTGGGTCCTCTAGGTTTCTATAGTTCCGGTACACACCTCGCATCCAGTATCGTCGTTGAAGGCGGGGTGATCGATGCGGGTGATGTTCCTGAATACATATGCGGTGGTGCAGCAAACAGGTCAGTCCCTCTTAATATGTTCCGTCTGTCACTTATTCTCATCTGGATTCCTTGTTTGGTCGAGACAGGCAAGCACCAAACAAGAAAGCACGGACTGGTCAAGGGGCGCGAAGGAGGAAGAGGACATTGACAAACGATGGACAGGCATCAACCTCCTCTGGTGCACAGACGGCCAAGAAGCGGAAGGCGGGAACGTAAGTGACATGGCAGAGCCTACGTACCTGCAGTGACTTAACGCGTTTTGGTCTTGCATGGGTAGTTCGAACACTAGGGTCTTCGAGGGTCGAGAGGACGCAGTGCGGATTGACGGCGCTCCAGGTGAGGCTGATTACTCTCTACCCTCTTTGAAAGGACTGCCTAGATTGGCAATTCTCATACTTTCGTTTGGCCGAATCAGAGATGACCAAAGATGAACTCAAGCGAGTGAAAGCCCTCGTCAATGACAGGACAGCCACATACAGGACATCTTTCGGCCTGACGATCAAGGCTGCAACTGAAAAGGCGATGCAGAGCTTGACGCCTTCTGAGCGGAGAATGATAGAGACCAGCACTCGTGGCAAAAGGTACGTTAGGTGACGGACGTGACAAGCGTTGACGCAAATGCTGATCTCTCAGCTATTGCGCTTGATAGGGCACATACAGCGAGGTCAGTTACCCTTGACTCGAATAGAGGTTGCGCATTATTTGACGATATTTCTTTTCCTTAGCGCGAGAGATATGCGAGCAGCACACTTTGAACGTTTACTTGCTACCAAAACAGAAGAAAATAAACCCGAAGTCGGTGAAGAGGACACGAAACCAGCATCAGCAAAGGATGAGAACACAACGGATGACACGAGCGATGC
The DNA here is from genome assembly GCA_030039255.1 of Naganishia friedmannii. Classification (NCBI taxonomy): domain Eukaryota; kingdom Fungi; phylum Basidiomycota; class Tremellomycetes; order Filobasidiales; family Filobasidiaceae; genus Naganishia; species Naganishia friedmannii. Next base: position 40,197 of record JASBWT010000039.1, read on the forward strand.
CTCTGATTCTGCCATGAGCGTGGATCACGGAGATCTGGACGAGTATGCTCAAGAGTTTTTGGGTGAGATGGATGAGGATGAGAAGAGGGTAGCCAAGGGAGATGATGTGCATTGTACGTTGTCTGACGCGCCGGACTTTCTCCCGTGCTCATCGTGTTTATCTTCTTTACCAGTCTTTGAAAACGGTGGTGATTCTGTCCAGTCGCAAACAACGCCAGCGACAACGAGCATTCACGATCCGCTCCCAACTCCTGGCATTTCGGATAAATCAGTCGAGCCCCGCAGCTCCGCCGGACGTGCATCGCCGCTTGCAGCGAAGGTGAAGACAACCGCTCCTCAATTCGGTAAAAGTATGATAGACGATGAAAAGCGACAAGCACGAGCGGATCTCCTTGGTTTCAATGCAGGTGGACGAACGATAGCTGCCTCGCTACTGGAAGACAAGTCAGGCTCCACATCACGTGGCGTTGACAAACAGGACAGATCTCAAGACGATGGCATTATAGTCATCGAGGACTAAGAAGCCAACAAGTAAGCCTACTATGTACCACTAGGATAATACCGATCAAAAAACAAGACATATCAGCACATCTACTTTTCCGCATGCAATGTTACACATTTTGAGGGCCTAGGAGAAAGCAGTGCCACCCGATTCGGCAGGGTGAGGATCGAGAAGCATACAGCAGGAGCGAAAGGCGTCCTTGCAAGACGCTCCTTTCTGTTAACGATTTCGTTTTAGCATGCACGGACACCTTTAAAGTTACCCTCAACGTGGACGCAAGCCTGCAAAACTGGCGCTCGCACAGCATTGACCAAAGTGGATGGAGATATATATTCCCAATACATTTGACATCATCCTCTCATCCCAAGTCAAACGATTGTACAAAAACTTCACAAATACAAGAATGTCCTCGTCACCGGCTTCTTCGCCTAAAGAGACTGTACAACATGATGCACTGAAGCCTGGTTTCGATCTCACCGAAAAACAAGACCCGCTCAAGAATACTCTCGCCACCATGTCGATAGCTAGGAAACACATCCTGCTAGCTGTCTTCACCAGTGCCGCTTGTATCGACAACATCGGTTTCAACTCCTTGCTGACAACCACAGAGACCATTGCATCCGATTTCGAGCTGGGGGCAGGGAATATAGTTTGGGTGGTAACAGCGTATGGGATGACGTTCGCGTCGTAAGTGGACACCCTCGCCTGATTGATACTGTTCGGGGGAGCGGTAGCCCCGTACGGCGTATGGCTGATTCGGCAATGTTCTCTCACATTTTACCACCAATTTTTAGCTTCCTCCTTCTGGCAGGCAGGATGGCTGACCTGTACTCGGCACCCTTGATGTTCATGGGAGGTTTGGGTGTACTATCAATTTGCTTTCTTGCAGGATCTTTCGGTGTGTAGGAAAGGCTTTTCCTTGTCGGGTTATGCTGGCCTGACCCCTTCCTTATCAACAGTCGAGGACAAGTATGGCTTCTTAATTTTAAGAGCAATCTCTGGTATTGCGGCCGCCATGAACGTGCCCTCGGCGTAGTCAGTACAATTCTGCAATGGTAATTAGTTGACCTGAAATTAATGCTCAATCGCTGTGCACCAATAGTCGTCTCGTCGTCCACATGTTCCCCGAGAGACCCAAGCAGCAGGTAAGAGACAGATAATTCCCTGGCGCGTGAAACGGTACTCCTCAAGCAAAGTGCGACTTTTTACTGCCTTACAGAAGTCGTTGGCTTTGATAGGATATGTGACGTGCGTGCTAGGCCCTGTCTCTGTGATCCTGTACGTACTATCGGGCGAAATGGTTCACACTGCGATTTCTGACGGGCAGTCCATTATGTACCATTTAGGGGTGCGCTGTTTAACCTCGCCAGCTGGAGGTGGCTATTCCGTTTTATCGCCATCTTGGCGGGAATTTCATTCATCGTCGCCGTTGTACTTCTGCCTTGGAGGATTGAAACCCACGTACCTCTCAGTAGACACTCCAAATTCAAGCGAATGGACTTGGGAGGAGTATCGATGATGACGGCTGCCTTGCTTTTGCTAAACCTCGGCCTCACCAGTGAGTCCCGACTTCAAGTCATCTGCGGTCCCCGGATCAACAACGAGTGACGGCTCTCTTGTCTCTGCTCAGACGGCACGATACACGGGTGGCGAGACGAGCATTTCCTCGCGCCTTTCCTTATCTGTGTCCTTCTGGTCGTCTCCTTCTTCCTCTGGGAATCAAGGTTGGAAGAGGAATTAGCGCTATTCCCCATGCGCTTGTTGAAATTACCGAACCTGGTCTTGTTCTGCTTTATGGCGTGAGTCCATCCATGCTTTCATGGCCGCTAAATATCTCTGACAATCGATGCAATTTTCTTTCAGGCTTACTCCCTATTTGTTCTGGGGATCTATCTGTGAGTCCCGTTGGAATGCAGACATTGCCAAATGGCGACTGAACCGGACGCTATATTCCAGCACTGGGATTATCGAATTTCTATCAAGTAGGTCTACACCAATCGCCGCTTCTCGCTGGCGCACGCCTTCTGCCTGCTGGTGAGCCGTTCAAACTAGAAGAAACCCGTATGTCGGACGTGCTGACCTTGGTGTTCTGCCTTTAGGGATAGCTGGTGTGGTTTTCGGCCTTTTGCCACAATTTCTGCCTGTCCTCCTGTCGCGACCGAGGTGGACTATTATCCTCGGTTTATTCTTTGCTATCTGTCCTGGCATGGTCTTGACCATCATCAGTGGAGGCGGGAAAGGCAACGACTTCTGGAAGTACATCGTAAGTCCGATCTTTCGTCGACAGCTCTGCCTGAAAGTCTGGGATTCGTGCTGATAGCTTGCGAATCTTCTTTGTTCTCGCTATCAAGCTGCCTGGTCAGGTTTGTGGCTCAGGGGCTATGATGCAAGTATTTAGATCATTGCATCGTGTAGCTGCTGTGCTGTCTCGGGTTCTCGTCATAATCTAACGGTCTTCCCTATGTAGTTTGGCTTTTCTGGCACTGAATGGCCAGATATTCGCCATCGTCCCACCTGAGGCTTCAGGAGTAGCGGGTGCCATGCTACAGGTGTGCTTGAACATCGGTAAGATGGAACATTCCTTGATGAAGCGGCACGTCAGAGACTAATCCCGCTGTACCGGATGCTATACCAGGTGGGCTCATCGGCGTCACCGTGCAAGCGGGCCTGTACTCTGCTGTCAACAATAATATAGGTGATTGGCGGGGGATGCAGTACTCGCTCTACTTTAACACGACATGGATCGGTATCTCGCTCTTGTTGTTTGTAATCTTCTATCGACGAGCAGCAGAGGAAAAGGGAGCTGCCCCAACTGACGACGTGGAGAGTGAGCAGACGCCTCCTGGCAGCACTAGGGGAAGCGTGAAGGTTGGGGCTTCAATAGAGTAAACGAAAGACTTCTGGAATCCGAGATCTGTACTTGTATAACGATGGAACCAGAAAAACACTGTAACGTGTGCTTTACGATAGGATCATCGACTTTAATAATATGCATACATAGTAACGTATAGCGCGATGAATCACCGACAACGACTGAATCAAGGGATGACGACTCGCATCACATAACAATACAGTCTTTCTTCCCCTTCTTGTCCTTCTTCACCTTGCCGTCCCTCCCACCAGCCGACGATGACGACGACGGCAAGTCACCGGCCTCACCTCCCTCCTCACCTTCAGGCTGTGGCGCCGCACGCGCCCGCATCGCCGGATCGAGCTGCGTTCGTTGCCGTCGATGTTGTCGTTCTTCTTGATCCCTGTATTGTTCTGCGATCGCGCGGTCTTCTTCCTCCTGTAACGCACGAGCGAGTCTGAACCAACAAGCGGGAGACAGATGTTAGATTGGATGGGGACATGACACTTGTTTGGGAGGGTAGTTGAAAGGGTCAACAGCAACTTACTGCAGATCCGTATGATCTTCCAAACTGCTCCTGAACTCGCCCTCATAGACCGCACCCCTCTCCTCACCTCTCAACCTCGCCTCCTCCCTCTCCTGCTCCCTTCGCGCCCTCTCATCCCTCCTGACAACCTCCCCCGCACTCATCCCACTATAATCCCCACCAGCACCGCCAGCCGGGTAAAACTCACTATTATAATAGTTTGTGCCGGCGCCGTCTATATCGACGATTGATTCCCACGTGATTTCCGGTTCAGAGGCGAATGACTGGTCGGTTACGAGTTGGAAGAGGGTGGGTGATGTGTCGTCGCGTTCGGCAGGAGAGGAGGTGTGCGCGGGTGCGGGTGCGGCGGCGTCGGCGGTTGGAGGGTTGTGACGACGGTATAACACGCTGAGATGTGAGTTGCGGAAGAACTAAGCGAGGAGAATGACGTGTCAGCAGGTTTAAAAGTCGTCATGTGAGCACCTTGAGCGTGACTTGCAGCAACAACCGATCCGGACTCCAAGGCGTTCAGCGCGAATAGTCCTGGGAATGTGAGCTGTGTGGCGCTGCTTTGCAGGAATTGCTGTAGCACGACAGCTGTACCCAGGTAGAGAAGATCAGAAAAAGACAAGGAATGCGTCGAGACGACACCGAGGGTGCAACTTACCATCCGACGAGTTCTGCCCCTGTCCGTCCAGACCCTTGATGATCGCCTCCTGCACACCATCATACGTCGGTACCTGCTTCCGTCCTCCCACTCCACCTCCAGAAGCTCTCTCCAACGCCTCCCATTCCTCGCCGGAGGACTTGTCCGCAATCCATCCATGCACAAGCTCAACACCAGCCATCGCAAACAGTGCCAACTCGTCACTACTCCCTTCCTCGGTCGCCTGGAAACTCTTGATATCGTCAAACCCGACATTAACGTTCAACCCGCTAACCGTGGTCGGTAGGATATCCAACGCAGCCTCAAGTGTCAGGCCTCGAGCGTTTGCATCCTGTGGCCGGGTCACGAGGAAGTCCGCGATAAGCGCCGCCAGAGCGGAATAGGAGATCTTGTCGAGCTTTGACGAGATGTGAATTGATCCTCGGAGGATCAGTACGTTGGCTAGTGCAAGGAGTGAGCAGGGACCATTTGCGTTTTGGGTGAGGACTTTGACGGTTCGTCGGTATCCTCCTATGCGCGGGTCCGGCCAGGTGATCTCTTTGAGTGTCCATTCTCCAAAGGGATCCTCTGTGTGCTCTGCGTCGCCGGTATTGGAAACGACCGGTGGCGAGGCAGGCTCTGCTTGAGGTGGATCTTGTATGGATAGTTTGTCGAGGTTGTCTGATAGGTTCGAGGTGGTGTTCTGCTGTTGTTGAGGTTGAGGCTGCAACGATGAAGCAGGCTGCTGCTGACCATCGTGCATCGAGACTGGCATGCCCTCCTCGGCGTGATCGATGCTGACAGGCGGTGCCAGTCGTTCCACCGGTTCCTGCGTGTATGCTTCTCCAGTTGAAGTATGCATGACACTGTTGGGGGATGTGTGGCTGATGTCACTGATGATGGCGATTGAGATGATGGTAGTTGAGAAGAGGAAAGAATGATGAACACAGCTTACCCTTGGCAGTAGGTAGAGGATGACTCATAAGAGTTTACTTTTCTAGGCAGTATAAGACACCTCATTCTTCGTTTCTATGCTTTTGGAAGAATCTTTTTCAATCGAGCCAGAAAATTATAAGAGCCAAGCTCTTGAAGCGTATTCCTTCGGGTTTCCGCGACTTGCCCTACTACTCAACAACAGGAACAGATAGGATCGCTTACTGCCTTGCACTTGGAATTCGTTGGTCGTCTCTAACGGAGTGTGCTGCGCACTCCGGTAGCCGTAAACAGCTGAAGCCATTCAAAGACAAACAAACAGTGAGTACACCCGTTTTCCCACCTTTTCACCTATCCCTGCTCTCTTGGGACCTGTTTTGCAATGCGGGAAGGCCAACAAGAAGAAGGAGGAGACACACACACACACAAAAGCAACAATGATGACTCTTCAGACCAAAATACAAAGAAATAGGAAGTGCCGAATGACCCCCCGTTACTGGTGACTGGGGTTACCCAGAACCTTCGGGAACTGGCGTAACCTCGGGCATATCTCTTCTTCCTACATCTACTCGTAACCCCTGCACCGCCCCCTTCCACCTCACGGTACCGTTCGCCCTCTTCCACCCATCGAGGCCTCCACGGAGTTGCCCTTCTCTCCTGTCCCTTGGAAAGCGTTCCGTTCACGTCCTACTCCGTCCTCGGATGTCGAGCTGGATATGTGCGGATGTCTTCCGGGTGCCGGGCGAGTGGTGTATCTTTGTGGGTCCAGGTCTTTTGATGTGTGGCGTTGGCATGATCTTGGGAAACGAGGAGGTTGGGTCGTGTGGTGCGGATGGTTTGTGGATGCGGGAGGTTGTGGGTAGGGTTTTGATTATGAATACGGTTCTCTGAAAAAACGTTTTTGTGTGTGTTGTGAAAATCTCCTTGTGTTCCCGTTTTGGGAGCGCTGGGATGCCGCGGTTGCGGGCGAGGAGTGTATGTTCTGATTGTTTGCAAGGTGGCTGACATTGGCTTCTCTCTATCGACAGGTCTTGTCCTCGCGTGGACTTCGGTAGTATCTCTTTCCTTTCCCTCCCTCGCTTCTTCCCTCGCCCTCCCTTCTGTCGTCCCCTCTCTCTCTTTCTCATCTAGTTATTCCGCCAAAGTATACACCGCTTCCCCTGACCTGATCTGATGAAACGCCTCTACGTTTCCACTCTATCGGGGACAATGCAACTTCCTCTCACAATGCAACTGCACAACAAATATGATGTCGCGGTCTCCGCATCTGCTTATATCACTGTACCTTTCTCTTCATGCAGCTATACAATCATCCATGCCATGTAAGACCAATGCTTTCCTCTTACCCAGTGCGTGATCATGATCACCAGGTTGGATCGTATGCTCTGCCAAAAGCGAGGTCTCGTTGTGTCTCCACCACCGCGCCTTGCGGTACAGCCAATCCTCCGTGTACTCTTTGAGGACGCTCCGGTCGCAGACATACGTGGCTGATACTCTGCAATCCGATCACTTGCCCAACGACCTGTCTCCTACCGCTTTGATTTCCACTCTGCGCGTTCATGTGGTTGCTCTGCATCTGCCTGCCAAGACAGGAGAGTTGAGCTGCATGCGAGGACCAGCACGAGATATTGCGTGCCTCCGAAGTAGATGCTATGGGTTGAGCAAGCGCTGCTTCTGTAATTACTATTCCGGGTATCTCTCGCCAGGTGTTGGGCAACTGTCCGCCTTCTCCCGTTTGTCGTTGTGTGAGGAGTACAAGTCTTGGACCTGCATTTTACGAGTCGGCCTGGTTTCTATCCGCCCTTCAGCAAGGTGGAAATTTGGGCGTCGGTTCGAACCAACCCACTTTTTCCGCTTTGGCAGAGGGGCCAGACTCGCTCAGAACGACCTTCGGTCGAGCCAGAGTCTGTATAAACGAACTTTGGCGTGCAGCCCCAAGGGCGGTGGGATCATGTCGACCCTCGGCTGGGATTAAACCGAGGGTCGTTTCTAACGCTTTTCATTTTCCATAGTGTTAGTAGATGAATAGAGAAGAATGGCGGCTGCACGGGAGCGAAGCGCCGGTTTTTTTTTGGAAGAACAGGGTTAGCATGAAGTCGCTGTCGTCGTTGAGAATTTGCGGTATACACCATTACTCATTCCTTGGGGACAACCTAAGGGTCTTGAACGGGGGGACCACCAGCAGAAGCAAGACAAGCTTGTTATGAGCCATATAGATGTCCTTTGAATTGTTCTACAAGAAGGTCGCCTGATGTAGTGGTTATCATATTCGCTTTACAATGGGTTTTAACAAATTCTAGTTTCTACGCGAAATGTCGCCGGTTCGATCCCGGCGGTGACCTATCTATTTTTGCGTTGCTCTGGACTGTTGTTTGCCGTGTTTTGGAGTGTCTGCGACGTTTCCGTACCTTTTTGTCCACTCGCAAAGTCGTTTGACGACTTTTTGCGCGTTTGGTCGCGAAAACGCGAAAAGAATGCAAAATAGATGGCTTCCAAGTTGTGTCAGTGACATCACATGCTACCTCAGCTTCTCGTTCATCGGTACAGAACACGAGCGAGGTTATTCAAAGTCGAGACGACGAGTAATTTGCGATTCGCTATCGCGTTTTCGCGAAATCGCGCGACGAAACCCAGTCGACGTTGACAGAGCTATTCAGACAGCCATGCATCGCTGACTGGCATACTCCAGCAGGTCTGACTCCGACTCCTAATATGATTGTTTGTCCTGGTACATGTGACGAGAGTTCGGTCAGCGTCACGGCAACGTCCCCCCTTCCCAACTTCTTGCGACTATCTGCGACATGCGCGTCTGTTTACGCCTGCTCGACCATACATTGAGTGGTCTATGTAAGGCGACGGGCGAAGCAAGTTACAAGTACTGTGGAGTCGTTCACAGAGAATAGTACTTGATCAGGGCATGCACTGCTTCATTGCGAGAGGTCACGCAAACATCTGTGGAGGTTGACGCCGTGTTAACGTATTCTTCTAGACGATATGACGGCATCGGTGTGGAGCTTCACATCTGGCCACAGCCATGGTCGTTCCAAAAGTGAGGCAATAACACCTGATAGCCCGGTGAAAGCAGCCCAGGTGGCTAGCACCCCAGGCGACTCCCATTCGCAGTGGTGCGACTGACTCATCTTCGCCTCCCTAGTTTGCCCTCACCGGGGCGAGCGACGCTGAGTAGAGCGCGGCATGCAAGGTGTCACCGTGTACGGACGCGAGACAGAGATGTGGGAGACAACTGCGTGACAAGCCGACTGCGTGATACCAAGCTGAACTCCGATAATAACGTCCATTACAATTCCATAAAACAATTTGGTAATCAACGGGACAAGATATCCTGACATTCATACTATCGTATTTTTGGAACCTGAGACCAATGAAGATGTCGTAAACATCACTACAATACAAGAGGGTAGAAGAAAAAGGTTATAGTATCAAATCTCGAGGTCTCCAAACGATGGGACAACGCATGGGCTGTATCTGTTGTCTCGAGAGAGAGTTTCGGCACAGCTACTTTGACGTTTGATGGCGTGACGGTTGTTGGGTGTTGTATCGGAGAAACTGGGAGAGGATGGCGGGAAGGGACGATCAACGTCGATAGTTTTCGATAGAGGCAAGGATGGTAGGAATTACGGAAAGAAAACAAAAAAAATCATGGTGTTGCGCGTCGGGTCGAAAACTCTAGAAGATGGCAAGGTCGCGAAGCTGGGTTCGCAATATAGTGCTGTAAAACGACGTTCCAAGGAGAGACGGTCAGCGTTCGATCTTTCCGCTCGACGACCATGAATTCTGCGAGAAGACTTACTCTACCAGACGAAAATCGGATGAAGCGCGCACAAAGAATTAGCCCCTGATCACCGCGCGCACATCCCGATCGGAACGTACCCTGCACCGCAGCCATCACCACTTTCAGCATGGCTGTATCTGTCGCATTCGTAAAGCTGTCGGATACAAGTCAGCAAACGTGTCATTTCAGGGAAATTCCTGCCAGCGGCACGACTCACTGAGTGTACACCTCCTTGGAAACACTCCTATTCAGCCCCACAAACTTTCTCCTAAAGTACTCCCTACCGGCCTCATACCCGGCCGGGCCCGACGGGCCCTCGTAGTCGTGGAAATAATCCGCTATTTGGGAATTCGGGTTCTCCAGTTGTTCTCGGAATACATCATCTTTATTTAGGAAAAGGATCTGTTCCGCCGCGTGGCAATGTATGTCAGTTCTAGCGAAACGCAGAGTGAAGGCAGCTAGTTCCTTGACTCACCATGCTAGTCTTTACAAACCACTGAGAGTTACAGATAGAGTCGAACAGCATCAACGCTTCATGCATTTGATTCTAATGTCCCAACATCACGCCACAAGATCAGCCACGAGGAACTGCAACGAAAAACGCTCAAACCAGCGACTCACGGAATCCTTGTCTTCCACCAGAGAAGAATTGTACCCCGACAATGCAACAAGGAAAAGCACCGCCGTGACATTCTCGAAACAGGATACCCACTGGCGCGTTCGATACTTGTTAGCTGATCCGTTGACCACCACTCAAGGACAAGCGAACTGAGAGACTCACTTTCCGTCTCTCAGACCGCTGTCCACCAACATCGAACAACCTGCACACGAAACATCCCCTGCTCAGCTAACGTGGCACGCCGCAGGGCAGGGAGAAAAAAAGACTCACGAATACGTCAAATCGCCCTCGGTAAACTTTGTCTCTGATATACCTGTCGTCTTTACCCGAATCCTCAAGATATCCTATCCGCACGAACACGACATTCAGTCAACGCCCGCTCATCGCGCATGATCCCCCTGTCGCGACATTCACGACGTACCTGATGCGACGGCTTGAAATCGCTCGTCCACAGCCTGTTCAACTGGGAGTAGAAACTACACCGCAGCAACCCATTATCATTCATCAGCAAACGCGCCTTACACCGACCTTCACCCCGGCCCACTCGTGCAGTAAAAGGAGAGAGAGAACAAAAACGCACTAGGGCAAGCTCTCCGGCAACGCATACTCATTGCCCCTCGAATACGCAAGCTGCACCCCGGGGTCACGCCACAGCAGTTCCAGCGGTTCCCGGTATTCCAGCGGGAAGGATTGCCCCTGGCGGATTTCTGGGGCATCGTCTACGAGGGCGATGAATTTCTGCGAGCACGCCAGACACGGGCAGGGAAGAACAGGTCAGCGATTGGTTCGGGGTGGGTGGTGGAGGAGGTTATAAGAGGATGGGAGGGAGCGCTTACCCTGTTCGAGGAGAGGACGCTCATCTCCCATTCATCCATCGCATCGATAATCAACTTCATACCCTGCGTGATATTCTCGAAAACTAGCTGTCTGTAATCTACACATCACAAATACACCCAAACAAGCCACCATGTCAACGATTAGCATCCTCCGTAGGTGACTTCACGCATAGGCACTTGAAAGTACCCAAACGGAAGAAAAAACGGGCGCGGAAAGCAGACCTACATTCAATCTCCTCTGGCATAAACGTCACATCATGTATCAACCTCATCTGTTTCAACACTGTTGATTTCCCACTCGCGCCGGCACCGAGGAGGAGCAGCTTTATATGATTTGCGGCTTTTCTCTCATCCTACAGCACACGCGCGGGTCCAATATGAGTCAGCCTTGATGACTACCCTGGAGTTGCGTGCAAAGAAGAGCAAGGCGTGGGTCGGGAAGAAGGGAGTGGTGTAACGTACCTCCTTGATCAACTTGTCTAGTTCTCGACTTCTGCGTTGTTCCGCTTCATCCCCCTGACCGCCAGAAGACATGCATGAACCCATTGCCTTGTTCGCCTGACGTTTCTATGTTGTTGTCTAGTTTATGAGCAAGGTCAGGCCCGAGCGAGTAAACTTTCAGGGTGTATGCGTCTAGGTTCAGTGAATGAACAGACGGAAGCCTCCGGTCGGTCGGTGGGCTGTTCTTCTCCTGTGAATGTATGTACCGGCGAATGAAAACCCAGCAGGTCCAGCTCGTTGGTCAAGTGGAATCGAGCCAATCTTCCTGTTAACGGGATCCAGTAACGGGGATAGTCACAGATGAGCGGGGTATGAGCCGCGAGTTTGCCGCATGATGAACAGAAAGATCGGTCGTCGTTTTTTGCCGTTTGGTCGTCGTGTGATTTTTTGTAAAGATGCGTTTGATGGAAGAGTGTATAGAAGAAGATGGAGAGAGAAGGACGAGAAGGTAAGTGACATGTGGAGCTGGCTGACGGCATACCTTTTTTCGAAAGAAGCGCTTTCTCTGACCCGGAATGTAATGAAGCAGTGGCGGGAGGGCGGGGTATGGATTGAATTCGTAGCACTTACGATCAACAAGTCACACACAACAAGCAATCCCGGGATACGCGAGACTTTTCTTTCTTGGCCTCCCTGCAACAATCACTGGACTGATCCCTCAAGCCTTCCTTTGTGCAAGTTCCAAACCGCGCCGTCCGTGCTGCCGAGTACCGTGATACTGTTCGATAGACGCTTCGCTAGAGTCTGATCAAGGAGAAGGGTGTGCAGGTGATAGGTATCTCCTGGATTGCGTTGCGTTGCGATCAAAACGTCACGAACTCTGTCGGCGTGAGAAGTCGCTAGTGTGGTTTCCAAGTCTTACTCGGTCGTACGTATCTAGAGACCACGCTTGACACACTGCCGGTGTGATGGATGATTGGTATATACGTCCGAGGTAGCTTGTCCAAGTCCTCGAACAAGAAGTCCCATTTACCCATCTCCAAACTGGTCGTTCATCGTATTGTCCACTGTCCGCTCGGTAGGCGCAGGCCAAAGCAGAGGAGAGAACAAAAGAATTTCCGTTGTATTGGTGAACAATAGAAATTTGGGTTAATGGTTGATAGACTTTCTAAAGCAAGCGTCTAGCGTCTATCGGAAAGGGAGGCTTGTTTGCGCGGATGCAAGTTGAGAGAGGGAGGTCCGTTGGGGTTTGTGACAGTTGCTGCTATCTAGCGAGCATCTAGAGTAGAGGCGGTGGTTTGGCAATATAACCAGGTAGTAGGCCATCGGAGGAGGATGCCTGATTCGTCGTCTTCGGTCCTACTAGCTGCCAGTGGAATCCAGTGGAACCCTAGTCTGATGTAATGAGTTTAGTGCACCGGACCCCCCTTGATAGCGAAGTTTGATGACGAAAGCATGAAACAGCGGAAGCAACACGGACGACGCGATTGCTCGCACCGAAATTCCAAGCAACCAACCAACCATTTCATTTAAGCAGTACTCAAACTTGAAGCTATGAACGTGCTCCTTCAGCCCAGACACTGAACACACCAGAGCCCATACAATGCCCCTCCATTTCCTCGGCTCAATAGCGGAGACAACTTCAATCTCACTAAACACCGTCTTTTACTGCACATGCCTCGTTGGCCTGCTGCTGGTGTTCAAGACGGTCTGGGTAGAAGGCAGGAAATGCACATGGGAGCGGGACTGGGCTGGCAAGTTCTTGATCATCATCGTGAGTCGTTCCCGAGGCCAGAGTGTAAGACGAGACCTGCTGACACTTGGTTTGGGACCCACGCAGGCACCTCCAAGTCCGCTCGTTTATGCACTGCTAGACCACCTAGTCAACCTACCGCATCCACCACAAGTCCTCTACTTGCCGCCTATCCCCTCACCGCTCCCACAAGAACTACTCACGATCCTACACGCCATCCGTCTCTCCGCCGCTAGTAAAACAGGCGGCACAACAATACCCGTAGCGTCAGCCACCACCACCTCGGATACGAACAACATCCCAGACGAGACAGAGGAACCACAAGAATCCTCAATCCCCTCCGCATCACTCCACTGCGACCCACTTCCCCGCTCCCCCTCTGCAATCAAAGAATTCATCCGTCGATGGGCGATCAAACCCCCTGGAACGGGGGACGATGGTCGTCGTATCGACGCGATCGTCTGGGCGGACGAATGGAGTGTTGATTCGCCGTTGAAGATGTTCCGTACCCGCGTCAGTGGGAAAAAGGGGGAAGAGTTGGTCGGGGATACGTGGGCTGGTATCCACGATGACGACACCGCCAAGCAGCCACTGCGACCGGAAGAGGAAGCCGAGGCGACTGCCAGGTGGACGGCGGAAGAAGCGAAATTCTTCTTTTTGAACAGTATGCTCCCGTTCCTGTTGAAAGCACCGATGGAGCGTTCTATTCGCCTGGTGAATGTGCTGGGACCGTTTTACAGTGCTGCAGTGCCGTTGATTGGTAGTTCAGTGGAGGCGCAGGGGAAAGCGGCGGATCAGTTGTTGTCGTCGTCTTCGGCAGCGTCGGCGTCGGAGGAAAAAACCACTAGTAATCAGCAGAAACAGAAACAACAACGAAAACAACGAGCATCCACCGTTACTACCGCTACCGTCTCTCCGATCGTACAAAGCGGGAAAGCTTCCCTCCGCAACATCCTTCTATGGAAACACCTGCAAAAGATCCTAGATGCGCTCGCGAGTGCGAGTCATAATCAGGCATCATCATCCACGTTCGAGATCCCACCCGTGCCCGGGGTTCCTGTACCCACCGACGCCGACGCCGACGCTGAAGAGGAGAAGGAGGGTAGTGGGTTAAGGCAGCGGAAAGCAGGTGGTGATGATGCTCCGACGGTCGAGGAAAAGGCTGCACCCAAGCCGACGACTAGTAAGAAGATTACAGTGCAGAGCAACATCTTGGCGCTCCCTGTGGTGATTGGGTTCAACCGATGGGGGATCATCAGGCCGCTGATGGGTCTCCCGAACTCGTACTTGGGCTGGGCTCTGTGAGTTTCTCCTTCTCTCTCTTCTTCGTGTATTTACACGTCTCGAGAGCTGACCTTACGGAGCGTGCAGATATATCCTGTTAGCGCCTCTGATCTACCTCCTTACCCCATCAACGAATAGCGCGCTTCACTCCATCTTGTATGCGCTGTCAGCGCCGGTGCTATACGACGATGACGACGGCGACAGCACTTCTGAACGTACAGCGCAGAAAGACGATGGCAACAATGGAGAGGGCGAGAAGAAAGGAAAAAGCACCGGTAAAGCAGGCAGGGGGAGGCGCGATGGCGTGAAAGGCGGCGGTATTATCCGAGATGCTAGTTGGATTCCGTGAGTCACTCTAGTCTACTACGTCTTTACCCCTGAACGCTACTGTTCGTGTCTTAATCTGATATCAACGCTTGTGCACGTTTGTTGCGATGTCTAGGTACCCATTCGCACCGTCTTGGGCGGATCCGTTGGCCTCCAAGATATGGGACCAGCTAGAGGTCAGGGTCGAGGCGGGGCTCAAGGCCGCTTCGGAGGAAGGCAGTTCCCAGGCAGGGAATGGCGAGAGAGGGTCTGTATCATGAATAGACGTCTTGCGCAGGCGTATTGGTTGATGTGGGTATGCGATATGATGCCCAACGTCCCGCTGATTTTTGAGCGCTGTTCGGCAATGTCCAGAAGTCGTTATCGTAAAACATATACCACGGCGTCGGAGACTGGTCTCCACGTAGCGCTCCTTCAGCTTTTTATTCCTACTCGCAGCTGCAGCTACAATTTCCTCAGACTGAACAAAGAAGCTTTACATCTTATCCATGATGCGGAAATGGAAGGAATCTAGGACTAATAGCTGTGCAGGTTACGCAGCCTTGGAACCCGGGTAAGGGAAAGCTGTGGGAAACAGGATCAGAAGAAAGAGCGGATGGAGAAGCTGCTGGCTGGGAGATGGGTTTGATCCCACAAGAGGAAGGCCGGATGTCGGAACCATCAGCTTTTCCGTTTCTATCCCAGAATAGTTATCTGTCTATGCGATCAAGTCGTTGTACTGCCTATCAGCTTGCCTATCGCTCACAGCTGCGACCAGCTGTTGAAAACTTGAAACTCAGGACATGCACCGATAATCAAAGGTTTCGGATTTGCATCCGCGATCAATGACATCATCACCTTCCGCCCAGGCCTACCTACTACTGGAGAAATAGACAATTGAGCTTGACAATCAGATCAAGAAATAGCTGTTTCATGTGATCGCAGTGTACTGCACTTCGCTCTAGCGACTTCGGGCCAAGCCAAGAAATCGGGATCGTTGGTCATGCTACAGCTGGTACGGCGAGGATTTCGACACGCGTTATTCCGGCGACTATCGAAATCTTGATAATATCGTTCGGGGTTCATGACTGTTTAGCCCGCCCATGCCCGGTTTCACTGGTCAACAAGAATCGATATTTGCTAGTGGTATGCAGGAGGTGGGGTTGGTAATCGGATGAGCAATCCAGGGGGATAAGGAGTGGTCGAGGTGGAGAATTGGTGGAGGAGGAGGACTCGATGAGCAATGTCTTCACAAAGGAACACGTCCTTCAGGTGGTGAATTGGATACGAGGCCGGGCGGCAGGAGGGAAATTGGATCGCAATGACAGACGGACTCAACTTCGATGTACGTTGGCTACTATTCTGTATCTGTTGTCCTGCGAATATATATACTGGACGTAATTTCACAAACTTGGCACAGGTATTGGATTGATCGGTTCAGTTTTCCCCTATTCAATCGATCTTGTTGCCCCTATCAGCTCCCCTATCTATCGACGTGCCAGTACACACGCAACCAAAGGACAGCCTGAATTTACAAAAGTACACCATCAGCTACATCACCATATGGCTTCACCCAATCCACCTCCCTTTTCCGAGACGTTCCAAAAGTCAATCCCTCGTTCACCAACTCTTGTAGGCGAGAGGGATAGCAGGCGTTCCTCGTTCTTTGCAAAACGTACATCAACAACGAGCGACTACTTTTCCAAACCAGCACAAGGTATGACGGGTATTACTCGTCCCGACAGGGCCCTGGCATCGGACAGCGACCACACACCTCCAAACTACGACCTCGATGCGCCGTTACACGCCGGCAAGACCCTTGCCTCTCCAAGTACCCTCGTCGATGCTGCATCCGAACACAGCGGCAGCGGCGACAACGGCGTCGAGGACACCTTTGCTCGTCTTTCCTCCGTGCGAAAACATGTCCTGCTTGCAATCTTCTCCCTTGCTACCGCTTTGGACGTCGTCAGCGTTAGTGGACTGATCACCACGACCGAATCCATCTCGGTAGACTTGGGACTCCAAGCGGGGAATATCACGTGGATCTTGACGGCATATTCCATGACTTTTGCTTCGTGAGTCTATAATCCAAACCCACATGTGTTTGAATTTCGCTAACCTAGTGTCATGCGGCAGGTTCTTGTTGTTCTGGGGACGGGTGTCGGATCTATACCCCGCTCATATCGTCTTTGAAGGAGGGTTCGTCATGCTCGCCGTCTTCTTCCTCATCTCCTCATTCGGTAAGCCTTTTATGATCTCGAGCGGCATGATAGCTCCACGCTCATCCGTTGGTATGCTATGTAGTGACAAACAAGTACGGGTTCCTCGTTCTACGTGCGCTTCAAGGAATCGCAGCAAGTTCCACCATCCCGAGCGCGTATCACTTGATCGTCCATCTGTTCCCCGTACGAGATAAACAACAGGTAAGTGGCTGTATCGTGCCTCTTTGCGCTTGACCTGACCGTTTCTGCTTTCTTGTAGAGCGCACTGGCATTACTCGGACTCATTGCAGCGATCGCAAACACCCTCGGTGTGGTCCTGTAAGCCTTCTTTCCCTCCACTCATTGACGTTCAAGTAGATGAGCTAACCCAGTCCGCGCTTTCGTTACAGGGGAGGAGTATTCGAGCTCGCGTCATGGCGCTGGCTCTTCCGTTTCATGGCCATCCTGGCATTTGCGTCGGCCGGTATCGGGGCGTTGATTATGCCATGGAAGATGGAACGTCATGTCGCCGCCAACAAGTTCTCCAAGTTGCAGAGGTTGGACCTGGTCGGGGTGTTTTTGATGACTGCTGCGTTGCTGCTGTTCATTCTCGGTTTAACAAGTAGGTCGTCAGGCTTGCAATACCTGGCGATAAGGCGCTAACCATGATCTGTTTGTGTGAAACGTTAGGTGGAACAACGGACGGGTGGAAGAATGAACATTTCCTCGCGCCATTCCTCATCTCGTGCTTGCTCACCGTCGCCTTCTTCGTCTGGGAATCGAGGATCCACGAAGATAAAGCGCTGCTATCCATGAAGCTGCTCAAGCTACCCAACTTGATCTTGTTGTGTTTCATGGCGTGAGTTCGCTTCTTCACCTTCCGTTGCGTATAATCACTGACACCTGTGATGTGTAGTATGACCCCCTATCTCTGGTGGGGTACAGTAAGCCTCGCACTGGCAAACTACTACCAAATCGTTTCGCACCACTCTGCGATCCTTGCTGCAGCCCGAATCCTTCCCATCGGTAAGTTAATCCGTCATTGGGCTGCACTGGGAGCATCCTGACCTTTCCAATTCTCTGTTCTAGGTATCGCCGGCCTCGTCGGTGGAACGTTGGTCCAATACGTTCCAACAATGCTCTCCCGGCCGAAATGGACAGTCATTGTCGGCGTGTTCATGGCTATCGTGCCAGCCACCGTTCTGCTCATCCTCGCTGATGGCGGACATGGTAATGATTACTGGAAGTATATGGTGAGCCCCGTCATTTGGTTAATATGTCGTCCGGTATCGTGCTGATCGTTTCTCCTGCTCCTGTCAGTTTCCTGGTTGTGCGTTGGGCTCCTTTGCTATAATGTAAATTGACCCATTCGCTCAAAGCGTTGTCTGGACCGTGCTGATTGTTTGTCGGGTTCTTGCCTCTGTAGTCTTGTCTTTCTGGCGCTCAACGTGGAAATTATCACTGCGGTCCCTCCTGCTGCCTCTGGCGTTGCTGGGGCGCTGCTACAGGTCAGCCTTCAGCTAGGCAAGTTTCCCGCCCGCCCCGTATGTTTTTACGACTACAGGTCTAACTCGTTCACCCCTTGCGTTACAGGCTCTGTCGTTGGCCTTTCCGTACAGGCAGGCCTGTATACTCTGGTCGACAACGACCTCTCCAACTGGAAAGGCACGCAATACGGCTTCTATTTCGTCATTGCTTGGTTGGCCGTCTCCCTACTCGCCTTTGCCATCTTCTACCGTCCTGAAGCAAGCCAAAAAGTATTGCAAGAGTTGGACGCGACCGAAAAGGTGCCAGTAGATGGAGTGGTGAAGTCGACCGTCTCTCCAGTATGATCGCTCGACAACGTCGACCGACCAGGGAACGCACAAACATAGAATTTCGCCTCTCGCATCGCAGTGCTCAATTAATACAAGTTGTAAAAATTAATGAGTATGCGGATTGCCTTTCGTTGTACGTAATGAATTCTCCTCATCCATTGCATTGTTGCAATACCACTCCACGTCTCTTCTGCGACTTCTACACTCACCGACTGTCTATAAGAAGCTCCACTGACATAAAGGGTTCGCCAGGCTTCAGATGAGGCGCAAGAAATGTCCAAACAAAGAACTTGCAAAAAGAGTACCTTTGTGAATGACCAATTGGTCCGAGTCGTATCGCTGATCCCGGAGAGCAGTGTTAGGCACATCAGATTGACTAGTCAAGCCCCATACGAATGTAAACACATACTTTTATCTTTTCTGCAGGGCTAGCAGTGGGGTCTTTCCTGCAATATCCGCAGTAGTTTTTCCGATCTGGCTGTGCCTTGACGTATGCGCGTAAGAGGTCGAAACGGGTGTTTGCCAATGGTCCCAAGGGCCGCTGTTGAAAGGCTTCGAGCGTGTCCTCCATGATAGAAAGGCAGCGGATGATCCAGTCAGCGGCCTGGGTATAGCTGACGAAACTCCTTTCACTGACGATCTGACCAGCTGGTTGATCTCGCATTCGTCGCAAGAGACTCCAATATTAGTTGAGGAACGGCGGAACGTTACTGTAAATGTGATGATTGTTGTGAATCCCTTCTGACAGCGCGGACGACGAACGCACCGGATGCAAAAATGCGGTTTTGTGATAATATGGACGTAGCTATGGACGTCATCGGAGCTGTGCATAGAACTAGTGAGGCTCATATTATAACAAAGCACACAGAAAGCATCATACGGTTGCTTGATGTAGCGGTTATCATGTCTGCTTCACATTGCCTCGGCAATTGGATACGCAGAATGTCGTGAGTTCGATTCTCACAGCGATCAATCCTTTTTGCTGCTCATTTTCGAAGGGCTGCCTAACAATCAGATATGTGAAGTAGGCATGATAACTACTACATCATGTCGCCATTGGTTGTTAGGTTTCTTTTGCGTTAAATAGGACATTGAGAACATTGGCGCCGAGGTAGAAGAGGCTCTTTCATTCCAAACCATTCCCCATCTTACCTCACCCAGAAACCGGAACTGCTACAATGTGCGCTCGGGTTACAATTTAAACCAATGCTTGACCTATCTGGGAGACTGACCTAGGTCTCAGGAGACGAAATTCTAGACGAATAACCACAATACATCGCATGCGCGACATACTCGAAAAGCTTAAAGTCTATTGTCCTTGCTGCTCTGCGGCGCGCGATTTGTTTACCTCTATCACAACCCCCAACTTCCCGCCTCTAATTCTATACTGCCTTTTCGACCGAACACCGGTGTAAATATTCCACAGGGCAACCTTATCAGCTTGCTAGAGCACCCTACCGTACGAGTGGAATATCAAGCAACTCGGCAGCGATCTTTCCAACGTCCACTAACCGGATATTCGTTTCGTCGTGTTTACGCGGCAAAGACAAGAAACAATCGAAGTGGCACGCTAGAGAAGCCAGGTCCAGGTTATTATTCCTCCTATTTCCTTGTATCACGGGCCTCCTCGTTTACCAACAGTTTGTGGCTTCTTGTTCATTCGTCAGTCGTCAGTCTGCAGTTGTGAAGACTCTTAAGACTTGTCACGTACATCCCACCCGCCATATTCCTTTGGTACGGCTGTCAAATCAGTACCTACCCGGTCACCACACCTCAATCGTTCCTTTGGCCCTCCTGTGGTCCGACCCTAGTGCAGATACAGCGAGACCTTCTTCAACCCGGGTTTCCTCGTCATACTCCTTGTCGATTCGACTTCACTACCAAGATACATCCTTCGATCAGCTTGAACCCGCGCAGATCCCGATATCGTCAAACAACGGCTTCAACCTTTCACTTCTGGAAATCAGCTAGATACTCGGAGTTTGATTCTGCTTTGCATTGCTCATACTCTTGCAACGTGCCGCTTCGATTGGATCCATAGAGCAAGAGAGGTAGACACACCGTATTACAGGTCAACATCGGATCGCCGGCAAAGTCGACAATATGTCCAAGGTACGTCTCGTCATATGGATCCTACCTCGATTCTTTCCTAATGCGGTATTTCAAAGGCACAATTTTTGCGAGAATACAAGCTAGTGGTAGTAGGTGGTGGTGGTGTTGGCAAGTCTGCTCTTACGATTCAGTTCATTCAGTCACATGTAAGTTGCTTTTTCTGTGCATACTTCATCTGGTCTAACGCATGACATCTCTCATAGTTCGTAGACGAGTAAGTTCAGTAAAGATATAGCAATCAGGCAGACGCTCATGCAGATATCCCTTTCTCGCAAATGAAGATATGACCCTACGATCGGTAAGTCGATTATCCATTTCCGCTAGCCACGCTGCTGACTGATCCGTTCGATCACAGAGGACTCGTACAGGAAGCAATGTTTCATTGATGAAGAGGTAGCACTGCTGGACGTGCTGGACACGGCTGGGCAGGAAGAGTACGGTGCAATGAGGGAACAATACAGTGAGTCGTCTTGCCTAGTCTCATTTTGCACAGATCACCAACCTTTGTGCCATGTCAGTGCGTACAGGAGAAGGGTTCCTGCTCGTGTACAGCATCACATCAAGACCATCCTTTGACGAGATTTCCGTATTTCACCAGCAGATCTTGAGGGTACGCAGTAGTGGCCGGATATCCGGGGCTACAGCTCATGCAGATTTCTTCGCAGGTCAAGGACAAGGATTATTTCCCAGTGGTAGTCGTTGCAAACAAGTGTGATTTGGACTATGACCGTCAGGTGGATGCTCAAGGTACGTTCGATGCCATACGACCCGCAAAACGAATCAATGCTCACCGCTTTGCCAACAGAGGGTACCAACCTAGCAAAGCAATTCGGAGCTGTGTGCATTGAAACGTCAGCCAAGCAACGCATCAACGTCGACGAGGTGTTTATGGAGCTGGTCCGAGCTATTAGACGATACAACAAGGCAAGCCCGTTTGCCGTTTTTTATTATCTCGCGACTCTTACTGATCTCTGCTTTCCCATCATAGGAGACATATCCGCCTCAGAACGGCGCCATGACATCCGCAGGAGGTGCCGGAGGAGCAGTCGGCAACGGAATTGGCACGCCAAAGCCTGCCAGGTCAAAGGCGGACGACTCGCATGGCGGAGGCTGTAAATGTGTCATCCTGTAGGCGCGCGGCGTGGTCCGCGATTGGCAAGGGAAGTATAGAGCGGTACAGGCGTCTGTGTGTTTTTCGAGGACATTGTAATGGGATGATAATTAGGTTATGGTTATGCTCAGGAAATGTACATCATGGGGTGTAGAGGATAGCTGAACGATAAGCCTGATCGTTCCCCTTGTCTGCCCTCCCTTGACTGACAACTATTATTCTCCAGCCGCCGAGTTTCCGGGAAAGTGCAGCTGGACTGCATCAGTACAGTGCAGACCACCAAATACTCGAGTGCTGATTGCTTACGAACAATTTTTCACGCCCCGTGGGAATTCCGCTTTCCCCGGTTCTGGACAATTTCGAGGTCCTCATCGCCTGGCTTTCAGGGGTAAAGCTGAAACGCGGCCTGCTCACCAATAGGGGATTTGAAGTCAAATCCCTCGATGAGTTCAAAAACGACAGGTCTTCCTTGCTTGCCCAACACCCTTCGTTACAGGACTACATCTCTTCATCTGCGCTTTCCTATTTCTCAGGAGGAGGACGACGAGCAACAGGAAAACTGAAAAGCGCTCAGTCGCGTCAGGTCGTACTTTCTCAGTACCACGAAAGCTCTTCCACTCGGGAGGAGAATGATAATACATTTTGTCAGGAAAGCGCCACTACTACCTCGTCATGACCTCGGATACCCAGCCTCCAAGGGATGCTTCGTTGCACCTCGCCGCTTTCGACTTATTGCTTTGGGGATTTTCCACTATGATAAAACCGAGGATTACTACGCTGTCAAGCGTATAAATCAGTTGACGAAACCATAGCGGAAGTATGCAGGGACGGTCTTCCTTCCTTCTTCTAGTAGGCACACACATATGCGTCGAATGAGAGCGAAAGACTGGGAAGAGGCTATTGGTCTTGCAGACGTTTTCGTTCGAGAAATCGTGCCGAAACACGTTTGGACCCGGTAAGTCATGTCTTTCTTGTATTGGGAGATGCTTAACGCTGCTGACAAGTTTCCAGAATAGTTGGGCATTACATTCCAGAGGGACGGGCAAGGCCCAACAACCGTTAATCCCACCAGAACGTGGTGGTGGAATATGATGGGACGCTCGTTTGTTCTTCGGTGACATTGCAGTTGGATACTGCTCCTTTGGTACGGTAGAAGAAACTGTTACGAGTTGTATGAGTACTAGGGCTGGGTGGGACCAGCATGCATATCAAATACCTGCACCCATCACCTCTCCCGTCCTTTCATGAGTGAGCCAAACGTGCCGGCCGGTCCGATAATTCGTCATCTCCCAGAGCTCGACAATAATAGCCAAAGCAGGCAAGCACCAATCATGACCAAAGGAGTGGTTGTTGCTCTGCCAACCTCTTACACCCTCGAGAACGGTCAAATAGAGTAGCAACGAACAATGCCTTGGGGGTGGACATGACGCTGGACAAACTAGCATCCACTTACGACAACGATGGACCTGCAAACACGATCGAAGAACTGAGACTGGACCTGCCGGGACAATTCGACAAGCATTGGTTTATTAACGAGGTGAATCGCGGTGTCATTATGATCGTTCGCTCACTTCAAGGATACTAGCTAACACCTATTAAACTCTGCCATCACGATGATTGTATCCGCAGCTCCTTCCCTCACTCGGTCCGTTGGTGAACCTTCGAAGACTCCAAATCCACGCCCTCTGCACGCCAGCCGTTCTACAAATCAAGTCGGTCGAACACGACAGCATTTTACTAGCCCACGAGTCTACCAGCTGCGTTCGTCGCCTAACAGAACACCACCAGTCTCTCGAAACATGCGAGTTGGTATTTACGCCATGCAAGCACGCGATGTCGTTCTCATCGGTCGAACAACTCCGAGCTGCGATGCCTTGCGAATGGGCGAATGCAGTGTGTTATCACCACTTGAACATTAAGCGATACCGAAACTCTGCTGTGCCGGTGGTCCAATATCGGGAAGGGACAAAAGAGGATATGAGGGGCTTCTTCAGGGAAGGCCCTCAGATATTTTGAACGGTAGACTCGTCATGGTACGAACTTTCAAGCGAGACGACGCTCTTCAGTTGCACTAATCCATAAATGCTTTCCTTTCAGCCGAGTCCCTCCAGCCAGTCAAGGACCCTGGTCATCAATACATGAAAGCAGCCCGCTAGCACCCACCTGACCTCATCAGCCAAGCCAAGCCAGGAAATCACAATCGTCCGCCATGGCCGTCGGCGACTTCCCGAAACACGTTATATCGTATATCGCTACAGCTCTGACTGTACCACCTTCGCATTGCACGCTCTGTCGTTGGTCTCTCCGCGCAGGCGGGTCTATACACGCTAGTCGACGACGACGTCTCCAACTGGAAAGGCACGCAATACGGCTTCTACTTTGTCACTGCCCGGTTGGTCGTCTCCCTACTCCGCCTTTGCCATCTTCTACCGGTCCGAAGCGAGCCAAAAGGTATTGCAAGAGTCGCAGACGACAGAAAAGGTGTGAGTGGATGGAGTGGTGCAGCCGACCGTTTTTCCTGTTTGATGTTCGTCAAAGTGGACCCACGAAAGAACGTCGAGAAAAGGAACTTGCGCTCTGTTGTGGCCTGCATGCACGCAAACGTTGTATCACAAGCTGTAGCCGTATGGGGCAGGTCGTCACTACTCTGTTCTTGTGCCCATGTGACCTGTCTTCACCCCAACGCTTTCGCGCCTGCCGGTTTCCAACACTCATCAAGAACGCGGCGATGATCCATGACGTTCACTAACAACTTGTGGATCTATACCCCCTGTTCCTTGGTACACGTGTAATGCGTGTGTCAACTGTAGACAAACCGAGAACCGAGCTCTCTTGATCGACGACAGCGAAGATTCTCGTGTCCAATTTGACGCGGAGTATCCCGTACAAGCCGTAACGCCGTAAGAATTCAGTTGAATGGGGCACGGGGCAAAGCGGGCGATACCGTGCGCTCAGGCATCCACGTTATATTCTATACATTACCACCTGGTCGGCCAACACTGCAGCGGGAAACGGGGATCAGCAGGCCCCAGCCATGGCTCCATCATGCGCGACCGAGTAGCCAAGCTTGAGGTCATATAGATATGCCCAGTAGAAGCCTTCCAGAGCGGTAAAGGCAGCGATGTCCGCCCATCACCATCCGAATGCTTTGATCCAACATATCACAGTGTATATTGCCTATTCAAACGACGAGTAAAGGGGAGGTCGGTCACACCACGCATCGTGTTTTGATTGTACGTCCAAGGACACCGATACGAGGGGATGGATGGTTGGAATGATACAAGTTGAAATGATACAGGTCGGTTCGGGGGTCCCGGGGGTCGGGCAAGGCTACTTCTCATCCCGCTCCGCTCGCAGGTAAATGAAAAGCTCATCGCGAACAGCGACGCTCGTAACCGCACCCATGATGAAATCATATGCCGTTCTAAAGTTACGTGTTTCCAGTATGATATGGCTGAGCTCCGCTGCGCTACGCACCAAGCCCGAAAACACAGGAGGAAGACGGGAAAAAGACGGTGGTATATAAGCACCCCTCATCATCCCATCACCGCCCACAGAAACCCAGCTAACCGCCCGCCCGCCCGCACCGCACCGCACCGCCCCGCCCCAAAACTAGGCAAGCACCACCCCAATCCTCAACCACCCATCCGGCGCACAAACACACGCCGCCAGCCACGCGACCGCTGCCTCGGGGGGCACGACGACGCCGTACAATACGGGCGTGGCGAGTGCGTACGCCGGGTCGCGCGTTGGGTCGTCGGTATCCGTATCCCGGTCAGGCGCGGGGACGGGGAAAAGCAGGGGCAACGCCTGTCGTAGGAATGAGATGAGGGTTGTTGGTTCTCCTACCAAACCAACACGAGCACGAAAACAGATCAGCGCCCTTTCAAACCCGATGAGGAGGACGGAAAGCGAGGCGGGGCGGGGCGGGGCGGGCGGGGGAGGAGGGCAGAGACGAACCGTTCGCGTTGAGCGGGTTGACGATATCTTGGACCTCTGGTGCATTGTCGGGCAGGTACAGCTTCAACGGTATGGAACGGACGGCGTAGCATGATTCTGCAGGCAAGGCGGTGCCGAGGTTCTCAGCCGGGTGCGGCGGGGTAGTGGTGGTTGTTTTCGCTGGCGTTGGCGTTGGCGTTGGCGTTGTTGCAGAGGAGGAGGACGAGTCGCCCTTTCCCTTTCCTGCTTGTTGCGCGACGGGGACGGGTGGCGCGGGTAACGGCAGCGGCACGATCTTTGACGTGAAACGGGCATGCGTTTCGTAATTATCTGTTTCCCGCGCAATTCATCCATCCACGCGAATATCCACGGCACACCAATACGGGCGAAAAAGCAGGCGGGCGGGCGGGCGGGCAGGAAGAGGTGATCAGCGAGGGTATCAGTACCCACAAGACCCGACGAGGAGGAAGCAAGGACGTACGATCCACGACGCCCTCCCACGCGCCCTCCAAATCAGCCCTTCGCAGGCCGGTGATCCGGCGCGTGTTTCCCCAGCGGATGTAGTCTGCTTCTTTGAGAAGGGAGATGAATGCGATGCGGCATGTTTCTATAGAGTTTGAGAGGGGCGTGGCAGGTGGTGGTGGTGGCGCGGCAGGTGGTGGGATGGATGCTGGTTGGGGTTGGCGTGGTTTGAGGTGCAGGATCAGGCGGAGCGGTGATCCGGTTGATGATGGCGTTCCTCGGTGTTGCGTTGGCTCGTGTTGATGATGTTGATGGCGGGAAGAAGAAACGGGATGACTGTTGATAATGGTCCACAGCTGGATCATATCCAAGGACCAATGCCTACCCCGAAGCCAACAGGATGAATCAGCAACCGGTTGCTCATCCCTATCCGATACGAAGCGAGGAAAGAACGCTCGCTCGAAAGAAAGGAAAGAAAGAAATCACGGAAGCGCACCATTTACACACGTCCCTCTGCCGTCCCTTCCTCCCCTGCCATTCGACCTCAAACCACCAACCGTCCTTCCCCTCACTGCCCGGTCCACGCTCCGATCCGCGCTCGCGCTCGGAGGAAGGAACGACGCTCGATACGAATATCTCGTCAATCTCGGGCAAGAGGAGCGGGAGGTAGGTGTACCGCGGGACTTGCATCTGCTCGCGTGCGAGATCAGTCAGCTTTTCGCTTTACACGTAGGCAGATGGATAGATGGATGGATAGGTAGATAGGTAAATGGACATACATAGTACCGCGGTAATCCATCCTCCTCTTCCTCATGCTCGCCATCATCCCCTCCTCTCTGTTGCGTCGTCTCTTGCGGTAAGGAATCCCTTGCGAGGCGTATCTCTACGGGGATGGTTGCATTCCATGTCAACAGCCGGAAGACGGACGCCTGGGACTGGGACTGGGCACGGGTGGTTGTGTCAGTGGGAGGCGGCGGCGGTGGTGGTGGTGCGTTCATGGCAAGCAAGGGCGAGGAACGGTGTTGGTTGGTTGATAGGATGGGATTGCGGAACACCTTTTGTCGGTTCATATCATGTACGGTGTTACTCGCTCGAGTAATGACTGCCTAGGCGGTCGTCGCCGAGAAGAGAGTTGGGACGGGACATAGGGGCATGCGCGGATACAAAAAGGGATTCTTATGGGAGTGTGTTCGATCGCCTTCTACGCAGCCATTCACTATAAGGACCCGCCCGCCCTATACCTCCCACCTACAAAGAGAACCCCTTGCACAGACCAGCCAATCATGGACCACCCGCACCCGCTATCCCTCGCGCTCTTCTCCCACATCCCAGTATCCCCCGCTTTCATCTACCTGCACCACCCATTCCATTCATCCGCGTACGCTCTGCCGCGGAGTCTCACCCACGGCCGGTCGGAGGATGGAAAGGAACAGCGGGACGAGGTGGAGCAAGATGTTATCCGACGAGTGGTAGTGGTGGTTGATGTTGCCGCTCTAGGTGACAACGCCACAAATACGTTTTCCCAAAAAGCATTCTACAATGCCGTCCTTCGACAGCTCTTCGCGTCGATAACCACCAAACTACCACTCCTCGAACAACACGCATCATCACATAACAACGGCAAAACAATGCCAGCCGAAATCGGAATCGTGCATCCATCACCTAAACAGACCAGAAAAAAGGGTCCGGCAACCACCACCGCCGCCGCCGCCATCACCGCCTTTCACGCAAGATTCACCCTCATCACCCAAAAAGACGTCTACCGGTGGGACGTCTTCCTCCTCCGCCTTGCCGCGATGATGCACGCCTTCAGCGCGGTCTTCTCGACCCTGCCACAGGATGAACCGTGTGTAGGAACCCGAGAGACGGCCTCGTTGACGTTGGTGATACTAGAGGGTCACTTGTTGCCCAAATGTCTGGGAGGGACGTGGCATGCGATCCTGCGTCTGAACGAAATGGCAAGTCCCCCTGTCCTTGCTCTTCTTCCGCTCGTTCCGCTCTTCTACACCGTACGTGCTGACCCGATCCCGCGGTTCCTCGCTGTAGATTGAAACCTTTGACACGACGCTCGTCCTGTGTTCCACGCGCGCATGGGACGATGTGAGGCCCATGACGGGTGACGCTGCGGAGCCATACCACCTCTTCCTCCGCGCGCCGAACAAGAACGGTAAGCGTTCGCCGACCTTTCCTCCACCGCTATAGCCAAGAAAGCTGACTTCGGCACTTCTTCCAACCGTCCCTGGAAATAGAAACCCTCTCCGCCCTACGGAAACACAACAGCCACCCCTTGTTCCCCTACTTTCTCGACCTATTGTACACGGCGAGCTGCCACCTCGTCCCCCTGGATCTCATCCCCGAGTCGGAAAAACTGGCAAAGGTCTTGTGGGTCGTGTACATGCTCCCGCTCGACGGGTTCCGGCATCGGGAATCAAGCGCGATCCACTTGTGGGATGGGCAACTTCTAGCAGACGCCCCGGCTGCGGATGTTGCTCCCGCAGACAGCAGCGAACCCCTCCGGATAACCTACCAACTCCTCACCGATCTCAAGAACCAATCAAGCTACGCATTCGCGGCCGCCAATGAATCCCTCATCCCGCATCGGTGCGCGGGCGGCGCCGCGCGGTTCTTGGATGTGTTTACAGGGGAACGGAAGCGCCGGCGGCGGGAGATGGAGGAGGAGTTTGCGAGGGCGTTGCATGGGCGGGAGGGCGAGGGCGGTGGCGGTGGTGCTTGGTTTGCGTTAGCGAATCAGGTCAGGCAGGAGCAACCACCAGCCGCACGACAAACAACCGTGGATCCGATAATCACCCACTTGTCCGGCCTATCAACAACCAAACCCGCGCCCCCGCCGCCCCGCATCCCGAAACCGCCGATCCCACGCCTCCCCCTATACGCGAAATACCTCGTCCTCGCCGCCTACTGCGCGTCCTACAATTCCCCGCGAACGGATTTACGCATGTTTGGCCGAGGTCCGTTGACCCTCCGCGGCAAGACTCGGAGATCGTCCGGCGCGGGCAGGGGATACGAGGGGTCCGGCTCGGCGGGGAAAAAAGTCGGGGCCGGGTTGAAGAAGCTTAAAACGACGACGACGACGTTGGGTAAAGCCGGCGCTCGTGTCCCGCAGGCGCTTCTTGGGCCCAAGTCGTTCCCGCTGGAGCGGATGCTCGCGGTTTTTCAGAGCCTGTTGGCGGAACATGGGTTCCGGGCCGAGGCGTACCATTCGGACGAGTTTTCTGATTCCGGTTCCGAAGGGGAGGGGGAGGGCATGTCTAGTGGTCCGTCAGAGGACGGCGGCGGCGGTCGTGTTGACGATATGCGCACAGAGGGTAAAAACGGACCACCCGGTTCGCCGAGTCGACGTGGGAGCAGGAAACGGAAGGCCACCACCGCCGGGAACGACGGCGGTGGCGTGTTGGATTTCAGGGTGGTGGATGAACAGGCGGAGCGGATCGAGCGGAAACGGCGGAGGGAGAATGAGATGCTGCGGAGTTGGGAGGAAGAGGTCGAGGAGATTTCGAGGAGTGTTGGGTTGTTTGCACTGGTGCGTGCCTCGGCGCACCTCTTGACTTCCTTCTCACGCGCTGACCCGCCTATCCTAGATCCGCGAACTCGAGGGACTCCGACTGTTGAATCGTATTTCGCCTAGAGATCGGCTCGATAATATCCTGCTTCGATGCGAGGCGCCAAAGGAGATGGTGCTCGAGTTTGCGCGGCAGGTAAAGGTCGATCTCGCGTCGTATCTTGTAGAAGGGGATTAAATTGAACAGGAGATGTAATTCAATACAGTCAGTCGACATGGACACGAACAAGAGACGACATTTACAACGGAATCAGACACGCGGACATGTACATGACCAAGAAACAAGATTTACCACGGAATCCGGGCGTACAACATGCTGGAAGAACAACGCCTTTTGTTTGGACATTTTCAGGTGATCACGACAATTTCTTCACCTAGACCCACGCATCGCTTACATCCCTCCTGCAATCTACAATTTGCGAAATCCTTGTCAATACTCTTATGCAGGACCCTCAGCCTCCCATTCCCCCCTGCCGCCGCGCCACCAATACACATGCAAAAGATGGGAACATTTTCATAGACGAGCGGTTTCCCATGATTATGAAACAGTCGGAAATCGAGTCGTGCGTCTTCCTTGGTCGCCGACAAGTGTTGAGCCGCGAGGTATTCTGTCAGGTCGGAAAAGATGGCGTATCCTTTTGTCCAGGTTTCTCCTCTCTTGCAGAAGAGCATGCTGGATGGGTTGGCCGTGCAGATGTGTATGTCGATCCGGATGGACGTGAATTGTTTCTGCTGCTGCGGTTCCTTGTCGTCAAACGTCGCTTGATAGAGCTATGCCATACATATTCAGCGTTCTCTTGTCGTCGATATCTCGTAGTTGGTATAAGCTTACATAGTAGCCCTCTGCATGCGACAAGTCTTCGTCCTCTCCATAATAACTCCACTCCTGCCTATCATACTTGTATCCTGCCTTGCCGACTGCCTGTACCGAGGAACTGATCTTGCCGTACGACACCGGCTGCGTACCACTGTACCCATCGTAACGCAGAAAGACAAGGCGCGGCACCGTCCCCGCCTCAAACCCTCCTCCGCATGACCGTTCCGCCAATACTTGTTTCTTCATCAACAGTGTCGCAATATCGTTGGCAGCGGCTGTGGCGTCCCGAGATCTCTTGATCGTCGCTCGGTTGTGCAGTTCACCAGCACGCATCGCTCCGCTGTCCACACTGAATTTGAGGACCTCGATCCCGGGGAAAAATCGCTCGTAGATGGTCATACTGGCCCGATGTGGGTGGCCTTTCCAGATCATCATCCATGGTTGGCAGTAGAAATTGACGAGTTGCTGCTCTTTTGCGTAGCCTGTGAATCCCTTTTTCGAGGATTGCTTGATATATGCGGGCGCGACGTTGTTGATGGGGAGTTTGCTGTCAATAGAGCACTCGACGATACTATTCCAAGGTCGGCGTGCCATCAATGTCGAGTGTGCAAGTCGCATGGCTGTGCACTGCAGTGAATAGGGGTCCATGACTCACCCAATCTGCGCATACTCCTGCATACCTGATTCCTCGAGCTTTTCCCAGCTCCAATCCTCGAATCTCATCCAGACCTTTGTCTTTTTCTGCTCGAGGTATGGCTGAAGTACGTCTTTCAGCGTGTGCGCTGTCTTGCTCAGAGACGAGATGGAGCCATAATAATCATCTGCCGCCAAGTGGTCGGCAACAACAAGGACAATGTCGTGGTGGAAGAGGCGTTGGATGATGCTGGGCTCCCCCTGCCAGTCTACAGGCATGGTTGGAGCCTCTGGGATGAGGAGTCAAGAAAAGTTTGAGTGGTGGTGGTTGGTGAAAAGTATACCAAAAATGTAAAGGTATTGACGGAATGTTCAACAAGAATAGACGTTTACCCCAAAGCCACGCGGGGACCCCGGGCACCCGAGGATGAGACAAAGGCGGCCATTCATTCGTTTCTAATCGCTATCATTCGATGTGTAGATCTCCTTAGATCTCCTGGACAGCAGGTGACCTTGACACACTCAGCAAATATACTCGGGCTGCACTATCATAGACATCCGTAACCCACGATAAAGTCCATCAGCAGACCCGGCACCCGACATGCGGTTCTTCCCCTCATCGTCGCTGACGAGCGCGAATCGGCCCAGATCACGACGCTCGTCAGCGACCTCTTCTTCTTCCAGCTCTCTCGACGCAGACGTGCAATACGGAGAGCGTGCTTCTTCCATATACTCTGCAACACAGCCTCCTCCTCCTCCAACCAGAACAACTACTGGCCTGCCGCCTTCCCAGTCGTTTCGTATGCTCTCATCACCTGCCGTTCCTCACGGGATGGACACTGAACCTACATCTTCCAAGACCGATCATTCATCGGTAAACCCACCACCAATGCCAACCGACGGCCCGGTCGACTCGTCAACAAGCTGTTCAGCGTACCTATACTCTGCATTCCCGCCAGAACTATTCAAGGAAGTGGAAGCGTACGACCGACGAGCGGGTCAAGCGGAGCCTCTCCACTATTTCTCGGACAACCAGCACGCTCAGTATGTATGCAAGGAATGTATGGTGCCTCTAGTACGTCCTCGTCTCCCCTCCCGCCACCCTTTTCCCTCCTCCTCGAGTGACTTTTGCCAACCGGTTTTGTTTCGTCGTCCGTAAAGGCATTACAAGATGAAGTCGTCTCAAAGGCATTCTCGGGGAGTCTAGGACGCGCATAGTAGGTCTCGTTCCTTCTGCGCTCACGCTACTCGTCCCCACTGAATGGCCGACTGATCATCCCCGCCCGGCGATCATTCCAGTCTCTTGCATTCAACCGTCAATACTTATTTGGGGAAAAAGGAAGAGAAACGACTGCTGTAAGCCCCTTCGTCTTCCCCCCGGTGCTGCGCCCTAGATCGATACACGCTCATCCGCCATCACCTTGCTTTCGCGCAACACTAGGACCGGAATACACACAGTCGCCGATCTACTCTGTATGGGATGTCAACAGCTCGGGAAGAAGACAACGCTCGGGTGGATGTATTTGAAGGCCAAGGAACGAGATCAGGAGTACAAGGAAGGTTCGTAAATGAATGGAATGGTCGTGAAGATTGCCTCGCGACTAAAGAGATCTTTGTGCGTGGCGTGGGGCCCTACAGGTAAATACATCTTGGAGGCCGCACGAGTGATCAAGGAGAATAACTGGTCGTTGGACGATTAGCTATGTGGGAGCGTAGTCAAGAAAGATCGTTTGAGTCAACCGCTCCAGCACTTTCAGGTATTCGTCGTTACTAGGAGAGAACATGTTGTATTCCAGCTGTAGTTGCCTTTTCAGCAAATACTCAACAATGACGCATCAGGTGTGGACCTCAGGAAGTACTTTAATGAGCGACTCAAGCTAGCGAGACTAGTGAGGTTGATTCAAAGCACAAGAGTGAGAAAGACCTCGGAACCAGAGGTTTACATGCATGCGACAAAATTTCGTATATTTTGGTAAATTCGACCACATATGGCCCTCTTTCACGGGGTCGAGGGTATGCTGCTAAGGTACATGAAAGAAGGACTGTTCCTAGGGAGGTGCCTGTGAAAAGATGCGCAGTGGCGATTCTTTGGCGTCTGCTTTCGAGCTCTATGAGACCGCGTAGCTGAGGGCGATGACGAGGTAGAGTGCGACCACTGAATTGATAGGATAGGTTAGACAGGGTTTCCAGCACTTGAGGAAGTGCTGAACTTACACATTACACCTTCCATATAGTTACTCGATCCATCGTTCAGCAAGCCGCTGACCAGAATCACAGAGACGAAGAGCGAGATTGTCTACGTGACCCAAACGTCAGTCTTGATTCACGGCGAGTGAGCAGGGGAACACGCACCTCAAAGTCGGCAAAGTACAATGTCAAGGGTTTCTATCAGACGTCGAACAAATTAGCAACGTCCTCTCTGCGCAGCTGTGTCAAACTACCTACACCCATAGGCCAGGCCAACAAGGTCAAGATGGGGATCATGCCGGCGGCGATTTGGATAGACGATCCAACAGAGACACCGATGGTCAATTCCATCTTGCCCTTCATTGCCATCCAGACAGAGGTAACATGCTCGGCAGCCTGTTCGAGAAGGGTTACGTGAGCCTCTAATCTCTGGCAAAAGTGCAGGATCGTGCCGTACATTACCGACGATCGGCAGGAGGATCAACTGTAGTCGAGCACAATTCAGTATCTAAGTCATCTCGTGCAGGATGATTGTTACTTACACCTAGAAATTCCAAATACAGCGTGGAGGACGAGCAAAAGGTTAAACGACTAGGTCAACTGATATTCCGATCAACCGGCTTACCGATGAATCTGCGAAGAAGAGCAGTTAGCGACAGTACAACTGACTGTCCGAGTGAAACTTACGGTTTAGGAATGTGCCACTTGCTCGCGGTCTCGTCAATCGATCCGACCAAGACATCAGCGCAGAACGCAGTGACAACCGTAACAGCCGCAAGCCAGAAACCAGCAGAGTAAGTGTCCATGTCCGCGACCTCTTCCTCCTCTTCCTCCTCTCCATCCTGTCGAGCAGCTTGCTCCGCTTCAAACAACTTGGAGTGCGATTTCAACTGGAAGAGAAAAAGCAGGTCAGTTTCTGCATTGCAAAGTCGGGTTCAGTAGGGGGCAGTGTACCTGGAAGTAGAGGTAGATAAAGTAGACGCTGAGCAGGATGATACTGGTACCCCGACTGAGCTTGAGCAAGCCGGCCAGCGAATCGTCCTTTGGGTTAGGAGCATGTTCTGGGTTCGCGTGATCCTTCATGATAGCCAAATCGTGGCCAGCATTAGGCGTGCCACGGTTGTAGGTACTGTGGTCTGCACGAGGAAGGGCGGAAGGATATGAGACGTAGTAACTATTTTCGCGACGAGGGACAGACTTACAGGCAGCGGGAATGACGAGCGTGATACATGACAAGGTCATCAAACTGGCACTTGTCTGGGCAGCAGTCTGTCGGAACTGAGATTCCGAGTAGACGAAACCACCAGCGGCAAAAGAGCAGCCTAGGGAACAGTGACCAGCGACGGAGAAATAGAATCAGCCATGGTTGGTGGTATTCTTTTCCTACGCTTTCAGCTCACCGAGAACTAGCAACAAGTTGGACAAGATGGATCCCAACATGGAAGTTTGGACCAATCGGAGTTGATCTGCGAACAAGCGGAAAGTGATGAGCTATTGAACATGTGCGGCCTGGAGTTTTGACTTGCCTTGTTGCAAAGCAACAATTCCGACGATAAGCTGTCCAGGCCCTCAGAACCAGTTAGGAAGGCAGCATCC
This sequence comes from Naganishia friedmannii, assembly GCA_030039255.1. Lineage (NCBI taxonomy): Eukaryota > Fungi > Basidiomycota > Tremellomycetes > Filobasidiales > Filobasidiaceae > Naganishia > Naganishia friedmannii. The sequence continues at coordinate 75,142 of JASBWT010000039.1, forward strand.
TGAAGCCAGCATTTAGACATACCTCGACAGCGTTACCGACTATAGGTAGTGACACTTTGTGTTAGCCGTAACACAGCCGTGTCTTCCTACACGCTGAAGGCTTACAAGTAGCGTTCAAGATTCCAGCCAAAGTCTGGCCCATACTCATGGACAACTGTTCGGTAGCATCGCCTGAAAGGAGTCACATTCAACGTTAGCGAGGCGGTGACGGCGAGTAGCGTAACAACCTACCCAACAACTAAAGATCAACAGACAGCGAGATTGGCAAAAGGACGTAGTGAAGGACCAAGTCTATCAGGTTAAGCGATTTTGGCGTCTCCATGCTTACTTACCTTCGCGAGAGGGATGATGGAGACGAAACTGATCACGAACTTGATCTGTTGAGGCCAGTTGACAAAGTTACCTGAAGTGCGCCAAATCGAGAATTGAAGCAAGGTCAGCTGCTTTCCAAAATAGTCCCATCCGTAAGCGATACGTACAGGCAAGCGCAAAAGGTACGCAGAGGAGCAACAGGTTCATCCAGCTGCCGGTGATCAAGTGTCGCGAGCTCTGCAACGGAGCGAACCGTTTCGCAGGGGATGCATTTCCACCCTGCGACGACTGTCGCCGTGTGGTAGAAAGTAAAGGCTGTCGCTCGTTTGCTGCATAACAGAGACGTCAGGGTACATAGGCGTAAGCGTCTGAGAGAGGACTGACAAGACATGACGAGGACTAGTGCTGATAGGTGAAGACTTTGAGCGAATCTGGATGAACCAGAAACAGATATACTCTTCTTGATGATCTCGCTCGAAAACAAATGACGACGATCCTTTCAGATCCAAACATGACTAATGCGGTAATGCCCCGGGCGCACCTTCCGTCTTGGCGTATGAGAAGTACTGTAGGACGTTGAGATGGTTAATTACTCAAAGCATCATATCAAATGTCCTTGCGAAAGTAATCTCGTAGGAAATGCCTTGTCCACGTTGAACCTGAACAGGCGAGGTGCCGCTGACTATGGTAATTGTTATTAACATGCTGTGTACCCTAACCCTATACATGACTTGGCTCTCGAGCCGGTGCGACATGTGACAATGATGCAATTGACGATACTATACATTTGTGATGTGGCAAAACTGACTGTTGTCGGAAGCAACGCATCATCACACGAAACGCTTTATGCATTCGTGTAGTTCGGACAAGTTGAGCGGTTTCGCTAAAAAGTGGTCGGCACCAGCCTCGATGCATCGTTCCCTGCTGTCTGTTGATACGTTGGCTGTGAGGGCGATTATTGGCAAATGACCTTTGATGATGCCTTCGAACTCGGCCTGGCGAATTTTTCGCGTCGCTGCGAATCCATCCAGAACAGGCATCTGGACGAGACGTAATACAATCAGGTTCAGTAATTGTGCATGACGACGACAGTCAATGACACCTACCTGACAATCCATCAAGACCAAACTATACCGCTCCCTACTGCCTGTCACCTTATCCAACGCTACTTGGCCGTTCTCTGCCGTATCTACATCGTACTTCATCTTTGAAAGGAGGCGCACGCCGAGTCGCTGATTGATCTAGAATCATATCAAGGATGAGCCAGGACGCCGAGTGATCAAACGCGTCTCTCCGGTTGCTTACTAGGTTATCGTCTACCAGCAGTACCCGAAGCGGCGCCTCTCCCTCTAACATCCCAGAGACAATTCGTTCGTCCGGTGGCGTGCTGCTAGTAGACTGCGGTATCACTGGTATGGACAGCAACGTATTCTGAGATCCTGCCGACCCGCCATGACCGCTTTGAAGCCTTCTACCTCCAAAAGAGACAGCAAGGCCCAGATCTCGTAACCATTCTGACGCTTCTATTATGTTGATTGGCCGCGGCATAAGCGTGACCGTGGCTCTCGGTGATGTCGGACCAAAAATATGGTGATCCCTCGCTAGAGTGCTTGCGTTCTCGCACAGGACAAACACCTGTAGCGACGGGATCGCAAGTAGTTGAGCCACTTTGTCGGGATGCATGCTGAAAGCCTCTATATCTATCCAGGCTCGATCGAGAGGTTTGGCTCTGCTGACGGGATACGCCAACAGGTCTTCCACTTGGAATCCATAAGCTGCAAAAGCGTCGGTAAGCATGGCTTGCTTCTTCCAAGAACGGGTAAGAAGTCCAACGCTAAGGCGAGTTGGCGGGTCTCGTATCGGACGTATTGTTGACAAGGGATGGTCTAGATGTAGGGGTTGACGTTGTTTACTGGATTGATTCTCGATTGGGCTCCGTGTTGATAGGTCAAGCGGCAAATATACACTCAGCTCAGTTCCAGCATGTTCTCCTTGCTGGCTCCATATCGCCATATTACCATGCATACTCGTCGCAAGTTGGTAACAGATGGCGAGACCGAGACCGGTCCCGGTGTGCTTCCTTGTGAGTGATGTATCGGCTTGTCGAAATGGCGCAAAAATGTTGGACTGGAAATCCTTGGCAATTCCTATGCCAGTGTCGTAAACTGAGATGCACAAGCTCTGCACGCCTTCATCTGTGATATCCGACATTGATATTCGAACCAGTATAAAGCCATCGGTGCAAAACTTGAGAGCATTGTTGAGCAGGTTCATGAGAATCCTCGTGACATATACCTCGTCCAAAAAGACAGTCGTGGGTACTTCTCGATCGATTTCGAGTATGATATCCGGCCGATCTGCTGGAGCACTTGAAGAGCCACTTTTAGAGGGAATACTTCTGACAGACGCGACATATGTCGACGAACAACAACCCTGAACGACATCGTAAGCGATCTGGCGGATATCGATTTCGGCACTGCGTGCTCGCGATTCGGCATTGGGGTTTTGTAGTTTTGCAAAGTCGAGGACGTCGGACGTGATGAGCCGAATACTTGCGCAGCCGCTACGCAAGGCAGCGATATACTCCTGCTGCTCGCCTGTAAGTTCAGTCTGGGCGAGCAGATCAACGTAACCAGCGATTACATGAAGCGGAGTCTGAAAGGCGACGAATGTGTCAGTCGAAGAGAAAAGGCGAACTGCTAGCGCAAAACTCACCCTGATTTCATGACTTGCCACACTAATGAAATCCATCTTCATTTTGTCCGACCTCACGGCTGCCTCCTTTTCTGCCATCGTCCGCCACAGAGCTCGTTTCGTTCGAATGGCCTCTACAAGCTCGTCACGAGATGACGTGACGGTATGAGCTAGGAGAACATACGAGATCAGGCAACTGGCGAATGCGATGACGGCAATCGACCAGGGAAGCGAGTGTGTCTGCTGATATCCTCCATGACGGTCCTCGGGTGCGATCGTGGTGTGAAAGTTGGCTGCAAACATGCCGCAGTAATGCATGCTTGATACGCCGAACCCGGACACGAGAGCAAACATTATCTGGCTAGTAAAGCTCGATTGGGACAAAGGCACTGCACCTCGAGGGTAAGTATCGGGGCATGCATCAAAGCGGGCTGGACTTACTAAAGATGATGGCAATCATGCACACTATACAAGCGTCTAATATACTGAGTGCCACCAACCACCAATTCCAGATAATCGTTCCTTCCATCCGCATTGCTCCCATTCCCGTATAATGCATGCTGACGACCGCCAACCCCATGAGCACACCTTTGACTACCACCTTGTAGGTGAATCTGGTCGCAACAATTTTCGCAAGTTGTACGATAGACGCACGGCGACTGCCTAATGGTGACAGCTCATCCTCTCCAGCCCAAGACTTTCCGATACCAGGGCCGTAAAGCGTGGCCATTGTTTCGCTAGAAAATGATCCGTTCGAGGACCGTTCAAATGCAAATGGATCGGGATGCGACGAGAGGGACGTGGACGGCGTGCTACGGGAATTTTCTACCACTCCAGGAGGATAGGAAGTGAATGATGGGTATCCCATCACCGGGGATGACTCTTCGACACGTGGCGAGTCTTCAAAGTGAACAACTGATCCTGACCGCGCCTGCTCTGCACTCCATCCTAGTGCGGATAGGTTTTGAGCGGAAGCGAAGGTCGGCCTGAACGTCGTCGTGGCCGTGACATGTATATTATCTGCAGGATATTCGGATTCGTTGTCCGCCGACATGTGATATTTGACGAAATTGTCGTCACTGTGGTTAGGACCCGTCCATCTTCGTCTTGAAGGGCCTATTCCACCAAGGGGCTGTATCGATCCTGGCAACTCTGGCGGCACTTCCGACATTGGCGACACGCTGTCATAAGACTCTGTGTTGTCCAGTCCGGCTGCCGAATCGAGCTGAGGAGGCGGAGGAAATAGTCGCTCCGATTCTGAAGGATGACTAGGTTGCATCATCTTCTTTAGTTCTGCCGTCCGTCGTAGCTTGCGTATATAGTGCACGACCAGCTCATATCCAAACGTGGTGAATGTTGCAAGAATGGCGACGATCGCGGAGAGTATAGTGACGGGAATGTTGTACGACACGGGTATATTGAGGTCCAGTGCCAACATGGAGACGAAATGCATCGACCAGATGCCGCTATCAGTAGATCATAGGGAATTAGCTCAGGGAAGCCAGAATTCATAGATCACTGCTTACCATCCACCAAAGACGACACTGGCCAATCCAATCCATGCTATTCTCGACTTGACACCCTTGCTAGCTCGAACCTGCGCCATCAACTGCGTCGACGTGTATCCTCCCAGAGCAGAGATAAAGTAGGAAGTGAACACCAGTGGTAGATGCCATTTCATTTCTAAAGGATATAATGTTGGACCGAGCGCATGATTCGTCGCTGTGATTGTTGTGCTATCAGAATCAAAGAGAAAGTCGTCCCAGGACGGAGCGGAACGCGGTGGGATGAGCATGGTTGTCGAATGAGATCCAGCTCATCGACGAGTGGACAGTTCAAAAGTTGAAAAATGATGATCCTGGCCAAGCTGATGCGGATGTACTTTGGCGTGACGATGAAAACGTTGACGGTGTAGACGTCGATTAAAGACAACGTCTTCCGGGTATTCGGTAAAGGTCAGGCTGGAATCCGCTTTGATGTTATTTTGTCTTGCTTGTGGTTTGTTGCAGCGATTGAATCAGCACCTTCGCAAGGCGTGACATACTGTGCGTGGCGAATATGTTGATGAATAATGCTTTCGTAGAATTGATTGAATATAGGGTATGCATTTTGTCTCTGCCAAAAGCAACATGAACGACCACTGGAGTACAGCAGACTGCGGAGCCGAGGGACGGGACCAGAATGACGCTACGGCTGCTTACGATTTTGATTCGGGGGCGCCACCCTTTCCAAAGCTTTGTTAGCTGCTTATTAGCTGCTTTGTTGCATTTTTTCACAGTACCGGTGGAATCGGTTACATAATAGAAAACAGCCAAGTTTTCAGAATGTGCCACCGAAAAGCGAAAAGTTCAATCGCAGAGCCCAGGCCTTGCGCTGGGTTCGAGAGCTGTATACAGAGAGCTATAAAGAGTTCGAACTTGTTTTGGATTCAAAAGCTGGATTCACTCCAGCATTCATGCACAATACACGAGTTCCGACGACGCGACGGACTACTTCATTATCATGATCAGTTTAGGGGCTGTTCAGACTGGATCGGTGGGCGACATGCCAAGAGTCGCTGCTCATTGTCAGCCATATAAAGAGTGCTCATTTCACTTGGTCGCTACAATGCTACACATTATACAGTGCACGAAGCGTACCTGTCTTTTTCGCCCCTTCTATCATAACTGCAAGACTTTTAAAACTGTGGGGTCACCAGAGCGCGAAGCTCCATTTTGTGGGATATATCCTTGTTGTGCTGCCAGTTTCTCAGTAGTCCGCGTGCGGAAGGACGCATCTAGGACGACGCGGCGGGCTCGGCAGCGGCAGCGGCCTTCTTCTTCTTCTTCTTGTCTTCTCGCAACTTCTTGCCCAACAACTCCTTGTATTCTTCGTTCTTGACGCTGGCGTCGGACTTGACCTTGTCGCTAGATGTCGAGAAAGCAGGTTAGAACTGGATGAAAGACCGTTATACAGCCGGCTTACGTCGAGTACCACACCGGAGCCGGTGACAAAAGCAAAGGACCAGCAGGGAGAAGAGCGACTGAAGGCATGAATCGAGTTAGCGCCATAAAACACACATGAATCCGGCAACAACTTACGGGTGAAGAAGAATTCGGCAACGTGCGTGCCCTCCTTGGTGTAGACCACATCGTAAGGCCTCAGCAGACCATGCTGAACAGCCTCGTGGACACCCATTCGCGACCGCTTCTCATCCTCCAATGTTCGCAAAGTGAAGGGGAATGACCCAGCCTTCTTCTGGATTTCGGTAAAGACCGTACGGGAAGTCTTCATCTTGAGCTGGTAGGTAACGTCGTTGGATCGCTTGTAGATGGTAGTTCGCGATTCTTCGGATCGAGCCTTTCCATCTTCACCGGTGACGACCAAAACATCAACACCGTAAACCTCGCCTTCCTCGAATGTGCACTTTTCGTGGTTTCCCCTGCTCTCCGGGTCGGGGTTGAGAATGATCCTCTTCTTTCCGTCGGTAACGTTCTGCTCGTGTTGACAGGACAACATGTTCTCAACGGGCTTGCATCCGTAATCGGCGGTAATGTTTTGGACGGCCTCGGTAATGTCAAAATTCTTGACGGAAGGCTTGATGAGCCTCATGGCGATCTGAGCGGCATCGTAAGCAGCCTTGACAACATCGGCCTTCTTGCCATCAACAGGGGAAGAGGCGTCGGCACCAACGACAACGGTTTCAGCGTGGACCGAGGCGTAACCGTCAATGTGCACACCGAGCATGACCTTGACGACATCGCCGTCCTTTAGCACGGGCAAGTCCTTGTCGGAGGGCAAGGGGGAGAAGTGGGAGACAGTGTTGTTGATGGAGATGGTGGTAGGGAAAGCAGAACCTGAGGAGGTATTCTTGTTATGTCAAGGCATAAAGGAGGACGCTGTCGTGACATACCCTTGGAGAGACCCCTCTTGTTGTTCCATACATGACCAACGGCTTCCGCAACCAATTTGTCGCCTCTAACACAGACATAACGTAATGCGACAACCTTTAGCGAGAGCACAAGGTGGAATTGCTGTGGCGCGGTACGTACTCGTTGCACAAGTCCAGAACAGCCTTACCGGCCTGAATGGTAGGGATAAACTTCTTCAAGACGTCGCCGAGGATTGTACCGGCGGTGGTGTACTTGGTCAAGCTGTGCAAAGGAAAGATCTGGGGTGAGACGGATGATACGTACCAACTGCACGCATTGGACTCACGCGTCGTTGCTCAATCCCTTTTCTTCGGCCTTGGGCTCCTCAGCGACAGCCGCGGGTTTCTTCAGGTCAATAGCAGGGGCAGACATTTTGTTTCGTTTGTTAGTTGTTCACAGTCTTCTGAAGAGAGAGTATACGCACAAGTTCAAGCTTCGTCATAAAGCAAAGTCACGCATGACGACAACCAGGGCCCGCTCACCTGACAATTTCCGACATAGGCGCAGGGACACAGTCTACCCCTAACTCGCAAAGGCGCATCCTTCGAGAAGTGTTAGCGGAAGCGATGGACGGAGGGGGTTAGGTAATTGTTTACAAAGTGGCGTTTCACCTGTGGGCTGAATTCAACTTCTTCATGTTTCCTCGACCTGGTCGTGATGGCTTTACATGCTGCAATGAAGCTGCTTCTGAAGCGTCAGACGAGACACTCCAGTCTTTGAACTTCACTATTCATCCACAGCGTCACTGGAAAGCAGAAATAATGAGCCGAATTGAAGGATTACCTGAAAATAATACGGGGTACGGGACCAAAGAATACTGGTAAGCCCCTTGCCTGAAAAGACTTCCTGGAATTTAGGCTCACCGTGAACACAGGGAGCAACGGTATGCAAGGTAAATTACAGACGGTTACTCTACCTTGAAACATAGCCTAATGCGATTTCTGTATCTTAGCGAAGGACAGGACTCGTCGTTCGATTGGTTTCTGCAACCGGAATATCTGCTGCCACTTCTCGAACCATACCTCCATGAATGCGGAAAAGGGAAAGACGTCCGAGTGCTGATGTTGGGATGTGGAAACTCTTTGTTGGGAGAAGTTGTGCGTACCCATAAGTTTGGATCGATTTGTGCGACTGAGCTGAGCGACATTCATCTTTCCACGCACTAAATGCAATCCTCGTTTGTCATGTTATCCGAACAAGGCAGATGTATGATGCAGGTTACCACAATGTCGTCAATATCGATGTAAGAACGTCGAATTCTCTCCTGCTTCTGCAGATCTTGATCATTGTTTCGTATAGTACTCGGCAACACTGATTGAGCAAATGCGAGCCCGCCATGCCGAGACCCGCCCAGATATGCGGTGGGACGAGATGGATATCCGGGACCTCAAGTATGATGAAGGAGACTTTGATATTGTGCTCGACAAGGGCACAATGGATGCGATGTTGACAAGTATAGGTGATGTTTGGGTGAGTTGCGCTCTGGTACATATGTCGGAGGGTCAAAGCTGAATGTTACTTGGGCGTGTCTGCAGAACCCACCGGAGGAAGACGTGCAGAATTGCAGGAAAGAGGTGGAAGAGGCTGTGAGGTACAACATCAATCACGTGTAATGTTGTTATCTCTCAGTGTTGATCGTAAGACTCGTTCTTGATAGAGTATTGGCAAAACAGAAGGGTTCCCGCTTCCTCTAGTAAGTCCGCACGTATCTTCCAGAGCCGACCAAGTGCTGATCGTATCACGTTTTCCGCTGCAGTGCAACCTTTGGGCAACCGCATTTCCGCAAGCGGTACATGCAGGGTCACCCCTGCTTTGAGCTCTCGCATAAGGATATAGGCCCACCGGAGGGGTTTTCGTACTTTTTGTATGATCTGAAATGGGTTGGGTCTGGTTCCTCTTGATCTTTTCCTAACCCTGCAGGGCAACCGGGAGGGAATGCTATCGAGAGTGGAGGCTGTTAGAGTCAATCGCAAACTTTTTGTAGATATTATGCTCTCGTACTTCATTCATCGCCACTTTTACAATTTCGCTCACCGAACAGGCAGAGCTCACATACTGGGGCTGGTTCATCTTCATGCTCTCCTGCGCGTGCAAGGCAAACGAGAGGGAATGCGCCATGACGGGCGAAGGCTGCTGAGATAGTCGCAAACACATTGTAGTGGTTACGCTATTGTAGATCATTCCTCGCAACTTTTACAAATTTGGTTTCACTAGAAGGCGGTGACCATGTGCCCTTATGGTACAATATACTACAGTCATACCTCAACAGAGTAATCTGAACTAGAGCTAGTATGCCTCCTTGTCTTCCTGCTGTTCGATTTCCGCCTTCTCCTTCTGCCCAGATGCCTCGTAGCCAGTTTCGACGTGAAGTTCTCCCCGACGGAGCTGTTCTTCACCGTGGCCGACGTAATCGGGCCTGTATGTCGATAATGGATAGATCCAGGAAGTGTTTATGAAAAGCGTATCCATCATTTCCAGACTTGGGATCGTGCAAAGGAGAGCAAGGGCGAGCGAGGGCAGGTGTCAGCCATTATTTCTGTCAAAATTTGGGAAGCAAACTCACGGAACTCCTTTGGTTTCACTGTGGTGGTGGAAAGGCAGGTTAGTTGCCTTGCTTCCACTTAAGACACAGACAGTGCGACTCACGGGAAGAACAAGTAGATTGTAACGGCGTTTGTAAAACTCATGACGGAAAAGCAGATGTAGTATTTCCAACCGATGGCTTTGATAGCTCGAGGAGTGATTTGAGCCTATGCGAAGGGGTTTAGCTGCAAGTCGCCTTCAGTCGTTCCCTCGACTCACAATAAAGAAGTTGGCAATCCAGCACGACATCGAAGTAAGCGCAGTGCCCTTTGCTCGAGTTGCAGTGTTCATGATCTCGACAGGGTAAGCCCACGATAGAGGTCCAATACCGTACGAGAATGCAAAGTTGTATATCCACGTCATCATGACGAAGGCGTAACCTGCTGAAGTGTTGCCTACTGAAGCAGGATACTTGGCTTGAAGGGCGCTGCGAAACGCAAGAGATGTTACAGTAACATTCCGAGTATCAGAATCCCCTCGACCACTCACGTTGCAACGGCGAAACAGGCGCAAGATACGAGATTGGCCGAGATCAAAGGTAGACGTCGACCAAGCTGCACACAATTATCTGGTCAGCCAAGCCGCGCGCATACTATTGTGCGGTCAAGCTTACTTTATCTACGGTCAGGATGCACAGCGCCTGAGCGACAAGTGCGATAACCGAGTTGATCGTCTGAAACAGGAAAGTCTTCTCGTAGCTGAATCCAATAGCGGCGAAAATGTCGGGCGCATAGTATTGAATGACAGATACACCAGTCATTTGGACGGAGAATTGCAAGATGATGCCGAGGAAGACTCGTCGAAGGTTGGCAGGACCTCGGAAGACCTATATGTGGCGTTGTCAGTAACAAAAGGCTTCTACACTGAGGGATATAGCGTACCTCTACCCATCCACTACTAATCTGTGCTTCGGCTGAAACTTTGGCATCTAATTCAGCATATTCAGCCTGCACGAACTGGTCATTGATGTCGCCCCTTGCGTGAAGACGAGCCAGGTTGTGTAGGGCTTCTTCCTTGCGACCCTTGAGCATGAGCCATCGAGGGGACTGCACCATCAAGTTTATTAGCAAAGTGCTGGAATTTGACTTGCTAGGTAGACTTACTTCGGGAAACAAGGGAATGAGCAGTGCCAATGGGATGGCGGGTGCAATCTGGAAACCGAGAGGGAATCGCCACTGGAAGACGGAACCCTTGTGATTCTTCTCGAGTTCGTATGCGATAATCGAAGCGATCAAGGCTCCGATACCGAGACAAAACTGTTGTAGTGTGGTGAGACGGCCTCGAATGGAGGGATGTGCGATTTCTGATTGGTAAAGAGGCGCCAGCAGAGAGAGTTGACCGACACCGAGGCCTGCGAAGAATCTGTAACGCCAATGTTTAAGCGATATAATTAATGTTGCTATCCATGAACACTTACCGACCAGCCATCATCATACTTCGGCCGTTTGCACCGCATTGAAGTACACCGCCGACGATGAAAGTGCAAGCTCCAATCGTAACTGACGAGCATCAACCAACATCAGCCATATGCTACCGATAGGAATCCGATTTGGCTTACTAGCTCTCCTTCTGGACAAGGCATCTGCAAAAAGGGAAGCCGGAATACATCCACAGAACGCACTAAAGCAAAAGCAGCCCGTTAGTCGAGGCAGGACAGATAGCTAAGCGAAAGCGGCCTTACCCCAGCAAGAAGGAGGAAACGATAAAGCCAATGTAATCGGCGTCTGAGGCTTTAGTGCTGTCCAACTTGGTAACCTTCAAAAAGTCGGGACTAATGATGACGTTGGCGATAACACCCAAATCATAACCTGAAAGTCAGAGGCTTGAAGTCAGTCTCCTCGCAGTAAATTGCGGCAGGCAGCGCGACCAAGAAGAGATTGTTCTTACCGAATAGAATACTCCTGATGAACGCACAGTGAAAACAATTGAATCAGTCGCAGATCACTACCACTTGTCAGCCTTTCGGACCGGTACGCACCCCAAAGACGCAAACAAACCACACAACCATGTGTATAGTTTGGGGCTTAGCGGCATCTCGAAGTGCTGTCGAGGTTAAGAGTTGGTGACTAATTGATGTGTCGCTTGGCAGCTGGAAGCGGTCGGGTCGAATTCTAGTGACAGTCAAGTTGCGAGTGAGTAACACGCCCATGGTGAGGCCGGGGTCCTGCCTTATGTGAACTGATACGAGTATATATCTCTTTCCCGGGATAGCATTCCCCCTAGCGAGTTCGCGGTTATCCAAAAGGTTGTCATCCCTGATTGTCTCAGGCAGGGATAGACCCAATCTACCCCGCCGGTAGTACAGTGACAACCTGCCTTTGATGATGATGGCCATGTTTACATTGAAGAATATGCGTGGCACCCTCTATAGCCAGTCTATAGGTAGGGCCAGAGAACAGAAAGGAGTAGAAGGATAGATAGCCGGAGAGGCTAAAGGACAGACCACGCTTGTAAACCCGCTATAAGTTCCTGGAGAGAAGACGGATGCGCAACGTCGGCGGGATTCCCTTGAGCATGAATCAGCACATATCCCTGTAGGAGCCATGCGGAAACATCAAACTGATCATCAGCGGTATATCATCTCGTTTCTCGACTTCGAGGAACAAGCCATATCCGCTTTGTCAGGTGATGATTCACCCGCCCGGCCCGGACGATCTTGTGCACATCCAGCTGCACATCCCGGGGAAAATTGGGAGAATCTTTCCGCTAACCGCTAAAGACGATACCCCGGAGAGACCGGAGACGAGGGCCCGTGGAGCCACTCGTGGGAGGCAGGAGCAGAGAATGCAATCTGGATTGCATCGAGCTTCGCCGTCTGCAGCCAGCTGAACGAGTTAGATATTGAAAATCCAGAGACACAGATCATGGTGGAAGCAAGAGCCTCATAGTCATATCCGCTTAGCCGTGTCATGGGATGTTGTATCACGCTCGATTGTCTGGTTACTGCGCCCTTGTTACACCCTCAACCCCTCGACCTTCCTTTTGCTGCTGCTGCGCCCTTCAGTAGTGCTTATCCCGCCTCCGTCTCCAAGCATTTCGAGAAGGGTGGAAGCTCTGGGGACCATTGGTGAGCTAATGTACTTTGGCGCGAAGCGCTTTGGATGCTAAACTTTAGCCACAACAACTCAAATAATTCACAAAAAACAGGGATAGAGGGCGCGCCTGCCAATTGCGTAATCAGGCCTTAGCAGAGGCTTGGCTAAGTACAAAGCTAAGCAACAAAGGCTGCTTTTACTGTCCTGTCTAAACCGATTGCGTCTCGTCACCGCGATACTTCTGCCAGAACCGTCTCCTTGACTGAGCATGGCAGACAAAGGCCAAGAGGTGAGACGTTATCACTCGATTTCCACCTAAAATTATATACATATACAAAGTGATCTGGGTGTGGTTGTGCTGATGCTAATATGCTATGCTAATATGCATTTTTGTCGTTAAGTGAACGCCATCCAGACTGTTATTGAGTGACGATGAAGCGCGTGGTATACTAACTTGGGTGTTTTGTCACTCCGATTACATCATACCGCCCATGCCACCCCTTAAATTTAGCAAAAGCGATCAGTGAACAAGACAAAGACGACCTCAAACTGGACCAGCGACTCACATTCCGCCCATTCCGCCCATACCACCCATACCAGGAGGAGGGTTCTTCTCCTCGGCCTCAACAACACAACATTCCGAGGTGGTCAAAAGAGACGCGACACCTGAAGCATCGACGAGCGCGGTTCGAACCTACGAACAGAATTGTTACTTAGTCGTGAAACTTGCCAAGCTTGAACCACGCGATACTTACGACCTTCAGAGGGTCCAAGATACCCTTTTCAATCATGTCGCAGTACTCTCCGGTGCTGGCATCATAGCCCATGTTGAACTGAGTACCGTACTTTTCCAAAAGAGTACCGACAACGACAGATCCTTCTTCACCAGCGTTCTCAACAATGGTTCGCGCAGGTCGAGTGATGGCAGACTTGATGATGGAAACACCGAGTTGCTGGTCAAAGTTGGCGACCTTCAAGTCGTTCAAGACCAAAGAGGCTTTCTATCAACCATAACAAGCGATCAGAAGTTGTAAGGGAAGTCGCAGATCACGTCAACTCACGAGAAGCGCAGTACCTCCACCAGGGACGACACCCTGCTCGACGGCAGCTCGAGTGGCACAGAGAGCATCATCGTACCTGTCCTTCTTCTCACCGACTTCAACTTCACTGGTACCTCCGACCTTGATAACGGCAACACCACCGCTCAACTTGGCCAATCGCTCCTGCAACTTGGTCTTGTCGTATTCGCTGGTAGTAGAGTCGTTCATGACGGATCGAATCTGCTCACATCGAGCCTGGATGTTGGACTTGGCACCCTCACCATTCAAGAAGATGGTGTCGTCCTTGGTGATGGTAACAGATCCGGTGGAACCGAACAAGTCGGGGGTAGCTCGTTCGAGCTTGATGTCGAGTTCATCAGAGAATACGGTACCGCCGGTCAAGATGGCCAAATCACCCAAGATGGACTTTCGGTTGTCACCGAAGCCGGGAGCCTTGACGGCACAGACGGAAAGCTGACCTCGCAGCTTGTTCAAGATACAGGCGGCCAATGCTTCGCCGTCAATGTCCTCGGCGACGATCAACAATGGCCGACGGCTCTGAGCGGCAGCCTCCAAAGAGGGCAAGATGTCTTGCAGAGCAGAGATCTTCTTCTCGCTCAACAATACCAAGGGCTTTTCGAGTTCACACTTTTGTGTCTTGACGTCGGTGATAAAATAGGGCGAGATGAAGCCTCGGTCGAATCGCATACCCTCGGTGATTTCGATTTCATCCTCGATGGTTCGTCCTTCCTTGACGGTGATGACACCCTCCTTGCCGACCTTTTCCATGGCTTGAGCGATAATGCTACCGATGTGAGTGTCACCGTTGGCGGAAATAGTGGCGACCTGAGCGATCTCTTCAGAGGTGGTAATGACCTTCCTGTTGGCCTCCAAAACTTCCAAAACCTTTTCAACGGCCTTTTGCGAACCTCGTCGCAAGTCCATGGGGTTGCATCCTGCGAGAAGGGAACGAATTTTCTTTAGCTTTGTTCAGCTCTAGAGAGGAAAGCGAGACGACGTACCGGCAGCAACGTTCTTGACACCTTCAGCGTAAATGGCCCGAGCCAAAACAGTGGCGGTGGTAGTTCCATCACCAGCAGCTTCGTTGGTCTTGTTGGCAACGTCTTGAACAAGACTAATAGGGCAGGAGTGAGCGAGCGTTATGTGTCTTAAGCCAGATCGACCTACCGAGCACCCAAGTTTTCAAACTTGTCCTTCAACACGATCGATTTGGCTACGGTTACACCATCCTTGGTGATCTTGGGTCCACCGAACGGCTGCTCGATGATAACGTTCCTTCCCTTGGGACCGAGAGTGACGCTGACAGCCTTGGCCAAGATATCGACACCCTTCAACATGGCGGCTCGTCCATCGTTGCTAAACTTGACTTCCTTGTGCGAGGCGTAACCTCGAACGGACTGTCGGACGAGTGCGGACGCGGCGCTTTTTCGGGAGGCGAATCGGGACAACATGGTTGTTTGGATTCTAAAGAAATTACTTGCACCAAGTTCCCTATGTGGCAAACCAAAAGAACGTTGAACGATATATCTATCGCTGGGCCTGCCGCCGATGGACATTCCTTCGCTGCACGCTGACCAGTTTTCTAGATTCTCGTTGGTTTGTTTCCGCGCCCAGGCAAATGCTAGAAAGCCGAAAATTCCCGGGTGGAGGCACCAATCAATCGAGGTGCTATTGGAAGTGGATGTTTGTGGATAATATCAAGACAAGATGACCTTTCGTGGTTGGCACAAGGATACTCTATAGTCCAGTCTTTTATCAGCTTTTATCCTTACAGAATGGTGAGTGAAGCGCTTCCAGGCCGTGCAATTTGACCCGCTGATGGAGGACTCCTTCGCCGAAAAGCAGTCCGCCACCTTCAAGAACATCAAGTCGCTCGCACCTCTCCTGGACCGAGTCCTCGTCCAGCGATTCAAGCCTGAATCCGTGCGTACACGTCCGAGTCGTCACCGTAACCTTTCAAATACTGACTTTGCTTCTCCATGATGACCCGCCATTCAGAAAACCGCATCAGGCATCTTCCTTCCTTCGTCAGCACAGCAGTCGCCTCTCCCGGAAGCCACCGTTATCGCCGTTGGACCAGGTGCACCCCGAAAGGATGGATCAGTCCACCCAGTTAGTGTAAAGCCAGGAGACAGGGTCTTGCTTCCCGGATGGGGCGGAAACGCGATCAAGTTGGGCGAAGATGTGAGTCGTTGCGTTCAAGTTGGCTTTTTCGTCGTCGAGTAGTGTAAGGCGAGGACCGAGCTGACTCTTTCTTTCTTCTTGTGACAGGAATACTTCCTCTTCAAGGACTCTGAGATCTTGGCCAAGATTAACGAATAAACAACCTGCTCAGTTTATCTTAACGAAGAAGGCGTGATGAAGAACGATCACAGATGAATGACGCGAGCCAGCGCCACGACGACGTGAACAGGAAGAGGGTTGGGGGAAATGGCTACGCGATCCTCTGCGGAGGAAGGCAGGCTCCAACTTGCCGGTATCAGTGGATTGTGCGGCTACACAATAACGAAAGGACAACTTGCGGACCATGTCAAGTATACATATCATGGCTTGTTCAGAGATATACCATATAATCACCACTCCTGGACTTGACGCTTGGCGCGGAGCTGTTGGATGCTGAATGAGCGGACGATGCGGCGGCATGATATGAGATGACATCTGCAGATTAAGCGAAGCAATGTTTCGCAGCTTGTCGCAGTATCATATAATCGCCTGTCTTGCGTCGACCGTTTCCCTCCCGTGAATGTCCAGTGAATGTCAGTTGACCGAATCGAACGGCTTCACTACTCGGGAGAACAACTTGCAATCAGGTCAAGTCTTCGCTTTATAGCTTGCAGGCGATTATGGTCGCACTCGTCTGGCTTCGACTCTACCCTTGGAATGTTCTGGTTCTTGTTACACGGAAGACTCTTTTACCGCTCTGTAGATCATCGTTGCTAACGGCTCATCCCCTACGTTGGTTGTGCTCGCGAGGACCGAATATAACGTCCACTCAGATCATTCATGATGCATTGTCGATATCAATCAAATGTGGCTTTGGTTCGTATTATTGTATTGTTACAACATTGGGCTCACGGCATACTGCTGCCTTCATCGTAGCGAGTCTGCTACCCATTTCGTCGTTTGGGGGTAGGCGATCTGATCTATTCCTTGTGAAGATGCTTGACCGTCTTTTCCTGCAGTTCCTTGCTGGGAGGCCCATCCTGGGTGGTTTCGGCTTTGACGACGGCTTCGGATTCCGACTGAATGGATAGCAGGAAATACGTCAGTTTACGGCGCAGGTTTGGTAGGAGTGATTCGAAGAAGGAAAGGGGCGGGTCGTGTTAAACGAAAGGTAGCCGTTCATGTAACGCCAACTCTTCCATTCGACACCACCGCGAACGCAGAGCCTTCTTTCGCCAATGCTCGCCAATGCACACGCAGGAGGGAGAAGGAGAAGAATAAACTCACAGCCAGTGTCTCATTCCATCCTGGTGCGTCTTCGGGGTGCGTCTGCCTGTCCTGGTCCTTTCCAGACAAGTGCTTCTGCTTCTCTTCATCAAGCTTTTTAGGATCGCTTTCGTGCATTTGACTGATTGATGTACGTATATAAGACACATCGAGACGCGAACAAGAAGACAAGGTGGAGCGCAGAAGAGTCAGTACAGGCAAAAGCTTATGCTATGGAGACTGGGTGGGAGGGATTACGCACGACCTTGTAGGCATCGACCTCACGGCGGAGAGGGAGATGAACCGGGCTTGCTGCGTCTTGGAGACGGCTCGGAAAACGTTGGATCGTGCGATGAACATGTTGGAAGTGATGTATTTTGGTGGTATTGAGTAAGAAAATGCCAAGCGCAATGGCGAAGCGGGAAGATGGATGAAAAATGCTCTGGGTGCTTATTATAATGATCCTACAACTGAAAGGACTGTGTCAGGAGGGAATCGAAGGAGCGTGACGCTGGTGCGCCCATTGGCTACTGGTATGGCTGAGCTGACGGCCGAACATAACCGGGAAGAGACAACGACGTCATACTTGGGTATTGAACGTGCCTAGCGCCGTATGAGAATGCTAGCAATGCGAATTAATTCCGCGACCAGCTTTGCGCCCGAGTACCGCTCGGATTACGTCAGTATTTGATTGATGAAGCGAGAAGCAGAAAGTCCATGCGATGCTATAATGCATAATCAATCACCTATCACATCTCGGCTTTCATTCACCGTCCAAGACTACCTTGTTTTCTTTTCTAATCGTATCTACAGTAATATATCAAATAACTATAACTCTAAAATTATAAAATCGTTTCTTTTCAAACCCGCTCGACTCTGCTGAATTGCAGAGCGCTAATCTCGCGATCCCATTCTAGTAGGCAGGGAGGTAAGTGCCGTTTGTGCACGCGAAGCCCAACTTGGGGTTGAGTGCAGCGGTGGCGTTCAAACAGATGGTGGTAGCCGGCTTGGAGTTGAAGGGGAGCAACTGGATGTTCTTGAATTGATGACCTTGACACGCGGTGTCGCTTCCGCACTGGACGGTGATGGCTTGGGTACCATCCAAAGTGGGCAGACCTTGGTTGTACCAACACTGCAGCCGAGCAAGAGAGGTTAGACAGAGGTACGAATGGCGGGAGGAAGAGTTGAACTTACGGGGTTGGTCACGCATGAGCCATCACCGGGGTTGTTGCTGTTGATAGTTCCGGAGATGTTCTCCCATCGCTTTGTTAAAAAGCCGCAAGATATCAGCATCAAGGGAAAGATGAAGCTTTGTGTCACCGACGTACGAAGTTCTTAGTTATGACCGTCGAGTTGTTGGGTCGTCCGGAGACTGCGCCCGCTTGGATTTGAGTTTGGGCGGATCCTTGGCTATAAAGGCAACTCATCAATCTTCCACATACGTTATCAACGGACAAGGTACGAACTTTATATATGAAGATGTCAAGTAGATCGGCTGGCTCACGTTGCTCATCCTTATGTTTGCTGAGAGGTCATTAGGTCAGTGTGACGCCAGACAACAAGGGAAGAAGAAACACTTACACCAAGTGACATTTTCAGCCTGACATGGCAAATACGTATGTCTCGTTAGCGATGTTAAGGCTACATGATACGAGGTACCTACCAGACCCTGTCCACCGACCCAACTCTTAAATCTGGCACCATACAAGGCGTTGACCATGGTAATGTCCGTGAAGGTAATGCTAGAAGGATCGAAAGCGAGGTCAATGATCTGACGGATCGGCCCTACCATTAGAACTCACTTCGTGACTTTGTTGTAAAGGCCTTGGTTTTGTCCCCTGTAGTGGTGATACAAATTAGCCATTGACAATTCTGGTCTGCAAAACAAACTCACAAGCTTCCGATAGACATGCCGTGACAACCAGGCCCCGAAGCCATACCGTTTCGGACGGTGACGTTGGCAGCACCGCTCTGAATCGCGACCGCATCATCGCCGTTGAAGATGGTGAAGCCATCGATAAGTACATTGGTAGCACTGGTAATGTAGACGGGATCAGCGCTGATTCGACACAGACGAATAGATCCCAAGAAAAATGTAACGTACGCAACGTCAAAGCCATCGGTGTTGAAGGGGAAACCACCGGTCGTACTGGCGTCAATGAACGTGTCCTTGATAGTGTAGTTGTCACCGCTGATTCGCATGTTCCTATGGTAGTCAAGACGAATATCAGGCTGAATTCCGCAAAGACGGGTCGAACCCCTGGTACCCACCAGGCGATAGGCTTTCGAGCCTTGTAGTCGGTGATGGTAACGTTCTTGGCGTTCATCTGGAACAAATGGGGTCGTGCCAGAAGACCGGTCGAGTTGTTAGCATCCCACCATGCTTGACTATATAGGGCAGTAGAATGTAAGACGGAATCGATATAGTCAAGTAACTAGGTTTGGCTTACCCGTATGACTCGATCCAGCCTGAAGTAACGTTCTTGGTGCCGACCCACTCGATGTTGTTTCCGTTCAGAATAAACCAAGTGATGGCGGCTGCCCATGTCTGCTCACTATCGTGCAGAAGGGAGAGAGTTAGCGACCACTACGTAAGACATTAGCTACAAAAGAACTCACGTCGAATTGACGATGTGCTGGACATAGGCAATGTCCTTGGGCAAGTGCAGGTTTCCGAATTGTTCGATGCGGATACCGCTCAAGTTGACTGCGACAACTGGGTTCTGAACAAAGCTGCGGATGGCGAGTGTTAGGGTGCAGGAACACAGAAACGCACACCGTGATACTCACTAGTTAGTGCCCATGGGGAATTGAACGAGACCGCCATTCGCGCAATCTGTGAGGGCCTTGACAATAGCTGGGGAGTCGTCCACGGTACCGTTGCTGGCAGCGTACTGCGATGGCACAACACATGTCTTCCTGCTGGAAGAAGCGCCGGTATTGTTTCTTGCTTCGAGATGGTGAAATGGCGAGGCTGAAGCCAAGCTGCAAGCGTAGAGTGCGACTAAGACGGAAGAGAGGGTTGAAGATAGCATAACGGGTGTAAGTTAATCAGCGGATGAGGAATGAAGCTTTAGCGGACTAACCACGAAACACAATGTAGCATATATATAGGCAGAGCAAACCCAAAGGGGCAAGAGCCAGCCCAAGCTCACCAACGGCGGGTAGTTGGCAGTCGGATCAAGCTTCAAGAGCTTCAACAGGTGGTGAACAGCTTGGTGAACACTGCGAACTCTGGAAAATCGCCGTTCCGGCTCACTACGGGCTAGCTCCCCTGGGGTAATTCCGGACCACCATGGTGCTCCGGCCCGCTCATGATCTAGCGCGCTTCCCGGATGAGCGGCACATTACTGCTGGACCATCCCATAATGAGCTCGTGGCACAAGCTATTTGCTATTTGCTCTGGCAAGGTTGCCTGTACAGCCGCCGGAGGCTCCTCTCGACGAGCGACTCTGAGTTTTTTTCTGTCCTTCGACGGTTCCATCAAGTCCTTGCGCATTGCGACCCTGGCTGCGAAGGCCCTCGTCCTGCAGACGCGACGCTCTTCGAAGCTTTATGTTTCTTCAGACCCTTCTATTTGCTCTCCAGGATGTAAGAATTCCTGGCCCAAGCATGACTTGCATTTTCCGTTACTCCTCCTCGCGAGCAGTGATTTGCAGTAACCTTTCCAGACTACCAACAATTTTGCTTGGCATGTCTGTAAAGCTGTCTGTCATTTCCGGAAATGGAGCAGCTAGTCACGAGCGAGGCGACCCCGGGCCGTTCGGAGAAGGTTGCGCAAGCCTTTTTACTCTAATGTAGCGAGAGCTCGGCGAACCAACTTTTTAGCGGGCGGGGGTATGACGGTCAGAGGCGGCGACGGGACTCTTCTAGCTACTCTTTTACAGCTGACTACTGGCTGCATCAATGACTTCATGATACCACTTTTCTTCGCCAAGTCGCCAGCCGGGACAGTTCGTCGTTGAGAGGGCAGATGGATTTCTGATGCCTAACGCAACGATATCTCTGCACTCGCCCGATATGGTCTATACGTTTGATGCCTGATGCAGCATGGCGTCCTCCCCGGCGTGGCATTGCGATTCAAGGCGAAAGCAATCCGATGCAATTAATGTTAACCAACTGCATTCTTATATGCGCCATTGTAGGCCAGCCTGTGCTCGTCAGCTGGCCCATCGCTGCTCAAGACGATAGCTGGCGGCGAGAGGATCTGGATGGAGACATCGTTGGGCATGGACGCCGACTTCCACAATACTCGTCGACTGATTGACAGTACTGCCTGTTGCATGCATTTCTATTATATACCTATTTCTATGCTATATTTGTTGTACTGTGGCGTGTGCCACTGAGTAGGCGTTGTATAACTCCATTCTGTGTTGTCCTGTCCTTGTTGCCTTATGCGAAAACGCCAACGTTTTCGGCGACCTTGAAAGGTGCAGATGTAACTTTCTGAACGTGCTCCAGCTCCACACCCTTGGCCAACTCGACCAAAGTCATAACGCCGTGTTCCCTGTCGATGTCAAAGACTGCAAGATCCGTGATGATTCGGCTGACACAGCCTACGGCTGTCTTTGGCAAGCTGCATTCGGCGACGATCTTCGAATTGCCGTGCTTGTCCAAGTGATCCGTCACGACAACAATCTGAGATGACAGAATTCTTGGTTAGCATGCTTGCCCAAAAACAGGTCAGTCAGTTTCGAACCGCTTACTTTCGTCTTATCCGGGTTCGAGCACAGATCCATAGCGCCTCCCATACCTATCCACACAGCAACTTGTCAGTTCTTGTGGATAAATCATTCTCAAAATCCATACGAACCCTTGACGAGTTTACCGGGAATCATATAGTTTGCCTGGAGAATATGTTTGTTTAGCGAAATTCAGAAGCAGGTCGAACAAACACACTCACCAAATCACCGTTGCTGGCAACTTCCATGGCTCCCAAGATGGAGACGTCAACGTGACCACCTCGAATCATACCGAAACTCTCCGAGCTATCGAACACCGAGGCACCAGGTAGAAGCGTGACAGTCTCTTTACCGGCGTTGATGATATCGCTGATAGAGACAAGGGCAATATCACGAGTGAGCGATTATCAAACTGACTATGCAAAACCTGTGCTCACGCATCGACTTGATTTTGGGTCGGGTACGGGCCCATACCGAGGATACCGTTCTCAGATTGAAGCCAGATCTCAGTTCCTGGTGGCAGGAAACTGGCTGCCAGAACGGGCATACCGACACCCAAGTTGCAGTACATGCCATTCTTCAACTCCTTGGCAGCACGTCGAGCAATCTTCTCCCTGCGAAGACGGGCAGGGGTCTTGGGTGCCTCCTGCTTGTTGGGAGTCTGGCTGCTGTCCTTTTCTTCGTCTCGAAGGACAACTACTTCAATCTTCTTGTTGACCGTGGCGGGAACGATTCGGTCAATGTAGATACCGGGCAAGTCGATGTCCATAGGGGCGATCTCTCCGACTTCGACAATGTTCTCAGCCTGAACAAGATTGGAGTGAGCTCGCAGCAGTAGCAGCAGGATTCATGGAAACGACGTACCTCGACAATCGCGATTTTAGCGGCCTTTGCCATCAGTGTTCCGAAAGCTCGAGTGGTGTATCTATGAGTACATGAGCGATTAGCAATCATAAACGAGCGTCATATACAGGTACTTGCCGGAATACACAGTTTCCTGCCTTGTCGACCTTCCATGCCCTCAAGATGGCGACGTCACCGTGAATCGCCGGTTCGAACAGGTACTTCTTGCCATCGTACTCGGCAACCTGCTTCTTGTTACCGGGAACAAGAACCGTCTGCTCCTTGTTTCCATCCTTCTTGGACAACAATTGGGGGATTCCACCGGTTTCAATGAATGTACCAGCTCCCGTTCGGGTGTAGAAACCAGGTTGACCGGCGCCAGCCGCTCGAAGTCTGTCGGCGAGCGAACCCTGCGGGTTGAGCTCCAATGTGATTTCTCCACCGAGGTAGGCATCCTGGAGGGCCTTGTTCTGGCCAAGGTAGGAGAGAATGCACTTTTTGAT
Organism: Naganishia friedmannii; assembly: GCA_030039255.1. Taxonomy (NCBI): domain Eukaryota; kingdom Fungi; phylum Basidiomycota; class Tremellomycetes; order Filobasidiales; family Filobasidiaceae; genus Naganishia; species Naganishia friedmannii. The sequence continues at coordinate 98,195 of JASBWT010000039.1, forward strand.
TTGTTTCGACTTTACGAGAGGCGCTATGGGCAGATGCAACTTGTAAGAATGCTTCTCACGGGAGCGACGGGGGGGTGCCGAACTTACACAGGCCATCGTCACCGGCGTTTCCTGCGTTGTTGGAGACCACGGTCAAATCCTGCAAATCCTTCCTCTTTGCCATTGCGGTAATAATGGTCTCGGCTGTTCCGCACAATCCGAAACCTGGAAGAGTAGAAAGTCGGAAAAACTTATCAGCGCATTCCTATGATAAAATCACATGGTCACTTCAGCCCACACACCTGCGCTCAACACGGTGATCCCACTCTTCAGCTCCTTGATAGCTTCATCTGCCGATGGGTAAAGCTTTCCGTTGACAGCGCTCGAGACGGTTCCCTTTCCTTCAGCTGGACTTGGCACTGAATCCAATGGCGAAGGCCCCACGTTGACATTGGCCGCACCGTTATATGTCTGCAGGTATCGCTGAGCTCCGAGGCTCAGCGGCGTTGTTGAGCCAGCGGTCGTGGGTGTTTTGCACAGAAGTCGCGTAGAGGGTATGGTGCCTCGTAATGACCTGAAGCCAATTTGACGAGCGGTGCGAGATGCGGTGAGAGCTAATGACGGCATTGTAAAGCAAACGTTCTCTTGGTTGGCAGGGTATCAGGATTGAAATAACAGCTCAGGCGCCACACAGGATGATACCAGAGGCAATAGGAAGGTGCATGAATACTTATATGAAAGCCTCCCGTCTCTGCGAATACCTCTAGGTGGTTCGGTACGGACGCTGTGGGGGATGATGACAAGCTGCCGGAAAGCCAGGCCGCCCGAATGATGCAGGAATGCTTGCCAAAGATAACATTTTCGTGTAAGCGAGCAAACGAATCAAGCCGATCCGACCGTTCAAACGGCGGCCGAGATGTCGCTGAGTACGGCAAACTGTTTTCGGTGGCCTGCTTCCCCGCGCTCCTGTTAGGTTGAATACGGCGCCGCATGTACTGACCAGAGCTACGACGAAACTGTGAGTTCCAGTGGGCCCTTTCAGGCCTTTTCCGGAATCCAATGCAAGTTGTCAGCCTTCCTTTTCAGCGTCAAGAACGCAACTTTGCTGTCTTCAACAATCTTGAGCTTCTCGAGCTCGGTCGGAATCGATCACATTCCCCCACGTGTCGAGAACCGCGAAGCAGATGACGGCCATATTCGCCCAGCTTATTCGCCGTACTGAGAGCCTTACGGCGCTAGTCCAGCCTCCATGCGCTCCTCGAGGTCGACTTCGTCCGTGGAAAGCGTCCAGTTCGTCCGTGTCTGTTAACAACGTTGCTTGATGGGTTGCTTGGGGTGCCATAGGACTCTCCAAGCTTTCCCAAAGCGACTCCTACGGTGCAAACGACTGTGCTCCGATGAATCCAAAGGTCGGATAGATGCTCATGCCGATTGACATATGTATTACGCCCGTCGAGGGGTGCTCTAACGGCCGACAGACCGTCCTGTATGTATACCAGATACCGGGCCTCCAAGTGCGACATCGAATGTCTCCAGCTTGTCTTCATAACCGAACACAACGCAGACAGGCCTCATAGCTGGCCTCATGAGCTGCTTCAAGATACTAGACAGATATGACTAGCTGTGTACATAGCTTCTGTAATCCGACCGCCAATCGAGGTAGAATATGCGGCATTGTTTGGTTAGCTGTGGAACATTGAGCCCATCAGGACTTGCTTATTGCGCACATTCTACTCGGAGCTTTCTATCGAAGAAGCCAGTCGCTCGGGCGGACAGCGTGGTTGCGACGCAGTTATGAAAGAAATAGTCGTCTTCCGGTGTGTCCCGTATGCCCGTATTCCTTGATAATGCAGTGCGGCGGGGAGACCACCGGTGCAAGTATTACCTCTTTGCAACGCACATTCTCTTCCAGCTTCTTCCCACCCGCAGTCTATGGTTAGACAATGGGTCGTTGAACAAATCGATGCATGGAACGAATAGATGCACAATGCAACTCAGCAACCTGTTCCTCAATCAAGTCTTGACCAACATCCCGAAATTATCCACCTGAATGCGATTCTGCTGTGTCTCTATCACTTGATACAGATGTTATCTCCAACGTCAACTACAGCCCCACTTCGCGCTCATGCAAAACGGCAAGCACTACTGGACGACCATACCTTCACCGGCTGTCGCAGGCAGCGACATTTCTGGCTTTCCCGAAATCGCACGTTTCGTCTCGATGAGCTCGGCGCCTTCCCAGAACCTGAAGAAGCCATGGGTTAGTGGTGAGCGGGGGTCCAATGTAGAGCGATTGTGAACGGAGACTTACTTTGGCAATTCGTTTCCTGGTACAAAGATCCGTCGGACACCTCCCTTTGTGATGACGCACATTCGAATGCATCCTCCTGATGATCCATCTCGAGCCATAGCTAGCGCAAGTGCTATAAGACAGCGAGAACAAGTGTGTCAGTGGCTTGTACATTGACGTCGAGGGAAATCGAAACATACTGTTCCTGACGAAGTTGACGGTCTCATCTTCAGACATCCCTTCCTTGTACGTCGCATCACAATATCCGTACACATAAGTCGATCCGGAACCTATATCACAGATCGCACGAATCTTTAGTCGCATACCCAGAAATGAGTGCAAGGTCAATACTCACCGCCAATAGACCATGGCTGTCTAAAGATACCACCACCGAGCGGAATGTTGTACACCTGTCCACCCTGTTCCTCGTCCCATCCTGCAACGATAATACCAGCAGATAGCCTGTCCTTGTTCTCATAGCAGAGCGACTGGAAAAGGGAGGCAATGGTGTGTACTGGAGGACGAGAGTCGTGTTGCGCAGCGTAGAATTGAGCGTGGTAATGGACGATATCTGCTACGGCCTGACGGGTACCGAAAGGCAGGAACGCAAAGCCATCAATATTCACTTTAGGCGCGGATGCAGAGAATCGCTCTAGAACTGAGAACATACCTGAGTATCCGCTGCACTTCCACTTCGACAACAGTAGACCCGATCGTGGATATGTGTGAGCTTGTCCGTCACACGATTTGCCTAGAAACATCGTCGAAGAGGAGCAAAATGTGAGACTGATTGTGCGTGCTCAGCCATTTGAAAGGACCACATACGATATAGCTTCCAGTTGTTGTTCGACTGTCTGCACCAAGAACCACACCGCCTTCGAATGCTACTGCCATGATAGAGGTCTGTAGGATATGCAGCAAAATATTAGTGATGCGTGAGGAAGAGTGAACAGGGGAATGATCGTACACCCAAATTGACCTCGCCCTTCTTCAGCCGCTCCATGTTCACCGTGTTGATCATGTCCGCCATTTTGAGATGAGTTGCAGCCGTTGGTATTATGTGGATGCACGTCGGAAGGGATGATGCAGGATACTTTGCAATGAGTAAAATGATATGGCCAACGACCAAATCACTACTGCTCCCTTTCGACTCGACTCGTCATCCTTCCGCCAGCCAGCCAACTCTAAACAGGCAATCGCGCTTAGTCAGCAAATCTCGCCTGGCGACGCTTACTCTGCGAGGAGGAATGATACTGATACTGAATGATGGGTGGGATGTCCATCGATACCTACATCTGGTCCCAACCATCAAAGCTCATCTCTCGTACACTCCCTACGCTCGTACGACAAGGATAGACACTGGACTCAAGATGCCGGATCATCAGCTGCAAAAACTGTCCCACACGTTACAACAATCATACGATCGGAATGATTTGGCAGGAACAGGAAAGCAATTGACTGTGCTCAAGGTGAGTTATGTTCATATGCAATTGTCTCCCGAAAACGGGACGCGGCCTGATTGTCGAAATGTTTGCTATCAGATCACACTGGCAAGAGCTGGATTGCTGTTTCCCTCTTTGGACCACGATAAAGAGGACTTAGTGACTGCCCGTAAGTCCCATATTCGTCATACGCATTTTTCCAGCGTATCAGGCATTGATCTTAACGCCGTCCGTGTACGATCTTGTCGTATAGGTTCGGTCCTAGAAGTCGGCGCATTCTATTCCCTTGCAATCAAGGACGTCAAGGCGTTTGAGAGGTATGAAGCGATGTTGTCGGTCTATTACAGGGATTTAAGGTGAGTTTGCGTTGTCTTTTTGCTTTTTCTGCGTCGTGTGAGACCGGTGTCGTAGGGTAGTATCGCGTCCGTATCGGAAAGCATTGGCGCAGATGCTTCCAAGTGGTGGTCGCGGCGGCTAGGTTGCTACATCACAACTCACGTATTCTATTCGGTAGATGTTAAGCACTATATAACGAAGACAGCAGAAGTCCCTGCGAGATACTACAGCAGTTCTTTCGTGGTTGGAATGGACTGTTCTTCTCAATCATACATTGCGATACCGAATCCTCAACTGTCCCGTGAACCCCGACTGACCTGGTCCTTCGCACTCGTCCTACAATAGCCCCGTCCTCCCGCCTTCCCCGCTCCGACGTCCAATTCTCGGCCTCACCCTCCTCTCCCACTTGGCGGCATCCCGGATATCCCAGTTCCACACCATGCTCGAACAGCTCTCCACCTCAACAAACGAGCAAGACAAGGATATCCTGAACGATGTGTATATTCGATGGCCAGTGGATTTGGAAAGGAGTCTGATGGAGGGAAGTTACACGAAAGCGTGGAGAGCGAAAAGTCGGGCGCCAAGGAAGGAATACGAGGTCTTAGCAGAAGGTTTAATGGGCACTATTCGGTGCGTACATGTCCATTGCCCCCCCGTGTCCATTATTCTTGCTTATCTATCTCCTTTCCTGCATATCCCATACACTATCGCCACCTATTTGACGTCTATATGATGCTGATGCAGAAATGATATCGCCTCGTGTCACGAAAAGGCCTATCAGGCACTTCCCTTGGCTGAAGCCTCTCGGCTGTTGTTCTTTGACAACGAGAGCGACGCGATGAAGTTTGGACAACAGGTATGTCTTTAGAAACTCTATCCTGCCATGTCTCAACCCATGATATTCACCATCGTTTGTGCTCCTTCACATCGTCCAGCGCGGATGGAACTTTTCCCCTACAAGTAAAGTCTTCACTTTCCCTAGTCAAGCCAAAAACGGAACAACGTCGACCACCGACTCTGCTAGCGGCGGTCACGAGGACGGCGAATCTGCCGGGGATCAGCTGGAGCGACGTGGATTGGTCCGAAAGGCGTTGGAATATGCGACCGAATTGGAGGCGATCGTCTAGGTTGATTGATTGCGTAGATATGTGGGGTGTGAATGGCGAAAAGCGCCATATCCTCGAGCGCGGCGTGTCGGAGTGCGCTGTCCGCGGCGTCAACGCCAAACGTGGCAAATCGGAGGAACACCGTCGTATTTGCGGAAAGAAAATAGAATGTACGCAAAATAATAAAGAGTGAGCCTGCTTGAGTGCCAGGCAGCTGGTATTGTTACAAGCGATTGGAGGGTAAAGATGCTTCTGGACACCAATGGCTGACAAACCGTAAGGCCTGCGGAGCGGACTGGCCGTTTGGGTCATCTCAACGGAAAGCGGTACAATACGATCGCTGCCGTTTGCTATTGACTCGCGCAAATAATTTAGGGAGCTCTTTCACGAGCTGGTTGTTGATGAGTTTCTTCATAATCCACTCCCAACTCCATTCTGCCACCTATCATCATGCCAGCTCTGTCTATCTTTGCTCATGATTTTCCGAGATCTCCTGTCGAAGAGGCGGTTTCTCCGATGTACTGTAGAAGGCTGAGCAGGCCTCTGTACAGTTGGGTTTACGCGAGATACCGGGCTTTTCTGTTGATTATGACCCGCCACTCAATCATTCCTGCTGTCGTTGCCACCAACTTTTGCGCAGGCTGTCGCGTCTCTCCAAGGTTTCAGGATGAGATCAACTACAATTGGCTCTTTCACGTCCTACCCCGAGCATCTGCCAGAGAGACCCAGAAGGGAGCTGGCAAGAGCAGATCTAGGATTCGTACAGCACACCGCGCTCACTGTGAAACATTGGAAGCAAATCGGAAGCAAGCAAAACGACGGTGAACGGTCAGCAGTTTCGAGTGCTGGGTTGACAGCATTTCTTTACATTCCCCTTCCCCTTGCCCTGCAGCCTCCCTGCGACGCCCTGCTGCTTGTGCTTACTGGCAGGCCGGGAAGACCGATTTCTATACACAGCGTACAATGCTGGTGGTATAAGGCATCGTACCGTCGTCGATCTCTTCCTCGTTCTGACTTCCACCAACACCAAGCGGCCATCCGACCGACCGCATTCTGCAACACCATGTCTCCTCCTTCGTCTCCTCGCAGGTCCGGAACGAGGTCAGGTCACCATCGACGGTCATCATCACTTGCGGCACTCGCACTTGTACTACTCGCTGCTCACCCAAACGTATCGAGCGCTGTCCCCACCGGTCTTGCCAACCCGGCCACGACAACGTTGGCTCTGCCTCCTGTGGTCTACAACGGAGATGCTGTGCGACCCATCATTCCCGACGTCCCGGAATTCAAGAGAGCAACTTTCCGACGTGACTTGGAGACGAATCAACATCAAAAGCAACGTCGGGTCAAGCGTCAAGCGGTTGACAGCAGTGCGGTAGCCAGTTCCACGGAAGTCGTAGAGGTATCATCGACATCGTAAGTACATTCCAAGTGGCCTTCCTGTCAGGAAGGGACGCAGCTCGGCTGACTACCGAATGATGGGTTGTGTGTTTTGTTGTGCTGTGTGAACACCGACGACTGACGCAAAGACCATCTCCTTCTCTACTCTCGACAACCACCGTGGTCGCGCAATCTTCTGGAACGCCTTTACCGGAATCTACCAACACGGTCTCCCCGACGACTACGGCGATTTCCTCGTCCGAAATCATCTTAACCACTTCCGTCGAACCGTCATCTTCGACGACATCATCGGTTCTTATTTCTTCAACGCCGGCCGAATCCTCTCAATCAACACCATCCTCAACGTCCGTTGAACCATCATCAACAACTCTTCCTCCCTCGTCTTCTGGGTCGCTTTCTCTATCCTCGTGCGTACTCCTCTGAGTTGTTGCTCTTTGGGGTTTTCCCAAGACTGATATCTGTGCGGACACGGCTGAATTCTAATACAAAGTGTACTCTCTACCTTTTCTTCCCCTATATCTGCCTTTTCGTCACTCGTTTCTTCAACCTCGACGTTCTTATCTTTCCCTGCACCGTCAATTTCGCCATTGCCGACCTCCTCCGCTGCGATTCCCTTATCATCAAACATTCCGCCTTTGCCCGATTCGACTACGACCCTATTCGCTTTCACAACCTCGATCTCGGCCATATCATCGTCTTTTGATTCCTCGTCTGACGTGCGGTCATCGTTGATTGGTACGTCATCGTTTGGGACCATCTCCGCTGGGCCTACGACCATACCCGGAACTCTACCTTCTTCGACGGCTTCTTCAACGACGTCCGATATCGGGCCGTCCTCGGCTACGTTGCTGATCACGTCCGGATTGGCGTCTTCTCCCTCGGATACCACCTCTCTGGCCACCATGACATCTAACGCCGCGATCTCATCTGATCTGCCATCGGCTACGCTCGGAACATTGTCATCATTTGTTTTGTCCGAAACGACTGGAATTTCTGCATCCTCGACCGCACTACTCAACACTGCGGTATCATCCAATATACCGTCGACAACAACGCTCGACACTGTGTCATTTACTCGTACTTCGACGTCTGCTATCGGCTCCTCCTCGATTTTTACTGCGCTATTGTCCGCGTACAACACGGCCAATATACCTGCAACGACCCAAAATCCTTCTTCCACGACCGGAACACTTTTCACGACCATCGCCTCTACTACTGTATCTTTGTCCGACGTGCTGCCCCTTTCCACGAATTTCCCAACTGTATCCACATCGATTGTCTCGCCCTCCATCGCCGTTCCGCCCTCTACGATCCCCTTTCCATCTCTCACTTCAACCCAACCTATTCCACTGGATTCTGTATCGTCTGGCATCTCGGATTCTGTTTCGCTTACATCAACGCAACTCGAACCGACGTCCTCGATTTTGCTCTCGTCATCGGCTACTCTGATCGCCGGACAATCTGATCAACAATCTATATCGTCTGGATCTGCGTCGCTTTCTTCTTCCGCGGAAACGATACTCCTGACATCCTCTGGCCGGACTACCCTCGCTATTGTCACTCCCTCGAATTCCAACGGTATCGCATCTACCACTTTGGCGATACTTAGCAGCGGAAGCGCCACGAGCCCACAACCCACGCCTAGCTCTTCAGCATCCTCGACTATCCAAAGTTCTACCAGCCCGGTAACGATCGCTGGATCTGAATCATCTGCCGTGGTTGCCTCGAGCACACAGTCCACGCCCGTGTCAAGCACGCTAATACCCAGTGCTTCTCAAAGTACATCTAGTTCCGCCGTTGTTTCAACACCGGCATCCATCAGTCAATCGACTTCTGTTACATCCGCGCAAACGTCGTCCCCTACACCGGCGCAGACGACTGCTGCAGATTCTAGCTCAATCGCATCAATCACGTCAACAGGGACACAGATCCAGAGTACAGCCCTACTGAGCACCGAGGTCACTACGACACCTGCTAGCTCGTCTCCGACCAATGCCTCACCGGTCTCAACCAGCCAACCGGCGAGCGAAACATCGCAACAAATCACGACACAGGCCACCCCGACAACGCAAGCTTCACCCCCATCCATAATCCAGCCCGCCGTTTCTACCATTCTCATTACCAACGAAGCCGGAACGCAAACGATAGTAGTGACTGAAGGCGGTGGCGTAGTCACTTCCACAGCCTTGGGTTCAGCGCCTGCTGTGACCCAGACTCCTTCAGGGCAGGGTGGCAACGCCGCGCCTGCTGTTATTACGCAATACGTAACCGCGCGGGTGACTGGAACAGATGCGCAAGGCAGGACCACAACTGGGGAATCGCTCGAACAGGTGATTCTGACGGTTACTGCCACTGCTGCGGGTGGTAGCCGTGAATCGTCGGTAGAACCGCAGGTGGTGACTTTGACGGCAACAAACGCCAACCAACGGGCTACTGGAGGTGTCGTCATCGTCACTTTAACGGAGAGCGCGACCAGCACTGAAGCGGATGGCAATCAGGTAATCGTCGTCAAGGTAAGTTGCGTGATTCCACAGGTTTGCGCGACTAGTATCTGATAAACACATATGTTACTAGACGATCACCTCTTCTATTCGCTACACTCGGGCTGGATCAACTGCCACAATCGGTTCTTCAGGCTCTCTTCAAACCGCATCGTCAGCGACTTCGAGACCATCAACTTCGCGCTCCCTCTGTACTCTCGCGGTTGGTCTGGTTTCCGCATCCTTCGTCTACGGTGCAACTGTCTTCTTCTGAAAAGGCTACATTTATACGCAAAAGAATGCTGTTGCCGTCTTATGGGCTCGGGCAAGGTATCTACCATACTGTATCCATTATGCTGCTGGCTCTCACGCTGTATACTAGTTTTGTCACGATTCACACACGATACATCGTTATGTTCAAATGCTCTCCTTCCCTTGGCTTTCCGGTGTTTACAGAGCTTGTTTCCTATCTTCCTCAATTCGCTAGACTGTGATGCGCTGGATCTCCACGAGCTTGTCCGAGCCATGGAATACCAACATTATATTATCAGCGAAGTCGGTATACCTGAATGCTACCTGAATGGTTTGTTTGTGTACTTTGTCGTCGCCCGGATTTTGTATCCGCGAGCTCGAGAATGTTTCAAGTTTCAATGATATTGGCTATCACATACATGCGATATGAGGATCGTTTGCTTCACTCGCCAATATCGCCTTGATATCTCCTGTCTTGCGCCCTAAGCAACTGCAGCACAACATTGAGTATCGACGACTTCGCACCCACGTCATGGCACCTAGCAAAAAGGGAAAGGCTGGCGGACCGGGCAAGAAGGGCAAGAAGTTTGTGGAAGACAAGGTAAGCCGGAGTGCTGTCATGCCATCCTTCTGCAAGGACGCTGATTATTGTCCCCTCCGTTCCAGTCCGCTCTACTCAGCTTGATGGACAACCTCCCAAAGATTCAGAAGGAATCCGCTCGTGACGCTGCCCTTGTCGAAACGCTCTCTGGCAAAGGCAAATCCAGTAGCTCGGCGGCGGACGATGAAGAAATGGACGTTACTTATTCCGATGTCGAGGAAACAGATGAAACGGATATACAGCGGGCGAAGGCGAGATTTGCCAAGGAAGAAGCAAAGAAGATCAGCAAGAACACCCAACGCACGAAACTCAAGAATAGAGCTCTGGTAACGTATTTTTACGTTGTAGATGCGTTGTGATTACAACTAACCCCTGAAACGAATACTCTTTCCCCTTCTAGCTTGATACCAAACGAGCAATACTTGCGCAGACGAAGGAAGCCAAGAAACAGCGAAAAGATGCCAAGAAACCCGGTTCGAAAACGAATGGTTCGGCGTCAACAGCATCTGACACCAAACCAAAACGTCGAGTCGGATTCGCTGTGTAGCGCCTCGACACCCATTCCTTGGCTCGGCCGGAGCATTCATCACAAAAGATTCAAGGCTCTCTCTTCGAATATACTGGAAATGATCTGGATATGGATCCTCAACGTTACGCCACGCCAGACGAGGCAACAGAGCTGGAAAGTCTGCCTTATCGATGGGTACGGTTCTTCGGACTCGACTAGAGGATCGCATAGCGTGAAAAATTCGACACTCGCCCGGTGGCGCAACGCTAGTATGACAGGAGAAGTCGGTGTAAACAGCAACTAGGGCGTTCATAAGAACGACATTCTAATGATACCATGCAACGGGCCTTATTCAGATATACATTTGCTTTTTTCCACTTGACGGAGCCACGTAGCACATGTCGCCGAACCGAGCAAAGCTTGAAGCCGCTCCGCAAGGTTTAAAGTTTACCAGTGACACTCTCTCTGTCGTTCAACTCAAGGCAGTGTAACCTTGGTCATTAACTGGAAGCATACGAATCTTTGGAAGGAAAGTGGGTTTTCAGGCGTATCTGGTCTGCTGTGCTTTTTGCTGGCCCTCCACAGCTGCTGAGATCTCATTGGAGGCTGAGTAGGTACTGAAAGTCATGAGGGAGAGCTTCGAGGAGCAGTCCAAAGCTACATGTATTGATATATCGACAACCGGATACTTTCGTGCAGCTTATTTTTTCGTGCCGACTCCTCTCCCCATTACCTTGCTTTCCGTATCTGTAATGTGGATCCAGGAGTGAACAACAAGCGAAATCGCCGATCAGCTGGAGGTTTGCTGAACCTTTCGGTTTCTGTTTCTTGGGCAAGAAGTGGGCGGAACCGACGTTGATACCCGTGATGTAAGCGGTTTCGTGACTTCTATGTGGTCATTGCGGGAGGATTCGCTGAGACCCGTAATCTTCGATTTTTTTGACAGGGCCGCGTACGAGAAGAACTTTCCCCCTCGAAGTGTTCCTGCGCTCTTGACATAAGGAGGATGTTGTGCCAGCTTTCCTACCGCGATAGTAGCAAAGGAATGTTTGAGAAATAGATGACTTGAAACACCTCACTTTTTGACCATGTTGTAACAGAACTATGTCTCCTGACGAAGCACGAACATATTTGACGCCACAATTCCCTCTGGCGTTGTTCTGGTGCGTTGGGTGGCTGGTTGGAGATCCGGACTGCTTAGCAGTAAAAGGCTACTCAATGCCTATTACAAAAGGAAACATGAACATCCATATTGACCACAACTGCCCCGTTTTCGGAGTTGTCGAACGATACAAAGCCAGAACCAACTGTTACAACCTGGGTATTTATTTACCTTGAACATTACAACTTTGCATTCACATCCTCTTTCACCGACAAACCTGACGCCGACTTGAGTTCCTCGGCCAACCGTCTTCCAATCCATCTACCAAACGCCATTGTCGTCAACATCGGATTAACTCCACTCGCACTCGGGAAAACACTAGCATCGGCTACGTAAAGCCCCTCGCAGCCCCATACACGACCGCGTTGATCCACCACACTGTGCGACGGGGAACTGCCCATTCGACAGGTGCCCATTTGATGTGCAGAACCGAATGTTGCGAGGTCCAGAGGCAGTCCGCGGGCATTCAGCGCGGCCAAAAAGTCAAGGAACCGAGGATCCGCTGCCCAGCCGTCGGCGCGTTGCTTCTGCTGGTCTGCAGTGGCCAGCGTGTCATCTCGCCGCCAGATTGGTGCGCCGGCTGTTGCAGTAGAGATCTCCTTGGCGCCCATAGTGTAAAGCACCTTGCACATCTCCAAGATCCCTTCGAGGAGATGTTTCCTATCCAAAACCGAGGGCGTATAATCGATCAACAACTTGCCGGTTTTAGCGTGCACTCGTACCCTGCCTGGGTTCTTTTCTCGACACAGGACGATATGCCCTTGTGTGTGCGGATATCGCAGGAGGCGGGATTTGAATTGCGCCCCCGAGTTCCATGGGGCGAAAGACATGGCGATTCCTGGTAACATGTTCATGCCTTCGAGCTTTACCCCATGGCCTTGTCCGTCCAGGTCCGAGAACTCGTTTATCACGGTGGTAAGGATGTTTCCTTCCCAAGGGCGAACTTCGGTATCCCATTCGGAGAGTACGATACAGGTGGGGTGCAGGTATAGGTTTTTTCCGATTGTAGGATTCTGGATGCCAACGGGGATTTCATCAGTCCTGCGATGTTTGCGACACAGTTGCGAGGGGATCACGTACCTTCAACCCACTCCTGAGCAGGACACAGGGTGAATTCAAAGTCCCAGCAGCGACCACCACTCGATTCGCCTTGATAAACGCCTTGTGGGAAACACCATCCGACCCCTTTACCGTCCCAACAACACCAACAACCTTTTTCACCGGGCCCGACGTACTCGAAAGGTGCTCAAACACCACTCGATCCACCTCAAACTTGTCCAATATCTCCACCGTCACGGCTTTCCCACTTGCATCCCGCGTCATCGACAATTCCGGATCCAACTGCAGGTACTCATCAAGGAACGCGCGCTCACCACTCATCTTCCCGCTCCGTCCAGTCTTGACGTCATCCGCCTCGCCGGAACCTCTACACCCGGCCGTGCAACTCGCGCCACATTGTTTATGCGCCGCGAAGGAGCCGGTAATGTTTTGCGGAACGGGTTTACATACGTACCCTAGTCGACGGGCGCCTTCGAGGAGCGTGAGGTTTCCAACGTTGTGGTCCTGCTCTTCCGGGGTCTTTACGTGGAGGATTTTGCAGACTCTATAGGATGGTCAAGGTGGGTCAGCTTGAATCCTATCGAAAGTCAACAAGCGGCGCAACGTACTCGTCCATACAATCCTGCCATTCCTTGCCCAAAAACATCGTCCTAAACGCCTCCTCCTCCTCCCCCGCACCACCCTTCTCCAACCGCCGCGCATCCTTCCCACCAACGGCCGTCAACTTTGTCCACTCGGCCCTCACTTTCCGATCAGTCTGCAGCGTCGCACTCCAATTAATCTTACTCCCGCCACCGACCGTCGCACCCGCGAAAATACTAATCGCGCCCTCCTCGCTCCCCAGGACACCGGCACCCTCGTACATCCTGCTGAAAGACGCATTTTCCGTGGTTTCGAGTTCGTGCGGGGCAAAGTAGTCGCCCTTTTCGAGCATGATGATCGCGGGGTGGTCATGGTTGGAGGAACGTAATTGATTGGATCCTGCGAGCTCCTTGGCGAGCGAACCGACGAGGGATGTCGCGCCTGACCCGGTACCAACAACCAACACATTCGTCTCCCACACCAACACGTCTTCATCCCGCTCATCCCGCTTTGCACGGGCGAAAAACGCCTCCCGTCGAGCCTTGAACCTATCTGCCGGACTATCCTCTCCTCTTCCCTTCCCGTTCTCCTCCGGAACGGCAGGAAGCCCGGGAAAACCAACAGCCTGTGAGACGAGCGGTTCCGAACGCAGGTACAAGGCGCGCAAGATCCCGCCGACGGTTTTTATCCCGAATCGGATGGTCGGGATGCGGGAGTTGTATAGTTGTTTGATGGTTGCTTCTGCTTGTGCGGGGGAGAGGGAGGCGAAGGGTGTTGATGAGCCTGTGAGGAGGAATGCGGGGATAGAGTAGCTGCAAGGAGGAATACCTCGGTTAGTGATCAGCTGCAGTTGGTGATGATATAGAAGCCTACAAGTCGTCTTGACAATGTAATCGAGGCATATTAGATGGCAAAGGTACTCACTTGAGAATATCTATAAACTGCTTGACATCCCCACACCCCTTCTCCGTCAACCGATTCTTCAACGCATCATCCAACGTCTGCCTAAACGCCTCACTCTGGGACGGCGTCGATGTCAGAAACTTGTGAATTGCTTTCCGTCGTTCGGGCGTGATATCACCTTGCTGGCGGATGATTTCTTGGGCTTCTGACGGAGAGAGGGCGGGGAGGAACGCGTCCGCCATGAGGAGGAGGGAGGCCCATTGGGTTGGGTTGACAGTGTTTGGTGGCATGGTCTCGTTGCGGCGTGGACGTGAGATGGTAGGGAACCGCGCCAGAGAAAGCAAACTCAGGAATTGTTCTAGGTCGATCCGCTTGTACGCCCGGGACCGCCCTTGCCTGGTCAAAGTATATATACTCTATACTATCTCGATTCAGCCCACTCTGCAAACTCGCTCGCTCTCGGGACCTATTCCGGCCACTACCCTTCCCCGGATAACCGTGGGGCACCAATCGGGAGAACCCCACTTTCAATCGAAGGGAGGGATCAACAAAATCAACAGAATAAATATCGGATATCGGCACTCAAGTGAATTGAGAGAGATACAGAGTATTGAGGCCACCTCTGCCGTCACGCAAGGCAACTTCCAATCAACAACAACACCAACCATGAACCTAAACTTTGCCTACCCTGACCTCATCCCCGACCCAAGCTTCTCCTTCACTACACCAAACACACGCCAACCCGTCTTTCCAGCACGCCCACCAAAGGCCGCCACCGCACAGCAGGACAACGAGCAAGGACGGGCTGCTGCTGCTGCTGCTGCGACTGCATTGTATGATGAGCAGTTGAGACGGGCGTTGGGTGGCGGGGAAGAGGACCTGCCCGAGCAGGAAGAACGAGTGTATCGCGCAGAGGTGAGTGGGCGTTGGAAGACGCAGCATTCGCAACGGGCGGGAGTACCGGCTGACTGACATGGCATGGCATCGCATGATGCATCTGTGTTTGTTTCTTTGCTTGTAGGGCAATATCAGGAACTTTGGGTATAATTTCCTGCTACCTCCCGGTCGGAGACAGACGCAGGCGGAGACGGAGCATGCAGGTAGCAGGGTACGTTTTGCACGCTTTTCTCTTTTCTCCTTTCCCCTCTTTTCCATTTCGCGTCTTCCCAATCACCTTCCTCCGCCTCTCCTGTTCACCTTTTCTCTCCCCTTGCCGCTCCCGCTCTCCGCACATCACTAACACCAACAACACATCCCACCTTGGGCATCTCCTTTCCCGTTTGTGCTACGCTTCGTTGGCTGTTTCAACAGTCGCCAACGCCCTCAGATGGCCGACCACACGACCACAGGCAAGAAGACAACCAGCTTCCCTCTGCAGGGGATTTGAGCGACGCGGCTACCCTCGGCGCAGGTGCGGGTGCAGGTGCGGGCGCGGGTGATGCGTCTCCTTTGTCTTCTGTGGATGGGGATGGCGAGGACGGGGAGAGAGATCTGGATGAGGAGATGGAGGATCGGGATTTGAGTTCTGTTTCCGAGGAGGGGAGTGGTTGAGTTGGGTAGTAGAAGTGTTGGCCGCTGGTTGGTGGGGTGAGATGAGGTGAGGGACGGGAAGGGCACTGTGCTGCTCAGCGGGGTTTGATAGTAAGTATCTTTGTTGACTTTCGAGATGTTGCGCGTTACATGTTGAATGACGGTAATCGCAATACCAGAGCACGTCGCTGATGTTTTTCTGATCCCTTCAGATACCACTGAAGACGGCGTTATTAATTCTGGAACAAATGTTATGGCAACCTGGTATGCTTGTAATGCTTCATGACAGGAGAAGCGAGATGATCAAACATGACGCATTCTCCCTGTAAAGGGTCAACCATACGCAAGCTAGGAGGTACATGATCATCAGAAGTCGCTGGTATCGGATCAGTCATTCATCCGTAGATGCCAGTGTTCAGGATGGGCCACAAGCAGACCTTTCAGACTCGCCTTCATCCAGAACAGGAAGGAACAGGAAGAACGGTGTCGTGAATTCTTGGCTTTAACCAGACAAAATTTGTATCCGCGCTTGATCGTTCGCGCTGCTGCTACTGCTGGACAGCTTGCTGAAGCTTCCCACAAGCGACACCATGTAAACGTTGACATGATCATTCCACTGGGTTGTTTACTTGCCACACGCAACATTGTCCAGGTCTAGAGCACGTATCAAGCAGCACGTCCTTTCACTCGCCCGGCGACGCACAAGGCTCGCGCGGATTTCTCCCAAAAATGAGCACTGTCGACCCCCTCTCCACCTCGGTCCAACAATGGCTCTTCACACCGATCCAACTCACCCGTACACCATCACAACAACCCTCCACACACTCGACGGAACATCCAGACGATTCATGGACGTTTGGCAATGAATATCAGAAGCGGAGGGAGGCGATCATGTTCCTCATGGCGGTGCAAAAGGATTTACAGTTGCATAATCCGGTAAAGCAGCAGGTTGAGTCGTGGAAGCAGCAGCAAAAGGCGCATTTGCAGCAGCAGCAGCAGCAAGGCGGGATGTCGTCGCAAAAAATGGGCGGGATGGGGATGCAGTATGGTCGAACAAACCCGATGCAGCAGATGGGGATGGGGATGCCGCAGCACCAGCAACAAGGAAGATACGGCCAGAATAACGGGATGATGGATCAGCAACAACAGCAACAACAGCAGCAGCAGCAGCAGCAGCAGCAGGTGGTGAATCTGGAGGCAATGTCCATAAAGGATCTATTAGCGCATAGTGGAATTTTTGGACATCCGAATAGCGCAGAGTATCTGCATTGGGTGAATGTGAATCAGGAGTTTGAACAGGTGTAAGTGTTATGCGTCTCTGTCTGACGAGGATGAGGACGAGGACGTGACGTCGCCGTTGGAAAAATTGGATCTGCAGGGACTAATGCGGCGCCTGGTTTTCTTGTCTAGTGCATATGCGAGAGACGTCGCGTATACCGCTGCGAGTTATTTACAGAGGTTCTTTATGAGAAGGTCGCTTAGGGATTATAAAGCAAAGGTGAGTTGTTTTTTCCAAAGGCTAAGCGGTCACCCAGATCCAAGTATGTGTCGGTTTACCCTGATCTCTTTCGCAGGAAATCGCGGTCGCATGCCTTTACCTTGCACTGAAAGCGGAAGAGAGGATGAATATCAAGATCCGCGTGGTGGCGAGAGCATTCAAGGCAAAGCTCGGTCAAGCGAATGCTGTGAGTCGAGATTACAGGTCCTGACTCCTGGTACCCGCCGTATTCACGAACGGATTTCCTGTCGATTCCATCAGCAAACGGATTACTTTGAGAACACGATCGCAAACTATGAAGACCTCGTTCTGGAAACACTATGCTATGACCTCCCGATACCGCAGCCACTAAGCTACGTCCTTCGCGCGCACACATTCTTCTACCCACCATCATCCCAGCTCGACGACACAGCCAAGCTCGCTGCTGCCGGGAAAGACGTCAAGGAAAAGGGAAAAGAGAAAAAACCGTCGGTATGGGATGAAGATGAAAATTCATGGGAGCTCTCGATGCAGAAGAAGCAGATGAATAGTAGATTCCAACAAGAGCTACAGCGCCAGAAGCGGGAAAAGCGGATGGCGGCAGAGGCGAGGGTGAAGAAGCGGCAGGCGCAGGAGGATATGCGGGGCGAGGAGCTGCAGAGGGCTGCGCTGTTGGATCTTGCCTACCTGATATGCGACGAAACGTGAGTTCGAGTTCTTTCCATTCCTCGATAGATCCCGCCCTGCGCGCTCTGACACTGATATTACCTTTTTCTTCCTCTTCCGGCGCATCAGGAAAACATCACCGATCTGCCTCTTATCACTCGCAAATTACATCGCATCAGCATCCTACCTTCTCGCGCAATGCATGTTGCTGGATATCCCTTTGGCTGAGGCATTTGATAAAGTGGATGAACGGTGGTTGGAGGCTTTCGGTGGCAAGGAATTACGTCTGACGGGAGAAGCGGGTGTGGGAAAATTTAGGAAAACACTTGCAGGTACGTTTGCGAGTCCTGAGGAGCACCTCACATGACGTCTTTGGAGGTGGGCGTTACTGATGCTTTTCCTTGGGTTGGTCGTAGATACCGTTCGCTGGATTCTAGAAATTCAGAACGTAGGGTTGATGCAGGCTGTCATATCAGATTGGCTTAAAGCGGTAGTAAGTCCTTTGCCCCCTACAGGACCACAAACCGGGACTTCGCTTATTTTGGTGATGGGAATGGCGTTCGTGTAGGATGTTCCACAGATAGCGGAGACGCCTGCGAAACCGATAAAAGAAGAAGGCAAGAAGCTGGAGCTGAGATGAACGCCTTGTCGAGGAAAGGAACTGGGACCAGCGCAGACCAATGCTAAGTGATCTTAGGGTATGCCATTGAGTTCCACGGTCAAGTAGCAACGGCTGTCCAGGTAATATGTGGTCATGACTCTGTAATACCATCCCCCCTACGAAGGGCCCATATGATTAGAACAGAGCATGCACTACATGTCGCAGTCTCGTTGTATACGTTTTACAAGTTAAGCTACTGGCTAGGTATTTCGGGTTCTTCATCGATGGCCCGCCACGTGTGCGTTTGCACTTGTTCTACCAACTGGTTCTCCACAGGCTGCTTCTGTATAATCTTTGCCTGATCGAGATTATACCATTTTATCAAGCTGGTACCGGTCGTTTCGCCGACGGTTTCTTCATTCGTATGACCGGAAGCGAGTGTTGAGCGATGGCATTGGACCATGCCGTCAATCAATCGTTCCGCACAGGTTTCGGGTGAAGAGGCAAAGAGCTTCGATAAACCAGCTAGAAGAGCTCGAATCCAGAAGGGCCCGTCCATGCGGCGGAGTACCCCGGTTGCGACAAACCCAGGATATGCGTGAATGAGGCTCACAGTGTGAGCATCGTAGCCGATCAGGCCACGGGTCGACGCAAACCCCTGCATCATGATATCCGTCATCGACTGACAATGCGTCGCAGCGCTTCTGAGTCCATAGTGACCTGGCTTGGCCAAGCCAAGATCATCCCCATAAATTCGTTTGGAATGAGCGTCGGAGTGTTTGCCGTCCAGGACGGACATAACGATAGTTTGCGGGGCGAAGGAGTTTGCGAGTTGTCGGATGAACAACATGCGCGAATAGAAATGCATGGCCATTTTAGCGTCCAGCTTGGATCCCGGCGCGGCCGGCGTTCTTCCTCTGGTGGATAATTTTCCCGCCGTGAGAATCAAGATATCGAGGTGTCGACCGGTGGCGTTTAGCTGTCCGGTGTACTGTTCACAAAAGCGCTTCACATCTGACATCCGCCCACAATCCACTTGTGCAAATTCGATATCAGCCAGTGTGCTATTTTTTCTTCCTGACGCGTTTGAGGTTTGTTGTCGCACGGAAGCGATGATCTCTGCTGCCGCACTGCTGTTTCGTCCGATAATGGTGATATGCGACAATGGAGGAAGGTCATGAGCTAGTTTTTGGGCGAGCGCTGCTCCGATCCCTGCAGTTCCACCAACTACCAAGACAGTGGGCGCAGGGGAGACCAGTGCCGCAATAGGTGTCGTTACGGTCGCTATCGCGTCATCTGGAGTGAAGCGATTTTAGCCTGAGTTCATGTATGCAGGGAAATCTCATGTCAAATGCTCACCGATCCATTCCTTCCACTGTAACCCTAGGCACTCATCGAGCACTTTACGGTCAGGCTCAACACTGCGTTGGAGACACGTCAAACCGAGTCAAAGGCAGTGACTCGACCAGGAAACACTCACGCTTCGCCATTCTTCAGATACACCGCTTCATTAGGCAAAGTCATTGCTTTCCACTCTAAAGGATCGGCGAACGTCCCTTGATACACTTTTCGACCTCCTTCCTCGGGCGTACTGGCGAATAGCATAAAGTGTAGGATGTATGACATGAAGAGGCGAGCTGAAAACGACGAAGCGCGAGATAGCGACGTCGAAGGAATGAAGCCTTGATAAGAGAAGTCGATGAGTAGAGTTGACACTGATTTGTTTCTCTTGGACTTACCCGGACTGACTGCAATGCAATCAATGCGACCCTCGTACTCGCGTTGCAAGGCATAAAGCCATATTGTTCTGCACAGAATGTTAAACGGCACAATATCGCTCAGCCATTCGACTGGACCCACCGACCTAAGGGTATGTGACTCACTGAATTAGCTTGGTCAGCTTGTAGGTTTGCATCCCCTTCCAACCAGCAGATGAGGTAAGTTTCTGGACACTTTGCGGGGTTACTGCACTCGGGAACACAAAGGAAGCTTAGCGGATCAGCGTCGACCCTACGGAGAGCTCAAAAAGTTTCAGCATACCTTGAGTGGCTCCTAGGCGTCTATGCAGCTCGCTCGACACCAGGACTATCCTGGGTTTCTCGACCGCATCCTCGGGAATTCCAGGGGCTTTCAACAATGCCGGCTCCAATAGCTTTGTGAGCATCGCTGATCCTATCACGTTCGTCATCATCCCCGTCTCGAGCTCAAAGTCTTCTGCCATACCCATGTCATTCTTGCCTCCTTTATGCCGCGGAATGACGGAACCGGAAGACTCCCTCTTGTTTGGGGCAATCGCTGCGTTCAACACGAGAACATCGAGTTTCGATTCTCGAGAAAGGAATGCCGACGCGCAGTGGCGGATCGAGTTGGGATTGAGGAGGTCAAGAGGTAGATGGTAAAGCGATACAGCAGGGTGAATCTGGTGTGGGTCTAGTGATCCCGAGTTCCCAAAGACATGCGAAGAGTTTTGAGATTCGGCGAAACGGACGAGTTCACCTTTAGGAGGAGCCGAACGGGTGCAAATGTAGATCTTTATAGGAGGGTCTTCAGGGCGGATACCTCGAAAGACATGCCGAATGAAATGATGACCCTGATTGCATTAGAAGATCAGCATGCAGAGAACGATTGAAGGTGGATGTGGGGACAGGAAAACAACAACGACAACGCGGAACTCGTAAAGGAAATAAGCTGCAATCAGGGGAAGCAACGTACGATGTTCTCTGGGGCTACACGCAAGGTCAAGATGAGATATGTACGTTGGTGTTTCTGACGAGCCTACTCACAGCTACTCCCCCACCATGACCCACCGGTCAACAAGACTACTTTGGGAGTGCGGTTGGAAGTTGACATTGAGCGCTTGACGATACTGAGAGCGAGGGATCGTGGGCGGCGAGCGATAGTAAAGAAAGTCAGGACCATAAGCTCGGGCGTACGAACGATTCTTGGCTGATCTTGCTCCTTCAAGTAGATGGAACGGTGCTATGGTGGTGAGCAGATAATTGCGGTGCCCACGAGAGATAGACAGAGTTCGCGCTGAAACTCGTGCTGATGACGAAAGCATATACATAGCTAGATACATACCACCTCTCGCAACCAAAATGGACTTTGTCTCAAAGAGAGTCTCACCTTGTCCGCGAGACCTAATCTGATGGAAATGCAAGAAGCGTTCCGGGAAGGAATGAAGATCACGGACAAATACCTCGACTCGGATGTGCTGCTGGTACATGAAACAGTCAATTTGCGATCCTATCATGGTTTTCTGAGACACCAGTAGCCAGTGATGAAATCCGTTTCGCATTATCCAGAACCAGGTTCAATGGCATTTTGAAATATATGCGATCTGAGCGACGAAGTCTGCTACAGCCCTCAGGGTAGCAGAAAGAATACGCCGCGGGCCCATTTGCCAATTGCACAGCCACAGGTGAATAAGTTGTGGGGTTGACAAGCAAGGCAATATGAAAGCAGCAGTCATCTTTGCCGGCTCTTCTTACCTCGATGACCTCCCGGTACCACCACAATTCGGGTCGAGGTTGTTCATCAGCTTGTTCGGTACCGCCTCATTGCTGACGCTTGGCGAGAGCGACGCCCTGCTCATCCTGCTAAAGGTCTGCTAGCTGTCCTGCTGGTTGACTGATTACTAGAACAGATCCTTTCAATATGACGAATGGCATTAGCCCTCAGATTTGTATCAGCGGCAGTCCCAAACACTCCTTTTTGGACGACCATGAAACTCCTATCGCATGTCGTTATATTGTTGAAATAGAATCTGTTGGAAGGATCGCTCAAGTATCACCGTCGACCTTCAGCTGACTGAGCTGAGGGTCGCGATCCTCACTGGTAAGCTGATATATATTTACGGGCTTGATGGGAAAACACCCAATCAGAACACGGGACGATAACCTAACAACCATGTATGATGACGAGCTCCTTTTGTCAACTCCTCTGCCTCTCGGCCTAGCTGGTCAAGCTGTTTGACGCGGGAGTGCCTGCGGGAAGTAAATGGGCACGGCAGGCGCGTGCCAATGTGGCAGACAGACACGAGGAGACACACTCTGGCCTCTAAGCCGAAACACTTAGGTGTTGTTGATTTTGATGAGTTTGAGATTTAAGACCTTTTTTCCGCGGGTCATAATATATGCTGTTAGTGATATCACCCTTGCTGATCATTATTGACACAAACGTTTACTGGTTCTGTCTACCATCACGTTGCCAACATCTCCTCACTGGATATTCTCAGCATTCAACAACGGAAGAGAGAACTGCAACGATAACTTCGAAAGGACGAGAACCACAGTATCCCAGCTTGAGATCTAGGGGCTAAGGGTGAATACTCGAAGACGTCTTGTTAGACTCGCACATATACATCATTCGTGAGTACACATCCTCTCCTTGTCGTACTCATCGGCCGCACGAGGACCAGCGAGAAAGCTATCGCTGATGCACATTCATATTCGGTCTTTTCTTGTCCATGCGAAATTATCGCGTATCAAAGGACCCTCAGACATCAGCATTCTCCTGCAAACCGATTCATCCACCAGCAATATTTCTCACACCAACAAGAAGTCTTAGCTAGCGTGTCTGATCAAAGCAACAAACAATCTGGCAGCTGGATTTTACCACGGTCTCGATATCTGGGTGAGTAGAGTCCTTCCAGCGTATGTCACGTTTGATATTCTTTATTCTATCGGCGAGAACTAAAACTTATATACCCATCGGTCTTTGAACTGTATCTACAGACTGGCAAAGCACCGCCTCGCTCGTAAAGTAACCATCTGGCTTTGTACGTTCATCGCCTCATACCCGTCGCTTTGACGCCAACTTACATCGCACGTAACAGCCACGAGCAGCTCTTCGTCGGAACTTTGGGCAGGTACTCACAAGTGGAACAGCTCAAGGCGTTTGAATCTTTGTGAGTGGTTCGAACAAGTGTGCAGGAGTTAGGTCCAGGTATACCGACTTTTGAGCCATCGCAGCGGGTTGATATCCATGTCTCAAGACGTTGATCCCACTCTGCCTCCGTTTTTGTATGCTGATTTATCATGAATGCATTTTGATTTGAACAGGTCTCCGATCAAGACCACAATATCGAACGTAAAACTTGCTCGAGAAGAGAAGAAGATTAAGTGAACTCGCCTGTTTTCGGATTATCTGGGTGAGTACGGTTTCTTCTCCCTTCCCCTACTTCCCCTTCCGACGGAAAAAAGCGTGGACGAGCTCGACATTGGCGCGACATCCGATATCGACCACGAAATAGCACCTCAATCGGCGTGGATCGGATCGGATCGGATCGGTTTTCTGGTGGTTCTGGAATTGTCATGTTGTCCGGCCTGCAAATACCCCTTTCTGGCGAGATGAATAGTGGTCGTTTTGGACAAGGGAACAAGGTCCCTGGCGCACATCGATGTAGCAACTCTTCGTAAGGAGGCAAGAGCTGCGAATGTCGAAGGGAGACTCGATTTCCATCGTCCTCGGTCCAACTATCTTATCGGCGTGACGACGTGAGAGTGAAAGACGAGAGAACCCCGGTGGTACGTCCTCTGATGCGCACTTCTTGTTTTACCCGCAGCGCATGATGAACTGATATCTCGTGTCTCTTTAGCCAATACCTTCCATGTTCGAATGTCGGTCGGTCCTCGGCGTATTTTCATGTCCGGACAGAAAGAAGTCGCATCTGCGAACACAGCTGTCCGTCCTTGATCCTGGTGAGATTCGTTCGTAAACGAAGCGCTTGTCTGTAACATTGGCAAGGGAACGTGAGTAAAGTCCGCTCTATGACGTCGAGAAAGGGGAATCTATCAGCCACCTGCGTCAAGCAATGTGCCAGGCAGGACAACTCCATGACGGCATCGCCTGGTGTTCTTGCTGCCCGAAAAGCGAGAGACGACCCGCAACTCCCTGTTTGAGTGGCACTAATGGGCTTTCTGTCCCTCACAGTTGTTTTGCCGATCAGCCCTCGTACTCTGTTGCACTTCGCATATCGGAAGTGCATGAGCTAGTCCATCGGCAGAGCATTGCCGCAAGGTGAGTGCATGTTACAGCTAGTGGTACCTCCCAGGGTTCCTCTATACAATCTTCCGAGGTTCGGCTTGTGGTCTCGTGGTAGCGCGCTCGAACCGCGTGTACGTGGTCGTGTGCGTGTGCTCATTCTCGTCAGCCGACGGATCTGCCGACGGTGGTTGAGTCGGGGATCATCCGCGAGGCAGAGAGTACCTTATACTTTTCGTTTCAAGCTACGATGGACGCGGAAGATCCGGTTTGCTGTGCTTGTTTTGCGAACGTCACTGAAATATGGTTGTCTGTTGCTGTGATAGGCCAGAAAGATGATCCAGCGGTACCTGGATTCGCAGGCGGGAAAAATCTCTCGTTCCGACACCTTGAAGGTGATTACAGTTGACAACAATCAAGCAAAAGCCAGAGTAACTAAAGCAACTCCTGCTCTTCACCTTAGTGTCGTGTCCATCAGTGCTTGGTTCATGCCAGTCAAAGCGTACCGCCACGCCGTTAGTAGAGCCGTTCTTAAGAGCTCCTGACAACCTCCCTCAAAATCTCTTGCATCGCTTCGTCCGAGCTTCGCCCAAAGCAGGCAGAGATATTGCAGGTATACTGCAAACTAGCTGGCCAAGATAGCCGGTCAGATTTGCTCCGGCGCTGGCTCATCCTGTCCAGTGCGGATGCAAACCAACACGATTAGTTTCGCCAACGCGTCGATCGCTGGCACATCCTGTCTCTGCGCTCAGACCGGATGGCGAGGTACCGTAGTCGCTCGCGCTAGAACACCGCGCTTATGGCGCTGCAGATTGGGCCTTTGCCAGCGGAATACGCAAATAGCGGTACACTTTCTTGTTTCCGGACTGGGAAGAAAAACATTCTAAGTTTCCCGATACAACCTGCATACAACCCGCCAGGAGATCCGGAGATGTGTCATTGTGGAAAGCCTACCCAGTCCCGCTTTCTGTCGGCCATCCTAAACATTTTGTGACGACAGAGCAAGCAGAGGTCACGCGTTCATCCTTGACCAACATACCAAGACAAATCAGCACAACACACGATCTGCCAACTTAAAACATCTTGGAACAACAACTCGAAAAGCTGCTTGCGGTGTCTCTGAAATGAATTGATACCAAGGTCTCGTGCAGCTTCCAACGTGTTCTGTCGATCAGCAACAAACCACACACAACAGCCAGGTGCTTGTTTTCAATATCGACTTCGACTTGTCGCAAACTCTCCAAGCTTTCCAACTTACGAGTTCCCAGCCTCGAACGTCGTCGCCGTCTTCGCCTGCGTTATTGCTGGAATTGGATTCTTTCTCCTTCGTGCCAATCTTTGGCCCGCCTCCTTGGAATCACTTCATCTAGTGTTTCGCATTCAAGACAGTTCTGGGGAAGTGACCGACAACGCGAATCACCAACTTGTTGTTGAACCCGATTTCGTCCACGCTTTCTTCCCCTCGCTATCTCTTATCGTTACCCTTTCTCAAATCATCGAAACAGCTGGGCTGATCTTGCTTTCATATCAACGACTTTGTTTACCCTAATTCTTTGCCAACCGGGTCTCTCGGAATATCTAGTAAGTTCGTCTCACCGATGTCTCCCGTGCAAAGCTGACACGTGCTTGTTTCTCAGAATGTATTCACTCGCCCCTCATGCCCAAACGATAGCGCAACCGCCGCCTCAACCTCAGGCTCCCCTGCATCCTCTCGCAGTATCCTACCCCCCTTCCAACGCAACATACGCTGGGCCATCACGTCTTCAGATACACAATCAGTTCGTGGTACCATCGCATCCGACATCATACTCTGTTCCAGTAACGCCAGTGACCGGCGATTGGCAACATCATCAACTCCCCAGGATTCTGCAAGAACAGACAAACGCGTCTCACAGCCTGTACCCATCACCTCCCAACATCATGGTTTCACGCGAACACGGAATGATCCAAGTCCTCTCCATGTCGCACACGTACGGCAATGAGGGATGTCCCCTATCCGTGCGAGTCAATGTGAACTTCCCTCCAAGCCCAGCGCCCTCGCCCGAGACAGATGGGCCTGCCCCGGACACTGGGAACAAGACATTACGAATTCGAATCGGGCCATTGCCTATCAGTACAAAACTCGGTGATGTGTCGCCCTTAAAAACATTGAATGGAGGAGAACGGTATGAGAATCTGGTCATGTCAGCGGAAGTGCCCAGCTTGTTAGCATTGATGGGCCAGAAGGTGGTGGAAGGGAACGTTTCGTTCGAGGTCTACGTAGAGGTATTAGATGCTCGAGGAAATATTCTGGATTCTAAAATGGCAGGAACTTTCATGTATACCTCTGGTGTCGTGACATCCGTATATGGTAAGTTTTCGCAAACTTTTTCCGAGGTCAGTAACTTATACTCTTCGTCGTCAACGCAGACCCCGGATTATCGGCGCCACAGTCACTCAAACGACCTGGTGAACCCCTATACATCGATCGCGTTTCCCCCTCGGCCCCCTTGGGAAGGCGAATGCCCTATGATAACGGAACCTTACAGCCCGGCCAGTCACCGACAGTCTCGTCTCATCAAGGCAGTATGGACCGAATGGATTATCCTGCAGCGTACCCTCCCAATGTTGCACCTGGTGGGCCGTTGCAACAGGGACCCAATGGCGCTTGTAAGCACGATCGCGGTAACTGCAAAGTGATAACGTGCTCATGTCTGTTCATCATAGACCCGACTTACGCTGCCAATGTGACCACTACCTGGACACCTACATCCGCAACGTTCCCAAATCACGACACGCCTACCCCTCCCCAGGCTCAGCCGCTTCAACAGAACAACTCTGGCAATTCCAATGCCTCCAACAGCAATGGGTCAGGCTCAACCCTGCAACCCAGTCTTATGCGTACCAGTCAGCTGACAGTCAACTCTGCGAATTACAACCCTTATTCCGGCGGAAACAGCAAAGCGAAGCTGGAATTGCAATCAGACCTGAATTTAATGGCCGTTGGATGGTATGTCGAAAAGCTGCTCTCCAGCGCGTCTTGGCTGATGTTCCTTTTGTTGAAATCAGGGACCAGGAAGAATGGCATGCCAAACGACGACTTGTGCAGTTCTGGAGACGGCAAGATGGACCGGTTATCCACGCAGCATTTCGCCCCATCAAACAGACCGAATATATACCCAACAGCATCGTCGTCTCGTGTATCTACCGAGCAGACAAGAACGAGTGTTTCGTCACCTCTGTCGACGCCATCTACTTGCTTGAAGCCTTGGTCGGTTTGCGGTTCTCGGTCGAAGAAAAGAATAGGATTCGGCGTAATTTGGAGGGATTTAGACCTATCACGGTCTCGAAGAACAAGTCGGGAGCCGAGGATTTCTTCAAGCTAGTCATGTCGTTCCCGAATCCTAAACCCAGAAATATCGAAAAGGACGTCAAAGTCTTCCCTTGGAGCATCTTTGGTACCGCTCTGAAGAAAATTATTGGGAAATATGTGAGTGAAGCATTAAACTGGACAGTGGCTTCCACGCTGACTTGCATATTCTTTACAGTCTGCATCCTACGTTCTGCCACCCAACGGCAACATGGGTCCCCCTCAGCCACCGACAAGCGAACGGTCTGGATCCACAGCTCCTCCTGCGTACAATATCCCACCTCCACTCCTGCCTGCTCCGAAAGTAGAACCTGGGATGCAAAACAATGGCTATCCAACACCTGCTACGGGCTCTATGCCTCAGAACAGCGGCCCGAACCACCATTATTTCGAGCCGACGGAGCTGTTTTCGCCCAATCCCTCGGCAAATGGAACACCAGCCAGCGGTATCCCACCTGCACTTTCCGCTGCATCATCGTATCATGGCATGTCCTCGAGTTCAGGCTCCGTCCCTACTCTTGGACATCCAGGGCCGTCCCCCGGGGCCAACGGGTTTGTACCTATGGCTCGTCAACATTCGGGAATGCCGATGGGTGGTCCCGCGATGGCCGATCAACCTCACCACAACGGCTATGAGAATCATGCTCCTATGCAGCAGCCACAACATTCTCAATACCAACAGCATCCGCAACATAAGCCTCAACAAGTGTATAACGATCAGCAAATGTATGTCCCTCAACCGTATCAGGGAGAAATGGGAGCCGGCCAGCAACCGATATACAAGTAGAGATAAAGGAACCTAGGCTATCCAACCACTAGGGACGTCACGCTTGACTCCTTTGAGCAGAGCGAATCATCGAACTTTCCGACAAGAAGTATTATAATCAATAACCGTCCCGAAACCCTCCCCCAGTTTCGCGGCTTGAACTAGTAGGGGCCTTGCGCATGGAATGTCAGGGTGTCGGCTATACAATTCCACCCCTGCAGTGCGACATACCGCATTTGTAGAGCTTGTTGTATTTCATCATCGCCGGAGGGTGGCGGCTGCTTCATGTCGTTGCCCGCCGTGGCCGACACTTGTTTTTTGGGGAAAATTGGCATCATACAATAGAATCATTGAAGCGGATCGATCAGATCGTTCCAAGACGATCTACACTGTCCATACTACTCTGCTGCACTCGACCAATCTGAATTCAAACAATGTCTGCCTGGTTTCTTGGTCCGGCGTTTGTGTCGAGCTTGGGCTCTAAAGTTACGTGGCAGCCGCAAGCAACATGACAGCCGCGGAACTACTGACTGGACAGCTGCTGACTAGACCTGCTTGTTGCGACACTTTCAATAGCTTCCCAAATCAATTCGCAGCGTGAGGTGTGGGGCGAGGTGTGGAGCGAGACTAGTATAGGCCAGGATAGACTCGCCACCTCTTCTATGTATAGCTCTCAATAGCCCATGAATGAATGATTCAACGAAGAACCCATGCATGAATCCCTGCGCCTTTATGCAGGCGCTACTTTGCAACGGCCAGCGATCAGCTGATGCCTCGGATGCCTCGGGAGCTACCGGGTATATTCGCTGAGCCCTTTTCAGCTTTTCAGTTTCCCCTTCTTCCCCGCACTCCGCAGTTTGATTGCCGTCTTTCGGGCGCCGTAAAGAAAAGCAATGCAAAGGTCTGATCCAGGTCTGGTCTGATCTTTCCTCAACACCCGGAACTAGCTAACTCGCCTTCGCTGCTGTTTGATCAGTAACGACATCGAAGGACCGCATCATGCATATCGCGGGACAACCTCAGAGACTACACGACTACGCTTCTTGACTGGCAAGTGATATGCATTCGCGACAAATCGTCTCGACATACTTTTTGGATCACGGCAGCAATCGATTCATGCTCTGAAGTACCTCTGACTCTGAACAAGGATCGTACATGTCGGCGACGAACGATTGGCAGTGATCAGGATCGCCTTATTCTACACCATCAACATGTCCCCGCCAATTCCTCCGCTACCACCTCCAGTTGGCACCGCATCACCGCACGAAGCATCATCCTGCCAACCACGTGCAGATCGACTTCAGGTACTCGATTTATCTACAACAAACCCCGCCTTGCTTGATATCAAGGGCCCGGAGAGCTTGAGTTCGCTATGGGGAGTCTTGACACGCTGTAAGAAGAGCATAAAGGACGGAGAGAGGTTGGAGAATATCAGTTGGAGGTACGTTCCGCAGTTTGCATTTTGTTTTCCGAGATGAGGGCGCACGAACGTGGGTGACATACAGGTCGTTGAAGAGAAGTTTCGGCATTGGGAACAAGGGGTATCGAAGATGCAGCTTGCCTCTGCCATGAGCCGTGCATTCCATGAAGGAGGCAATGAGACCCGTGTAACTCGCTATTTGTGGTCACGGAAGCTCATGCACAGCCTCTTTTGCCTTTACCCTTCATTGCCGCTATTGGTGAACAGGTTATGGTACCAAGCTTGCGTCAATGCATCAATATCATACGGTCACGCACAATCAGCACTCGATACCCACCCTTTGACGCCGTCATCCTCTCACAGTGACACGGAAGAGCACGATCTGGACGCATCAAGATTACGTGCCGCTCAGCCACCAGCGTTGAATAATAGCAAGAGCGCGATCGATGCCGACGAATGGTTGAGTGAGAGCGAGAGTGCAGCAAGCAGCGATAGCGAGGTCGCAGTCTCGACGGGACAAAGTACCTCTCATCCGAGCACCAATCCGACAAGTAAAGCAGCCAAGGAAACGGCGGAGGACGAAATCGAGGGAGAAGAGGACTTTGTAACAGATTCGGAAGGACCGTCGTCTCCAGAAACACCTCCACCACCTCCTTTACCCACCAAACCGATATTCAAGAATCAGTCATCCTCTGCTGCTATCCGCTCAAAGTCGAAAGTGAACATTGCCGCAGCGACCGCAGAAGGCAAGAACAGTACTGTGCGTGCGAAGAAGGCCGTCACAGCGTCCAAGGGTCTTGTGAAGAAGCAGTCGATAGGAGGCAAGGTCAAGCCGTCGACGAAAAGAGCCGACTCGAATATAAGCCAAGAGACGGGTCTTATCGACAGAACGGAGAGCCTTGCCGAGTCCGAACGCGGCGCGAAAGGATCGTTGGATGTCGCTGCGGAGGAAGGAACGAATGTGGGAACCGTTCAGTCCGAGAACAGGGCGACCTCACCTGCAACGCAAACGACAAATTCAACAATAGCTCCAATCGCCGCCGCACAGAACACTACCGCCAGCGCCTACTCTAGCTCCACACCAAAGGCTTCTTCATACCCAACGCCATCTCAGTCATACATTCCGTCACAATCACACGGTGCTGGCTCTTCTGCAAGCGCGAGTGTCCATGCGCCACCAGGATTCGCTAGGTCTCGGTCGCATCTCGATACCGGACCATCTACGCGGCATTCTCATTCAGGGAGACTGGATGGCGAATGGGCCAATATTTGGAGTCAGTGGAGAAGGGCGGGAGAGAGGAGTTTCGGTGAAGTCGTCGATGATGTTTTCAAGGTCGTTCGAGTAGAGGATCTGGTTCCGCAGCGGGTACAAAGCAACGAGACGGTCGCCACCAGCGAAAACTCGGTCGAAGCTCACGATAGCGGCTGTTCTGTTGGCAACCATTACAGCGAGAGAGCCGCGAATCATCTCGCGCAAGACTCGGTGAAAGGGAAGCTGGCAGATTCCGGTTTCGTCGCATGGGACCCATTGTCTTCCACTTTCGACAGCAACAGGCCGCCCCAGATTATTAACGACGAGATCTCGCCTAGGACCACTCCTGGGGTACACATTGATTACAAAGAGTCTCCTCTGCGTGCAAAGGAACATACCCCCGACCCTGCACGTCTCATCGGAAACCCAACGATCGTTTCTCCCGCAAAAGGAATCTCTGAATCGCCTGAAACGGATGTCACGATGACGGACTCTCGACGCGTGTCTACCGGGACGATCGATGAAGCCAATACCAGTAACCCTGCGACACCTGGCCATGCAATTAGTATCGGGCCTGTTGTCAGAATCGTTGAACCTACACCTGCGCCGAGTCGGGTGGGATCTGCCGGGGAAATGCCTCATCTGGGCGGTCGATTATCGGCTTCGAGTGCGATCAATCATGGCTTTTCACGACTCAAGCAACATTCGCAATCCGGACGGCGTCGTGCAAGTGCGGGACGTTCGGCCCCTGAGATCTCGAGCACACGGTCTTCGCCAGTCCCGTCTCACGGAGGGATGGAGACTTCGCTACCGATGGATGATACAGATCTTTCCATGGAAAACAGGCCTTCCGGCATAAGGCGAACATCGTCTGACCGGTCCGATGAATCACAATTGAGTGGAGGAGCATCCACCCTAGGCTCGCCCAGAATTGAAATCGAGGATCCCATGGAAATGGCGGGCGCACAGCAGAAGTCTCCAACTTCACAGAAACTCACATCCCAGCAATCGCCGTTACTATCGAGCAGCGTATTGCGACAACTAAACGACGCTGCGACCTCTCGATCGGAGAAAACCGTACACAAGAAACAGAGACATCCTGAACAGCAACATTCACATGGGAGTCAACAGTCAGGGAAGAAGAACAAGAAGTCTATTTTCTTTATTCAAAGTCCAGGAGATAACCGAACTCGCCAGGCAAGTGCCCGTCATGGAAGCGTCAGTGGCGGAAGCGAGGCTAGTACCGACCCAGATGGGGGTAGCTTTGCAGGCTCCAGTGTCGGTTTGGCTGGATCAGGTAGTGCCAAGTCTCCCAACCGTCATCGATTATCCAGCGTAGCGAGCGCTGCCACCAGTCCTCTATCGCGTGAAATTCAACGCAGTAACGTTACAGAGGGCAAGAAGCTTCAGCCGGTGGAGCAATCTGAAGGATCTGACACGGTTCGTCATGACAAGCACGTCTTCCGCGAGACTCCAGCAGGTCCCTCTCGCGCGGCATCCGATATGGCAGCTCCTCTCACAAATCGAAGGACCTCGGGCCCGAGTAAGACCTCGCATTCCTCGACAAACTTGAAAAGGACTGCCAGTACGGCTCATGCCAGCGCTCATGGACATGGACATGGAAACGGTCACGGTCATCGCACAAGCGTGCATCATCTGACCCATGTTACCGGCGGTCATGCGAAGAACCATACTACCGCTGCTGCCAATGCAGGGGGGGCCAAGCGAATCGAATCCATGTCTAGTATGTCCGGCAAACTCAAGGAGATGAAGGCTAGTGCCGCTGCTGCTATTAACGCACGCCTCGAAGCGCAACAGAGAACCGAAAAGGAGAAACAAACAGAACAGAGGAACAAGTTATTGGCAGCAAAACGGCAGCGAAGTGAACCCGATCTGTTGGCAGCGCAACAAAGAATTTTGCAAGAGGCAGAGCCAAATGGCGACGACGATGATGACGACGATGACGCGTACGAAGATATCGAAAACGATGTGCCGGATGATAATGATGATGGATGGAGCAGCGCGAGTCCGGAATCGGCGAAGATTACTGGCCTGCAAATCGGCAAGGTCAAGCCAAAGCCCAAACGGGATCCCCTTGCGATTGCTGCGGCCAAGGCTGCTGCGGCCGAAGAAGATGCTAAACGAAAGAGAGAGCTGTTCGCGAAGCGGGCCATCTTTGGCACAGGAGGCATGTCTGGCATGTCACTTCTCCATCCACCTGCCCCGCCCAAGGATATAAGGCCTGACGCGTTAAACGCCCCTGTCAATACCTTACCGCGCCCCGGCGGCCTGACGAATCTGTTTGAGAAGCAAAGGGATGTTCTTCGTCGCGGCGATAGTATGGTCAGCTTGGTAAGCCAATGTGCTCTTGTTAGAAAGCGAAACCCGTACTGATCGAGGAGTCACCAGATGGAGCCCTCGCATTCAGTACCGCCCCAGGTCCATGCGACAGCGGGCACACGGCAGAGAGAAGGGACATCGTCATCTGGCCCTGGGTTTACGTTGCTGAACAGGAGCAAAAGTGCCGCAGCGCTGCCTGTAGCCAGTGGAGTGAGCGTCACCACGGGAGGGTTGATGACCTCCGGACTCTCTATTGGCAAGTTCCTAGAAACTGAGGCTAAAACCACGCCGATAAGGGGTAAAGTAAGTACTAGGGCAACAGCAGCGAGAGACAAACACCCTCTAATCTCAGTTCAACATGGCAGCTCCGTTTGCCACCTAAACCAAAGGAAGACGCAGACTTTTCTCCATCATCCTCGCCAGACAATACCTCATCCATGCTGGCGACTTCTCAGGCGGTGCGCCGGCTAGAGGCCCTTACCAACAATCGTCGACCCTCTGCACATTCAAACAAATCTCAAGAAGTAGTCGAAACGGCCGGAAACGGGTCTGTCATCAGCGTGCAGCCGTCCATAAAGTCCGTCAACGCCAGTGCTTTGACATCAGAGCTAGAGAGGGTGCGAAGTAATCCCATGCCAATGCAACAGCATGTCGTTCAATTCGTCGAGCCAGCCCTTCCGGAAACACCCACAACCAGGCGTAGACAAATGCTAGCTACTGAACTTCCCGAAGATCTACGTCTGAGTAAGTGGGGCCTCTGTAACGGCTGAAATCTGTACTAACCCCTGAGCATTCTTAGATTTACTTTGGGAGCGACGATCCCGTGAACCTGCCTTCAAAGGAGGAAGCAATCTGCGAGCTACAGCTTCTGCGCATGACTTGCCAGAAGCCGCACGAGATGCCGAATATGCTAGTACTGCACTATCTCGCCAGACGTCACATAACCCATCAGATCAGCCATCGTCGCGCAGAGAAACATCGCCTAATGACCAGACTCAGCCACCGCCTCGACGACGATCTGGTCCTAATCTGCTAAGTGGCGGCAATTTGCTCCGCCCTCTGACGAGCGCTTCGACGGCCACTTCAACGACGCCTAGAGGTCCCTCGAACAATCGCCAGGAGAGTTCTGAGCCTCCCGCGCGACAACCCCTTCAACGCGATCAGAGAAGTAAATCTTCTGCCAATGTCGCTGATCTCAGCCGGGTCGATGCGCATAGGGGCGTAGGTTTCGCTGGGTGGGGAGGGCCGGACCTGTTGCGGCGCTCGACAGATGGGGACAAGGATGTTCCGGCTGCAGAGCAGAGACTGGCACGTCACAAGACTTTGCGAGACAGAGAGGGCGAATTGAGTTCCTCATTCCGAAGCCATGGCTGGTAAGGGATGACATGGTCTCGGTTGCATTCATACTATAATGCTGTTGTAAATCGGTTGTATATCTGGGGTTAATTGGCGTGTACATGAGGGACTTTATAGTGATGAGTCATCAATGACAATCACCATACGGTCACTTTCGTCCTCCTCATCTGCGTTTGCCCTGTCTCCATCGCTGCGCGGGTCGTCGACCTCCATCCCCTCCTCTCTCGTAAAGACGTACATGGCGTAGATAGCATCGTCTTCCCGTTGATTTCCCCCGACTAATTCGCTGAGCAGGTCTTGAGCCAGATCTAATAGAACCAGGAGGTTTAGCTTCGGCTCTATACCATTTGATAGCGATGTTCTGCTTACAGCGTAAAGTTGTGACCTGTACACGGGTCCAATGTTGCATGTCAGGTACCGGTGCATAACTGATCCGGCCAAATGCCGTGATGAAGATATGATGCAGTCCATTATATTCTTTGGGCGAATCGAGAGCGGTGGCGATAACGGAACGCAAGTGCACACTTGGCGCGTTTTGTGTTTCCAGATCTGAAGGAAAGACGAGCATATGCAGAACCGTGACGGTAGCAACGAGAACCCCAAAATTACTGTGACGGAAAAGTGTTTGTGAGCTTGTATCAGAATCGCTGAATGGTTTCCGGATCAGCTTACAGCTCAACCTGATCATCTTCAGCGCAGATTCCCCAAATTTGATTTGCGAGTGTTCCAGCTAACTGAACAAGCGAAGGCACCAAATGGAAACTGTTTCCCAGCAAAGTTCGCCCGTCCTCGTGTACCTGACACAGATTGGCGATGATGGCAAGCACGTGCAAGCAAAGAGAAGCGGTCTGGAAATTTTGGCGGATTAGCGAAGCGTCTGTTTGAATTTGCATATGCGTACGAACAGAAAGAGCGTCCGCACCGGGATGACCATGCTTCAGAATTCCACACAACGAATCCAACAAGGGCGGTCTTTTCGGATCCACGACCTCCTGAGAATTCCTATTATTAGGCTTGACAGACAACAGCGCCCTGAAGAGTTCCGGTTCTACATTCGTATCGTCACAGTCAGCGGGGAGATAGGCAAGAAATCACTCGACGCTTACTGAATGACACAACAATCAGAGTTTCCAGAGCTTCAAACACTACCGCAATCGGAGACTTTGGCGATATCAAGGCCCGAATTCCATTCGGAGAAGAGGCAAACGAGGCGTAACTGCGAACATTCGTTTTATTAATGAGAAAAAGGCAAAAACATATGGAGCGTCATACCATGGAGCTGCTTCGCCATCAACGCTCTGCATACCGCTGATTAACGAGCATATCGCATATCCGACTTCAGCTTGGTAAGCCCAGGATAATGTAAGCCTTTCCTCCGGCTTGACGTCCTCTGCAGCTGTGGTGCCGTGTTTCGTCACAGACGTCGAAGGCTCCGTCTGCTGCCAGTACTGCGAGATTAGGACGTCGAGCATGTTCCTCGGCATATCCATTGCTGCAGTGCTGTAGACGGAGGCGAAATGCGGTATTCGAACTCGAAGCATAGTCAAAAGATGCATAATGGAGACAACGGTGGCTGGATCCACAATCTATTTCCACCCTTTCAAGATCAGAACAATCACATCCAACGACAAAAGACTGGCTTACCTCCTGAGCATCGACCAACATTGCGCTCAGAAGATCCCAAAGTGATTCATTGACGTCCCGACAAAATTCTACAGGCGAAGCCTCCTGATTTCCGCAAGCTTCCAAAAACAATGAACACCGTTCTTGGTAGAGCGGGTACGAAACATGACTGGGATCCGGTTGCCCAGTCAAAATACGCTGTACTGTTTTGACAGGCCCTGCGGCAGTTTCCCAGAGTGGCGTACGGAAATGTGTAAAAATGATATGACAGACCTAATATCGACCGAGTCAGTAGGTCTCGATATTCAGCGAACCGCACCATGACCCACTTCAGTGATTATATCCCCTTCCTCGATGTCCTCGTAATCTTCCTGGTCGGGTTCCTCTACCTGTAGTGGCGCAATCTCTTCATAGGCGTTCCACGCAGGCGGATCTTGGTCGCCTTGCTCGAACATAGGAATGGGTGATCCTGCAACGGATTCAACCATCTCCCCATTGGTTTTACGTTTCTTCCGGGGATCTACCTGACTATCCGCAAAAGCATCATGCAGTCCTCGAAAATCGGACCCCGTCGTGAGGGCTTTATCTGCCCACATTGACCAGCTTAGTCATTTCGATCCAACACATCTTTGGATGCGTTGGCGCGACTTACTTTTCACTTCCTGCAGAACACGAGCCTTTTTGGAACTAGCTGTCAACGGCCTCGCAGGGGTCAAGAAGCTCGCGGCAACGTCCGGTACATTAGGTGGTCCCATACTTCCCAGCCGTTTCTTGCTCATAGCCATTCCTCCCTTTTTCGTTGGTGATCGTGAAGGTGTGTGATCATATGATGTGGTCTCCCCCTGTAAATGAGATAAAGCTTGCTGCGAACCAGCGACTGATCCTCGATGTGGTCGAGATGGCGTCGACTGCATTTGCTGTACGGCAGTGCGATTCCGTTGACTTGTTCCGATTCGTGGTTTAACATGCGATGATTGTTCATTATGCATCTATTGTGACGGATTAGGAAGTCTGCGGTGTAAGGAACGTGTATATCGTGTATAGACTTACCTTGAAAGCATGGTCTGTCTGTACCGTATCCAGAGCACGCTTATGCCCAACCCTCTCCACCCTCAACATCTCCTGCAAATCCGTCAACTGCTTCTGCAGATCCATGTACTTTCCCTCTGCATGTTTCTTCTCCTATAGGCCATGTTAAAATATGCAAGATGAGTCGTCGGTATCAAACAGGTCTCACAGCGGAGGCAGTGAGACACATACCTCGTCCGCCTTGATCCGAACATTCTTCGCTTCACCCTGATAGCGCCAAAGATCTTGCATCGCTTTGGACGACTTTTCCTCCTTTTCCTTGTTCTCCTTCAAAAGCTGTGTTCCGAAATTTGAATCTGGCATCAGCGGACAGTCACACAATGACATCCGTCCTACGAGTGACTGACTTGTGCTAGTTGTCGCTTCAGATCCTCGACTTCCTGAATCCCTATTCCGGCAGAAATACTGGGTCTAGACTCTGCAGCACGAAATCCATTACTTTGCAAACCTCTTCCTTGACCGACGACCGAGTTGTTATCCGGCATATCCCTAAACCTCCCGACTTGCTGTGCATCAGCGGATGCCTGCGGTCCTCCCGCTTCAGGTAACTTTCCCATATTTCCTTGGAACGACGATGGAGGTCTCGATGCCTGACTTGCCGACGCGGACAGGACACTTTGGATCGCTTGTCGTCTCGCGTTTTCGCCGCGGTCGCTGTTCACGCATCCGAGCGGTTTGCCCGAGCTGCCCGGTAGTCGGACTTGGCTTGCGCCGAGGTTTGATCGGTTGCCGTTGACCATGGCGCCGTGGTTGGCTGGTGATACGTTTGAACCGGGTTGATTGTTGTTGGTGCTTTGTGAGTTTGGTTGGTTCTGCGCGATCATGCGGGAACCCGTACCGACAGAAGTCGATCTCGTAAGAGTTTTGCGCTCTCCTAGTCGATTCGCGACAGCACCACCGCCTCTCGTATCAAAAGCCTCTGCCATCGTCCCGATTTCCTGCTTCTCCTTGTTCCCTACCTTCTCCTTGTTCCCTACCTGGAGGATCGATTCATCCAACCCATCTCGACGGACGTCTTTCACTTCGGAATTGAAATAGTTGCCGAAATCATCTACAGAGATTTCCGGACCGTATTCCTCCTCTTCTTCCTCGACAGGCGGAGCGGGTGCGAGGACAGGTTGTTTAGCTTGGGGCGGAGGTAGTGGTGCTGGACTGCCAACACGGCCGTTTATAGTTGTCACTCCTGCAGGACGCGGCCGCATTCCCATACCTTGGACGTTGGAGACGGGCTTGGCGGCATTCTGATGTGATAGCGTTGTGGAAAGAGGACGGGCTAGTGCGAGGGTAACGAACGTCAATCAGCATATTCATTGTCAACACCACAGTTGACGGGCGATACAAGAAGGACACGCACCACCTCTACCTCGCAGATTCGACGATCCCGCCAAAGTAACCGAATGATGGTACTTGCCATCAGGCTTCCTCATTCCCATCCCACCTCCAAAACCTACTGCGCCATTTCCCTGCGGCGGCTTCCTATTTGTCGTCGAATTGACGTTTCCTTGCGTTCGCGCATTCTGTTCGGCAGAGACGACGGCTTGTTCGATCGCTGCGAGACTTGCTGGATTCGTGAATAGGTCGTCGTCGGGGAGGTCTTCAAAGTCGTCGGACATAATGATCGGAGACGACGGATGGAGGAAGGGCAACGACTTGGATGGAGGACGAAGTGTGTTGAGTACATGCTTCGTTTCATTTCAGATACGAGGACGCTCAGGAAGTGGAGGCATATTTCGATATAAGGCTTATTTCAGGCCATTTCAGCTTGGCTGCCACCCAAATTGCTAGTTTTCTGTGCAATGACTTTCTACTCTACAGTCATCCAAGGGGAACGACGCCGACTTGAATGTACTGCTTGTTGCAAATGGTGCCTATCTCAGCACAACTACCTTCAACAGCCTTCAACGAGCCTTCATCTATGATCTATGACTAGTTCCGTACATGGAGGGAGGAAGACTAGTCGACCAGCATCGATAAACCTGCACAGTGGTTTGTAGATGGGACAACAGCTTGGGCAGCTGCTTTATTCCGCTCGACGACTCGCCGATTCCAAGGTGATTGTTACGGCAACAGCTACGGCAACTTGCTGGACTTGCTGGATTACAATAGGGCGGACTCGTAGCTCTTTGTACGACTGGCCACTGGTTCATGAGCTCGAACTGGAGGGTGATAGAGATCAGTACAGTACTGTAGATGAGTAGCAATCTACAGGAACTTGAATCAGAGGTCGGGCAAGGCCGAAGCCGGAAACGACCCGGATGGAACATTGGGATAGGGTATACATGGTATATAAACCAAGTCGGCCAAGTATGTATGCCTTTCCTCTTCCACCTCATCTTCTCAGCTAGACCACGCTACCATCAGCCATGTCCACCCCACCCGTAATCTCAGAGAAACAGTCTCTCTACCAAGACGACCCGCTCCTACCTACGTACGACCAGCAAACACCTACACCGCCTCGCTCTTCAGCGCAAAAGGGCAAGAAAGCCCTCCTCAACCTTCTCGGACTCTGCGTCGCCGGTTACCTGACCTTGTCATTCATCAACTCGACATCAGGCTTATCGTCTGCGCTCGCTAACAGCGGCTCTGCACCACACACACAATCGACATGCCAGCAATCCCCGATCCTTACGCCTCGAGGAAACTTGACCGACGTGTATGCGGGTGATTCAAAGGAAAGGATCATTCAGTGGTTGAGTGGTGCTGTGCAGATTCCTACAGAGGCGTATGATGATATGGCGGATGTTGAAGGGGATGCGAGGTTCAAGGTGTTTGGCGATTTCCATAACTGTATGTTCCCTTCCATTCATCATTACATGCATTCACACCTGGCATTAACGATTATATCTGGTCATGTAGACCTAGAGGAAAAGTTCCCGGCATTGTACGTATAATCTTCCTCCCGACACAGCAACACATCGTAACTGACCCATTTCCGTTACCAGGTACAAGACTCTCTCCGTCGAAAAGGTCAACACCTACGCTCTCGCGTACGAATGGAAAGGTTCCAACCCATCACTCAAGCCACTCTTCCTAACGGCCCACCAAGGTAGGCGAGGCATTGCTCCATCAACTTACCTCGTATCCTGATTGTCCTTGTTATGTTAGATGTCGTCCCTGTTGAACGCTCCACTGTTCATGATTGGCAACACCCTCCCTTCTCGGGCCACTACGACGGCGAGTACATCTGGGGCCGAGGCGCATCGGACGATAAGACTGGGCTCATCTCGATCATGTACGTACTCGACCACATCGTGACGTTGCAAGGCCCCGGAATCGGACTCGCTTACAATGTTGGAAAATCCTTGCAGGTCCGCTGTGGAGCTTTTGATTGAGAGCGGGTTCAAGCCTACGAGATCGCTCGTCCTTGCGTACGGATTCGACGAGGAATGCGGCGGCAAGGTGGTAAAACACTCTCCCCCGGTGACTAAACTATTATCCTTCTTACTGACTGTACTTTTTCGACGTGCAGGGAGCTGCTGCGCTGGGAAAGCACCTCGAGCAAAAGTATGGTAAAGATTCGATGCTTATGCTCGTTGACGAAGGATCGGGATTGGATGAGCGATACGGACAGGTGGGTGTCGTGAACATCGTATGCATCTGGTGCGGGTTGCTGACACCGAACCTCACTTGGATGGGGTAGACGATCGCCGAACCTTCGACTGGAAAGAAGGGGTACCTCGATGTGGAATTATCTATCGCGACTCCTGGTGGTCATTCCAGTGTTCCTCGTACGTCCATTTGCCCTTGGACTTTCCTGACGATCAACGACTCACCGTACGTGTCACATTTGTCTATCGTAGCCCCGCACACCGGGATTGGACTCTTAGCTCTCGCTATCAATGAGCTGGAAGCCAACCCCGTCCCCGCGCACATGGACCGAAAGAACCCGCTGTACTCTGCCTTGCAGTGCTATGCGCACTATGGCAACCTCGACAAAGAGGTCAAGGATGTTTTGAAGAAGGCCGGCGGAGGAGGAAAGAAGGGGGACAAGGCGCTGAAGAAGTTGACGGATATTATTGCCAAGATGGGAGGTGGGGCCAAGGCGCATGTGACTACTACGAGGGCTGTGGATATCGTCAGGGTGGGTCCGAATCACACTTCTAGCCGTCGAGGACGAACCTTGCTAACTTGTTATCTACCACCCATCAGGGCGGAGTGAAAGTCAACGCTTTGCCGGAACTCTCCCAAGCGGTGATCAACCACCGAATCAACCCTGCTTCTTCCGTTGCGGAACTCCAGGACCAGATGATTCAGGTACTACAGCCGCTCACGGAGCAATATGAACTTTCATTCCACGCTTTCGGTAACAAGATCAGCGAATTGAAGGATGCTAGGGGAACTCTGACGCTTGCCGAGGCGTACAATTCTGCGTAAGTTTGTCATCACTGCGGGCGTTCCAGGGTCGAACTGACCCACACCTGATACTTTTACAGCCTCGAACCTGCACCGATCTCCCCCTCGACCACTGATTCTTTCGCTTGGAACCTGTTGTCTGGATCTGCCAAGGATACCTGGACTTCGCGAAAGGGAGCGGATCACACCGATTTGATCATGGTTCCTGGATTGGGTATTGGGTGAGTTCCAGCACGTAGGACTGCATCGGGTATCGCGTTGTTCTGATGCAGGGCCCCTTTGGTGACTGTTTAGAAACACCGACACAAAACGATACTGGAACTTGACCTCCAACATTTACCGATTTGGATACTTGCTCCGAGCAGATGCCGATGGCATCCACACGGTAAATGAGCACGTCAAGGCGGATGCGGTGGTAGAAGCCGTAAGGTTTATGCAGCGATTGATTCTCAACGCGGACGAGTATGATGGTAATTAGCGGTAATAGAACACGGATGAGCTCAAATTGTTGTGGGGGATGTAAGTAAAGGTAAATAAGTGAATAGTCGATAAATGAATACATGATACTATAACTTTAGCGAGATTGCGCTTGTTGGCGTACCTTGTTGCACCTGTATTCTCACGGATTCTGCGGGGACATGCGCCATTGAGTAGTGGCAACGATTTGGATTTGCAACTCGGTTCGCTTTGTGTCACAGACAACATGCTAGATCATTACAATGTCCATCTATCAATGCATACACACACACTTACACACGGCTCACGCGTCATCACCACCATCACTCATCCCACGCTTCAATCCTCACCCCCGTCTCCCCCTCTATCTTCCTCACACAATATCTAACAAGCTCATACGACTCGTAAACCTGGCCCGCTAAACCCGCTGCAAGCTTATGCTTCTCCAACCGACTTGCTCTTCGCGCCGCGTCCCTGCCCGTCCAGATGCAAGTCGCGACGTTGTTGCCTTGAGCATCGGGCTCGCCGTACCAGTACATCAGCAACCCGCCGCTTTGGACTGCTTCTTCATGTGCTTCCCTGTCTGCTGCGTAGAGTGAGGATGAGGCGTTGCTTTTCTTTTCTCCGACAAGGGAAGAGGGTGTTGAAGAGGCTATGTGCTGAGAATGGCGAGTGGAGCGGAAGAGGACGCCATAGTATTTCCCTGCCAAATGCAAAGGAAGAGGCGGGAGCAGGGCCCAATTGAATGCTTGTCGTATGAGAGAGACATACGCCGACGCCTGTTTCGCGAATCCGGGACATTTGGTAATCGGTCGCATGTCCGTTGTATCCTGTTCCCGGAGCAGGCGAGCGACATCCAAACCGGGATGCACAAGACGGCTTTCATTGGTAGTGCTTGCGACTTGGCCCGCTACTTCTTTGAACGCTGCGCCGTAGTCATTCCGTGTTGGACGGAACTGATGTAGAGATTTCCACAATTGCGTATCTTGCTCGGATAGGTAGGGCAGCCTTGCTTGCGTGTAGAAAACGTCGGCTTCTTCAACTAACTCGATGTACAAGGAGTCCGACCGTCTGGTTTCCGAGGTGTCATCGATGGTGGTGATTGTAGATGGTGATAGAGGCAGTCGAGACATGATCGGTTTCAACACCTTCTTCACCTCGTTGGCTCTGCCGCTCGCCTTGTCCCCATCCAGCTGCGGCAACCCATACCTCCTGACCTCCTGGTTCATCACTGGCGTACTCGTACCACCCACTAATACTTTCTCTTTAGCCTTCCTCCCTCTGCTACTCGGAGGCGCAACGACCCCCTTTGCGATCCCGAAATGGGGAACACCTAGGGCTTGTCGTACCAGATGGATCGGTTGAGCGCGCGACCGACCACGGGTGAGGAGGATATTGTCGGTTGTGTAACGTGCTGTGGTGGTGTTTGTCGATGGAGATAGGAGGAGGGAATCGGAAGACGGAGAGGTTAGGTTTGGTGTTGGGTAGGACATATCGACGAGCAAGTTGTTGGGTTATGCGGGGGCGTGGCGTTTTTCTTGGTAGGTGCTCGGATTTGCGCTTCAGGCTGAACGACAGGTTCGAGAAGGATGACAAGTTAGTGTCTGTCCCGATGGTAAACGTTGTCTCTGCACTCACCTATAATCCTTTCAAAAGATGATGTTCTTCTCGTTGCAAGCACTCGACTGTTGTTTCAAGGACTGGTCGAGGGCCATCTGCGCCATAACATCCAACACCTCGCTCTCGGCAGTCTGTATAAATATTCTATGAATCATTAGTCCTCCTGTTCTGTCTTACGATACATGATCAACCCATCCAACTCGTTTCGCGCAGCTCACGCATCATCTTGGGCTATATTCGACATCGGGCGCAAGGATGATACCATTTCTTCACGGCGAGGTGGTTGACGTGATAGAGACGGGTAGAAGCGTGATAGTAGTGGAAGACGGTTCCGAGACATGGGGTCTGCATAATCATAATCTTTGTATCCGCGGCTCCTTCTTCTCGATATGATATTATCGGTTGAACGTGAAATAATCAAGAGCTGGTTCAAGAAGAGGCAGCATGCCAGAACACGATCGGGACTACTCAAGAGGCAGCCCCGGTTACACGGCTCAATGGGCAACCCCGAGCACATTCCTTGCGATATCGCAAAGTCGTACTGTAGTGGATCATCAAACGCTGTCAAACGGCTGAGGAGCGCCCGTAACAGGACTATATACCTCATTTATAAAGTCTGCGAGTAGCGAGTATGAGCGACTGCTTGCCAGATACCGTCAAGAGGCAGAAGAAGAAGCATCTTCAGATCTACAGAGATGAATAGATCTCTTCTATTCGAGTGTTATCTCTTTTGGTCACCGGTGACGATCGGAGCGTGACTACTCTGGCCCCGCTCTCGCCGCGTTGAATTCCTCTCCTCTTTCGGGAAATAAGAGAATTGGCATCATCG
Organism: Naganishia friedmannii; assembly: GCA_030039255.1. Lineage (NCBI taxonomy): Eukaryota > Fungi > Basidiomycota > Tremellomycetes > Filobasidiales > Filobasidiaceae > Naganishia > Naganishia friedmannii. The sequence goes on from JASBWT010000039.1 coordinate 143,008, forward strand.
GTCCGTCTCTACATTACGTCACCGAAGAGGAAGAAAGAGAGAAAGAGGGTCCGCATCCGCAGCCTGCACACGCAGCCCTTGCAATGCACACTATTATACATTGGAGCATGGGTGCATGTCATCAAAACACGTATGCCTTTAGTAGAGGACGAATGCAGATTCCGACATATTATACACCTTCTTGCTTGCCTCTTGTTTGTGAGTAACGAACACTCCTATTCTCCTTTCAATGGCTTCTGAAACGGTGCAACTCGGTTTAATCGCGCTCACCTCGGCTCCCGTTATTCAAACCGTTTTTCAGCACTTTCAATCTGATTCGAAGCCCGAAATAGGAAATACCGACGCACAAGACATAGTTGAACCTAAACCCGAAGCAGCGCAGCCACCTAATATCAGCAGCAGCAGCAGCAGCAGCAGCGACTACAGTACCCGTGAGTCTCCTTCAACCGTTCCTCGAACCACCGCGCACGAACAAGCTCTGACGTCCGACATTATGCCCGCCGCATCACCGCCTATCATCCTCGCTCCGCCGTTGCCTGTAGAAGACGAACGAACGCTATTCATCCAGAACGCTCTCCACTCGGGAAACTTTCACTCTGCTTCTGCCGTTTCGCCAATCTTTCCGCAAATAGAGAAACCGTCAGCAATCGAGGAACCCCGGACCGCTTCATTGGAGACAGATAACGCTACATCTCCGTTTGACAACCAACCTACAAAGCAAACCACCGCAGAACCCGAATCAAAGCCCAACGAAATGGGTCTCTTTTCAGTCATTACCGGAAACATCAGTCCGCCCGCCGACATGCACTCTTCCGCCCGCCGTGACGGATCGAACGGGCACGGCATCATCTCCAACGATATTCAAGCAAACACCGTCGGCCCCACCACCCACCGCGGGATGGTCCGAAGCGACACGGTCAAGTCCGGCATGACGGACGGCACTACCGGACCTGTTCCCGGTTCTCACGGGGGATTCGGAGGAGGAGGCGCCGTCGCCGAACACGAACGATCCGTCACACCCACGCAGGAACAAGAACGATCGGCTGTTACTCCTACACCCTTCTCCGCTGCATCCACTGAAGAACGAACAGGACCGATTCCTGGTGCGACAGGAGATGGGTACAGTCCCCTGCCCGTCGTTCACACTACCGGTGATCGAATTTCCGGCGGAGGAGATGATGTTCCTGCGCCTTTGAATGTGGGAGAACATGCGAAATTGCAGACGGAGGGTGGGATCGAAAAGGGTGTGCCGGCGCATGTTGGCGTAGATGGTGTTTATGAAGGTGTCGGAAAGTCATCCGAGGGAAACCTCTCGAGGCCTCCGTATGTATTCCCTCAATCTCGTCATTCTTCGTCTTGTGTACTGATGGCCTTTGTGTGCGTTGACAGTCTCGGAGACGACCAACCCTCCCGCTCATACGTCAAACGACCCGAATCCGTCATGGGCACCGGTCAAAACACCACCACCAACGGATCGATTCGAGAGGGATCGCATCTCTATCTCTCGCAACCACCTCAATCCGTCGACTATGCGACTGCGTCCCCGGCCAACCTCGGTCACCCGGAGAAGGAGGTCATTAGCCTCCCCGCTGGTGGAGCGCTGCACCACGGTGATACTCAGTCACAGGCTGGTGAGGGACGAGTCTCGGATGGTGAACGACGAGAAATGGAGCAGCAGGCTGAGAACGAAAGGGAGCAGCAGCGAGATCACCAGCAGCCCGAGATTAGGCAACAGTTGACTGAAGGTCAGGCTTATCGTGCTAATGGAAGTGTTCCTGATCAACCTCAACAGCACAACAACCAGTACGCGCAGTACGCTGCGCCTGTAGCTGGAGCCGGTGTCGTCGGTGCCGCTGCGTACGGACTTCAGCAACACCACCATCAGCAACAGAATCAAATGCACCAGCAGCAACAGCAAATGTCGCAGCAGCAGTACAACTCGATTCCTCAGCACGGTCAGCAGCACATGAACGATCAATCGTTCGCTGCCGAACGAGCCATGTCCCCGGGACCGAACCAGATGTTCTCTGCGGTTCCCAACCACATGCAGCAAGGAGGGCAGCGGGACGACCCGGCTTCCCAGATGTCTCGATTGTCGTTCCAGGACCCTGCTCAGCAGTACGCGCAACACGGACAGATGAACGGTGTCGCTCTCGCTCCACCAGCTGTCAGCGGCGGCGTCGGACCTTCTCCTGGTCCTCCCGTGAGCGCATTCGCACCGACGAGCGCCACGAGCCCCGCACGACGAACACCAGAACCACGGGGATCCACGGAAGGCGGCGTCGGTGTTACAGGCTTGGCCAGGAACTCTACGATGCGATCGACCGGTGGTTTGAGCCGTGGATCGACGTTGAGACGCGGAGGAGCGTTTGCGAATGGCGCGGCGTTGCAGGGTGGGGGTGTGGGTGAGGCGTTTGGAAGGGATGATATTCATGCGAGGACGGCTGGCGCGGATAGGAGCTTGATGGGTGCCAGTACGGCGGGGCAGGCGGGTATGCATAGGATCTCCAAGGATGAAGGTGGGTCGCATTTCTTCTTCTGTCTGTTGGGCGATGTGGATTGCTGATGCGGCTTATTGCTTGTGGCTGATAGCGAGGGATGCAAAGCGGTTGTCCAAGATGATCAAGGTTGAGGGTAAAAGCGAAGCCGCGGCCGTCAAGGGCGCCATCAAGGAATTGGAATCGTTGCAGAAAGTTCAGCGTGCGGCCCATGCTGTATGTCATTGCTGTCTTTTCACCTTCCTCTGCGGATGCTAAAATCCTTTGGGAATTTGTAGGAAGAGCTCAAGGCTCAGCAGAAGCACGCCAAGTTCACTCGAGTGGAACACAAGGCCCGATTGAGGTTCTTGAAGGAAAAGGAGCGATACGAGCGAGTCGAGGCGCAACTGCGATCTATCGAGGCTGATTACGAAGTAGGTCTTTGGTGTTCCGATGACTTGCTGGCCACGGTACTGATGTCAAACTTTTGCTCAGGCCAAGCGAGAACACGCTTCTCAGCAGACCGATCTCCTTGCCGAAAAGACTCAAGAGTTGAACGACCTTCGAGCGCAAAAGGCTGCGGATGACGTGAGTTTTGCAGTGACCTCGTATATGTACCACAACTGACACTCTCCCTTTTTCAAATCAGCGAGAACGAGAACTCAAGCTCTTGTCGTTGAAGAACCCGGGTCATGCTTAAGGGCTGTTCGACTTGGATGGCACATCCGCATATCATGTTCGTGCAGATCCGAACGGGAACAGCTATAATAGTGGAAGAAATATGTACAATCGATCAAAATAATTTTCAAGTGGATTATAATCGTATTATTTTCAAAAATCTTTGACATTGCTTTGGGCTGGCATGTCGTTGAAAAAAGATGTAGATACAAGACGGCAGGATGACGGTAACAACAGGGGATGATCGGAAACCCCGGGTTCTAGGAGGTCTTACATATCCAACAGCATGCGTGCAATACTACCGGTCCAGGCCGATTCTTTTACTGCAATAGCGTAGGTACCGCTCGAGGGGGAAAGTTTGCCTCGTAAGCCGCCCTGTCGAGAAGCGTCAATCCAAAGGTACCACCCGGCATCGAGTGGATCAGTCTACAATCCCCTATGGTCAGTTGAGCGAGCTCACTCACATCAGAGCGATCAATTTGGGTTCTGACCATTTTCGACCTAGGAAACAGAAGCCGAAAGGTTCGCCGTTGTCATGCACACCTAGAGGTACAGCGACCAACGGAAATCTTTGATGGCATCACAGGAAACGATAAGAGTTGCTTAAGCCAGACAAGTTGGACAGCTTGTATGTCATTTCTCACCCTCCGTAGGCGGCGTAATTAGCCGCAAGTCCATTGATAGGCAAGATGAGCGCATCGAGTCGGTACTGATCCATGACGTTGTCGACGCCTTCCTCCATGCACAGTCGCTTGACTTTGCAAGCGATATCATGAACCGTTACGGATTGGATCAGGGTCACATAGTAGGCCGGCGTGAACAGGTACTCACGGCTCGCCGTCGCATTCCCATATTCTACTGACTTTCTTCCCTCGGACGCATCAGCATCCAGCAACTGTAATTCACACCGCGGGTGAACATTGTCAGCTTTGAGGCCGGGTGTGCGACGGACACAACGACACCCACTAGATCTTGTCCGCCTTGCCCTGCTGGCAATTCCAAGTCCTTGTTGTTTCACAAAAAGTATGTAAGCATTTCCCGTCAACTTATTAAATTACATCAGGAGACGAGCTTACACGGTGAGCCAAGTTGAAGCTATCAGAGGGAGCAAACCTAGAATTGAGAAGACTGTTCGGGACTGGACTTGCGCTACAGCAATATCTTACTCAATGATATCCCGCAAGCTAAGTACGTCGGTACTTTGCATTCCACGTAGGTACTCTGCGAGACCTTCCTTGAGGTCGGCTCGAATAATCTCCCAGGATTCGGTCGCCCTCCGAACCTTCCACACATCGTAGCTTGGAAATTCTGCAGGATCGTAAATAGTTGCGCCCAGTGTTTCCATTTTTCGGATGGCCGTATCGAAAGCGGATTTGAATGTCGCATCGCGCCAATCAGAGTTGCTACTTGGAATGAGGAGCCAAACTAAGCTGGTGTCGCCCGATCAACAAAGATGCAACGATACGCACCCAGGTACATCAAAGACACCATGGCGAGGGACTCCGAGGCGCATTCCTCTGAACCTTGCGTGTGGCAACTCGGTGAATTCAGTATAGTTTTCCAGTATATGGCCTTGTGCGGCATGAGCTATAGAGACATTACATTAAGGAATATCGCAAGCGTGGACTTTTGTGCTTTCACTTACTAGCCGGGTCCTTTGCATCGTATCCGCTCATACATTCCACCAAAAGAGCAATATCGTGCGCCGATTTTGCAATTGGGCCTACCGTATCGAGCGTCGTGCTGACCGGGATCACTCCATATCGAGAAATGAGGCCAACTGTTGACCTCAACGTATACCCTGCTGCTCTTCCCGTCGGACTGATCAATGAACCACACGTTTCGGTACCAAGAGTCGCAGGCGCCCATCCTGCAGACAAAGCGATAGCACTGCCACTAGAAGATCCCTCTGGATTCGCCGCGGGATATCCGCCACCAACATACGCCGACAACGGTTGCCCGCCCCGAGCTGACCATCCCCAATCCGCCTTGCTGTATTTGCAATTGCCGAATTCCGTCATTGTCGTTTTCCCGAGGATGATCGCGCCAGCTGCACGCAACTTTGCAATGACTGTAGCGTCTTCTTTCGGGATGGAGTTGACGAGCGCGTAGCTGCCAGCGGTCGTGTGCATTCCTGCAGAAGAATCGCAGGGTGAATAGAAGACACCAAGCGGAGAGGTGTTACTAACCTAGGTTTGGCTCTGTGGCGATATTGTCTTTGACCAACAAGGGAATCCCGTGGAGCTTGCCCAAGGGATGCTATGTGAAAGAGCTGTCAGTACGTATGTGCAAGTTGATCTTGTTTCTCACTTACACCCTTGGCTCGCATCTCGTCGCACGTCCGAGCCATCGCCAGCAGATCGTCTACTGGAGCGGTCTCCATCACAGCCCGAAGCTCCAGGCCTTTCCTGTTGTTTGCCTCGATTCTGTTCAAATACGCGCGGATGAGCTCCACACTTGTGACCTTTCCATCTCGTAGATACTCTTGCAGGTCGTTTATGGTGGCGGTCAGGAAGTCGATGTCGATGTTCGACTTTCCGGTAGCGGGGCTCTGCTGATTATCTGGCGACATGGCGAGAGAGAGTCTTGGGAGGACAGACACAGAGTAGAGCGAAAGCGCTTGAAGGCAAAGCGGCTGGGCGAAGCGGGGTACTTGTCGATAGCGCTGCAATACTGAGTAGACGGATGACAGTCGTTGCGCAGCTCTGCATATATGCATGTCAGAATACGCATGGGAGACAGAGCGACAAGGATGAACAAAGGAGCACACACCTTTGCAAGACCGAGAGACTCTCCCGAAAAGGAGGTTACCTCGACCAATGGCACATCGAAATCCTTTGCAGCTTGGCTTTCGAGAGAAGTCAAAGTCCTTCCCAACCAGTTTGAAACAGTGGTCAAGGTGAAGGGGAGTGTTTCGAGTGTTGCTGGTCATGTCGAAGTTTGACATCTTCCGGTGCAAAAGTCGAAAGCCCTGCCCTTTGCGGTTCACCTTGTTAGCAGTTACCCCCCGGCAGACCGCATTTGCCAAATCGTCGATCGAGTTCTTGAGCCGCACTTCTGACTGATATCACTAAGACGACAGAGAGATCATTCCGACAGATTGATCACCCACCACGTTGACATGTTCGCGAAGTTGTATCCGACGCAATACTAGACTGGCGCGCTACCTTTGCAAAACGTCACAAATGAGCTACGACGATGATCGATCCAAAACCGGCTCCACGTGGTAAATGCTACACGCCATCAAGAAATGCGTAAAGATACAACTACGAGTACATGGAATTGAACTCATCGTCTTCATTTGGGCGCGACCCATGCGCTTGCGCGTGCAACCCAAACATGTTTAAACCCTCCTCGTCTTGCCCGCCCGTTGATTGACTCGCTCGAGGACCCGCTTCTGATGTATGCCCGAATACTGATCTGAAGAGTTGTAACATCGGGTCGGTGTAGTTGGCTTGCGCTTCCGGTCCTTCTGGTGAGGCTGCCGATACCGATGGATCCATGATTGCTCGACATAACGGGCACGTATTGTTCTAGTAATTATCGTAAGTTCAAGCAAAGCGAGTCAGAACAGCCGGTTACAAGAAGATACGGAGACTTACCAAACGCAGCCATTTCGAGGCGCATTTCCCGCACACAATGTGGCCTGATTTCCCACCACCGACCGAGCCTCCACTGGGACCCGCGCAGGGGAGCCGACGCAACCCCATCTCTTCGACGTTGCCACCGATATGGTAGTCGGATGCTTCGGCGTATTCCTGCTCGGTGATGATTTGATCGTAGGAAAGCATGCAGATGGGACACGACTGGTTTTGTTCGTCGTCTGCAGGGTGGGTTTGATGCAGGGAATGAGTTTGAGAATGGGGAGACCGCGGTGAGAGGTAACTTGCCGTCAGACGTAGCCTGCGCGGCGATTTCTTCGGTGGTCACGCGGGGTAATGCCTTGATGAAGTCTTGCGAGGCACCCCTCACGCTATAAACGAACACGGCCATCAGTTACAGCCTACCGACATGGCCCACACTCTGACTCACTTTCCACCAAGCGCTTCCAAGTTGCCAAATATCTCGTCATACAGGTCTTCGTCCACCATCAACCCACCACCATCCACTTCCGGCTGCCCACCTTGACTCTCTCCCAATCGTACGGCACCGACTATCCGCTGCAGTTCTTGCATGAATCCTTCGAATGTTCTTGGTGCATCTCGAGCGGCATAGGGAGATGGGTCAGTGGGGTTGGTCGAGTTGGGGCGCGTGTCTTCCGGGATGTTGTGGTCGTCTATTCGGTGGGGGCTGAGCAAACAAGGCTTGGCTGTTGAAAACAAGACTTACCTTCGTATGTCGACATGCTTATTGTGGCAGAGTGGCGCAATCGATACGCAAGAAGGGAGGCCTTGACGAAGCTTCGAAACTGCAGCGTTCCGTTCAGGCAGCAAAGGAGGTTGATCGGGGCCGCAAAAGCTAAAGTTGAACAGGTGCCAGAGCAATATGCTTGTCGGGTTGTGATACTATTTGATTTCAGCCCAAACAGGTTGATCAAGTTGATAAATAGTGAACCAAAAGCGAACAAGCATGACGAATCGTCGCACTTGCGCAACACGCCAGCGGGAGTATTCTATTTGCCAGAGTCGCGGAAGGCGGCCGAAACCCCACTTCCAGCCCCTCCTCCCTTATTGTCCGTTTCAACTAGCCTCTGTGACCGAGGTATCATACCTAAAGTCGTGAAACTTTGCATGTCAATAGGTGAGGGGCCGAAGTAATTGATAATGAACCGTTGGGTCTAAGGGAAAAGCGGAATGCGTGCACAATTCACTGCGAGCTGCATCGTAGTGTTTTTTCGATCATATAAATACGAAGCTCAATGGGGACATCGAACGTTCCAGGAGCACGGTGGTTGTGCGTCGGATTGCAATTCACACACTGGATTATCATCCGCAGGTCGCCTGTTCAATCCAGGCCTGGAACTTTGCTTTTTGTCGTGTGTCTGCGTGTTGCTGTCGAAATGGGCGAAATCGGCGAAAGACTGAGAGGAGTTGGGGAATTATGAAGGGATGAAGGATTTCGTTTTTGACGAGGTGTCATTCGAGGATGCCATCTCGCTATGGAAAATTCAGGGGGGTAACTTTGACTTTGTGAATCTATTCAGACACCCAAGTAAAATATTGACTTTGATCTTTTTGTCGTCGTCTTGAAAAGAACGTAACCACAGCCAGTACCAATCCGAGTGTCATGAATGACTTCA